>OX104069.1:28346259-28436366 GCA_944474145.2 Dicrocoelium dendriticum
TTGGTGCTTTGCTACCTTGTTTAGCTTCTCGTGCTTTGGCATTTTTTTCCGCACAGTTTCTCAACTGGTCTAATTTGATTGCAAGTGGCAGTGTAGTGTATTCGCTGTCAGATCCTCAACCCAACAGCGTAGCTCCATCCTTGTGTTTAATAGGTTTATCGGTATTTTGTTTGACTTTCCTGCTATCAATACTTGCAATGACTGATGCACCGAAGGTGTTTGGCGCAATGTGCGGACTATTGCTTTCTGCTCCTTAAACAAGACGCTAAGTGCTTTCAATGATTATGCAGTGTTTGCACCTAATATGAGCTAAGTTGCGGAGGTACTAGTGGTCGAACGCAACTGCGCTCTTCACATTTTTCGATTTTATGGACGAGGCTTCACAACCGTACAGTCGGGTTGAATTAGGCACCACTCTGCAGGGCTAATTTGATGTCTCATCAGAGCCACAATTGGCGATGAATGTCGAAAATGCCTCTAGCTGTGGGTGTACAGTACTTGATCTCATCTTCTCTTTTACAGGCGCTGATACAGCTGTCCAGAGCTTAATTTCTGAACGACTTCTGACTGATGTTTCACATGATTTACTGAAGGGGACGGTCACTGCTAATCCTGTAACAGAGCTTTGCCTTTGTGGTGTGAAAAGAGACTCACTAAACGGATGACAACTTGTGCCTACGTATCTAGTACTGCTTGACACGCTTGTAGGCTCTCACAGATAAGGGTATATTGTCCACATGCTGGAAACCAGAGGCATTCACCTGAGAGCAGCTCCGCACGTCTTATTGAACGCAGTTTCTTCAACTTTGTCTATAGAGAAGTTAACAAGGAAAGGCGGCAGTGCGCTCCCCTGTTTTACACTGCCAGAGGAGGGCGGCGGCAGCTTGCGATAAGTCCTCACTCTGCCTGCGTGCAATGCCCTAGCCTTGTGTATGTATTTCTCGGACAAACATTTTCTATCAAAAAGTCCCAAAAACTCATCGATCCACCTATTCGAAGGCGCTTTTGATATAGAGGAACGCGATTACACTTGATCCGATAACTGACGTCAAGTGAAGATGTGGTCAATGCAACTTCTATTTCCGCTAAGCCCAACTTCTTCTTTAGGCTGCTGATTTTCTCTGTTGCGAACCATTCTGTGGAGAGCGACAGAAGCAACCAACTTGGAGGCGATGGAGACCAGAGTGACGGCTCTATGACTGCCGCATTCCGGAGTTGAGGCTCTGGGCAGTAACGGAGCTGCTGCTGTCAGGTGGGACATTATGCCAAACCTAATAATGATCATGCGAAATCCGATCACCACGAAGTAGTTATACCGGGTAATTTGAAGAGTGTTAGAGTAAGCCTGTGGACAAGTTTTTGTACATCAGTCAGAGAAATAAATATCAAAGTAGGGCAAAAAGAGAAGGAAAAGAGTAAATAAATAAGACCACAGATCCGAAGAAAGAAAAACGACATGAAGAATAGCAAGACCGAGAAGATAGAAGGATAAAATAGAAAAGAAAAAAAGAGGATAAAGAGAAGAGACAGAGGAAAAAGAAAAGGAAAGGAGAAAAAAAAGAAAGAGAGAAAACCAAATAGGAGAAAAAGTAATGGACAGGAAAACAACAAAAGAAAATAAGAGACGGGGATAGAAACTCGGAAGAAGAAGAAACAAAAACAGGAGGAAAAAGAAAAGGGAGAAAGGGTAAGAGAACAAAAGAAAAAAAAAGGTAGGCAAATGAACAAAAAAAGGAAAAAAAAGAGGCAAAAAAGAGGAGGAAAAGGAAGAGACAGAAAGGAAGAAAAGGAAAAGAACACAAGGAGAGAAAGAGGCAAGGAGAAAGGAAAGAAGAGGCAGAAAGAAAAACAGGACAAAAAAGAAGAGGGAAGCAAAAAAAAAAAAGGGGAAAAATGAAAAAAAAGCACGAACAACAAAGAAAGAAAAAAAACAGGAGGAAAAATAAAAGACGCCAAGAAACGGAATAAAAAAGCGCTCGACGAAAAGAAACAAAAGGAGAAATCTAGAAGAACGACAAAAACAAAAAGGGAAGGGAAAAGGACGGAAAAATAAGAACAAAACGAGAAAGGACAGACAACGGAAAAAAAAAAACAAAGAAGAACAAAAAGACAGAAAAGAAAGTGATAAGAGGACCAGAACGAGAAGAAAAGGGAAAGAATACAGAAAGGAAAAAAAGAAAAAATGACACAACAATACAGGAAGCAATGTCTCCAGTCCACTACAGCCGGACAACCACACTTCAACGCACCCTGATGTTGATAACTTTTCCCCACACAATAAACAATTACAGCAGTTTGATCACCCACCCCCTTTCCTTATTTCACCTTCGGTCACTTCCCTCCTCCCCCACTTATTCAATTTCAGCAACTCGGTCTACCGATCGGCTTCTGAGCGAGAGGGCGGATAAGAGGGATAGTTCAGGGAGCAGAAGTATCACTGACCGGCGATTAAACTACTTCTCACAATGGCTACATTTTGACAGGTTGTGGATTGGCTGTCCGCAAACAAATTTTCCTGCTGCCCATTTTCTGTACGAGGCTGGTTATAATGTCTGTTTCCATCTGGGACAAAAGATGCGTCTACCAGATCGTGGTCTATCTTCAGGCTTGCAAATAATGTTACCCTGAAATCTCTGCTATTTTCTTTGGTTCCACTTCCAGGTGGAACGTGTCGACCAGCATTCAGGAGTTCTAGATACTGCCTAGAGACTCAGTGACCGAGTTTACTCTGTGATTTGCTGCTAATAAGTTATGGCGAACGTACGACCAGAGATTCAGAAATTTGTTCACTCAGCGCTTAATCAACTCGAATGCCAACGTTCTTTGATGCACGTCCAGAACACCTGACTAAGCCTAGCCAGTTGATAAATGCCTATGTGATCACAGCTTCGTCGCCGACGTCCGCCGAAATTCACCTGCAGATGAGCACCTACAAGTGATTTATCCTAGCCCTCGCTTTTACTCTAAATCGATCAGCAGTTTTGGACGCAACCTCTCCAGCGGTAACTACTCGCCATGTACCTTGTTTTTCTGCATGGCTGGCCCGAAGCTGGTGGGCATCATGTAACCTTTCTGTAGATGCTGTTTCAGATATTTGTGTTGTCGAGAAATAAACGAACCTCTTTACACGGGTTTAGCGGCTGCTCACCATTATCATTACGGATAGTTGCCCCGTGTTGGTTACCCAGATGCAGCTTATCAGCGGACATATTTTCTACTTAAGCCTTTTAATCATTAGCAGACACTACAGTACCCGGCAGTTGTCGATAACGAAGCAGCACGTTTAGTTGGATATAGGAGGCACCTTTCGCAGAATGAGTGCAAAAATTTTGTGAACGTTTGCAGCAATTAGAGACAATCACCTATTGACCTCGCGCGACTTTGAACGGGCCATGCAATCTGACGGCGTACATCCGGCTAATGACTAGTACCCCAGTGTACTTGTGAACCTTCAGCGCCAGGGACTTATAGCCAAATACACGGTTTTGACCGGCTTTCGAAGCTGCATTATCTTCTAATGCACGCTTGAAAAAACACCGCCGGTGTCACATAATGAGGATCGTAGATTGAGTGCAGCACTAGAGTCCTTCATACAGGCTGTCGCAATGAGACTGGACCTTAACGTGGTGTGACGGTTCGCGTACCTCTGACCCACTGAGCTATACTGGATGATGCCCCCGGGCTCCTTGAGTGTTGCTATTGGGTCGGTCAATTGTTGAAGCTCAAACAAACTCAGTTTCCTAGTCTTCCAGATTGGGGGTTTGAAATGGGGTGGCTTTCATTTATGTAAAACGAAAACTTTGCCACCTCCCCGTTGCCTTGCGGACAGGCCTTTAAATCAAATGCTTTTGTTGAGGACCTTAATAGTGTTTCCATCTAGGTCATGGGTGCCCTGGCAGTACCTCAACCCACATGCAACCATGTCAGTTTTCTTATGCGCTAACTATATCCTGCATCGGCCTTCGCGCAGGTTATCAAGGGTCGCCTTATCTGCCGTGTACTGCAGGGCGGATAAGCGAAAACATGCTACTGCTGGCGCCCATCTTCTTCCTTTTCCCATTGTCTCTCTTACTCCCATCCAAAACCCAATTTTTAACCGATTTTCTATAAATCTTAGCTTAATTAACAGCAGTCTTAATGCCACAGAAGTCGAACCATCTGCAGTTATTTTCCCGCATCACCCACTGAACACCTATCGGCAACAGTCCCTTATAAGGCCACGCTGTCCCGTTTTCCTAGCGGCGTTACCGTTCACACTGTAAGATAGATAACTCAACAGGCTGCACTCGCACGCACTTTGGACATACTGGGTATTGACGTGTGTTACGTATCCGAAACTAGGATCAGTGACCCTCATGACGTTGTTGTACTAACTGAGCCCGGCTTATCCTCTCCCTATTAGTTGCACGCATCCGGATATGCTGATGCAGCAGCCTCTATTCAAGCTGGGGTCGACATCGTTATCAGCTCCAAGGCTGAGTCATTATTGGTCGTTTTTTTGTTCATTTTCGTCCTGGATTACATCATGGAGTTTCTTCTTGCATAGCCGCACGATGCGCGTTAAGGTGCTCCCTGGTGGTGACAAACTAGTTGATCTTGATTATGTGGACGATATCGTCTTGCTTTTTGACGATGTTGTGGCGGCACAACCAACCCTTAAGAGCCTCACTAAATTGGTCCCATTATTAGGCATGCACTTCGTACCTTCAAAGTGCGAAGTGTTGCTGCGGGACTCGCGGGCATTTGATGATCCCTTGACCCTAGTTAGCGAGGAACTCGTGGTAGATGATCAATTCACTTCCTCTGGAAGCTGTATCAGCAACGATGGACGCATAGCAACCGAAGTCGGTTCAGGTATTGCAAAAGCCAGAACTGCCTTTTTGAATCTGCGACATCTGCGTCGGCAGAAAGCGATTTCCCGCCCTCCAAAAGACCTTGTTTACAAGGCCACAGTGAGGGCCTTCCTACTCTTTGGAAGTGAAACTTGACCCGTTCAGTCTGAAGATCTGAGGCGCCTTTAAGTTTGATCATCACTGTCTGTGGGCATTGCTACTGTCCGGTGGCACCCTCATGTCCGCAACGATGATGTGCATAGGCGAGTACTAGGCAGTGATAACTAAGCTAGTTCCTTAGAACATCAAGTGGCACCGAATAAGTTAGGTTGGCTTTGGCACGTACTATGTATGCGGGTAACTGCGGACCGAGGAAGTCCCTGTTTTGTCTCCTAGATGTAGAGTGACACCTGGCTCGAGGTGGACAAAAGTTGTCTTGGCAGCGGTAAGTGAAGTCACTGACGGCCAAACTCGGTTCCGTCGGTCTCTGTTGCCTTCCAGGCTGGATTTCACGTCACCCTCCTTATGCTTGTCTCGAGACTTTACTGGGCATGGCTAGCAGTCGACACCAGTGGCGTGTCTATTGCCGTCTCCTTGTCTGGCTGCCTGTTTAAAGTGTGTTTTGTGCCGAGTTATCTACGGGGTAATGGCAGATTATGACGCGGGGCAGTAAAAGCCACAAGGCAGCTGTCTGCCGCCTTATCTATGCACGATAGCCAACTGTTTGTGATAATATGTTGTTAACAAGGCGTAGGCGCCTTGACACTGAATTTTTGCTTGGGGCATTAACAATTTCTGCTAAGTTCCTTACTACTCTTTGTTCCATAGGTTGTTACTTTTTATGGTAGCGAAGCATCGGTTCAAATGTCTGATGTGCCGCCGCTGCTATTACTGCTGCTGCTGCTAGTGATGATGACGATGATGATGATGGGTTCCTCTATGTATCAGATATTGATCATTACTGCCTATAGTCTCCTAATGCTTCCTCAGTCACCCATGCTCGTCACGTGCTTTGATGTGCTGGTATATTAGTAGAGAGACAACAAATGTTTTGACGTCTGTGTGCTGATCACGTGGTGTCTTGAGAGTGTAACTTAGATGGAAGTACAACTCCAAGAAACGTTACTGATTTAGAAAGCCATAAACAGGGACCTAACAGCATACGATTTTATCTCTTTGCATAACTCTTCACATGCATCACAGCTAGTGCATTTTTGAGCCATCGGAAGTTTTGTACAGTTTGTAACCAGGTGCTCTCTTCTTCCTCATTGTACGTTCCAGTCGAGTACACCACACAACCTTGTTTGCTTGCCTTAATTACAAGAACGCCATCAGATACATCCAAACAACCGATTAATTTACGCAACGTCTTACTAGGTGGTGGAATTGCAATTTTCAGCGTATCACTCTAGTTCGCACTCGATTCGGAAGCACTGTTTCCTTCGCCGCTAGCTTACCGAAAGACCTCGTACTGCCAGCTGAGTGCTTCCGGATTGTGCCATTCCAGCGAATAGTTCGTCGTCAGTGTTTCAGAACGTAGTGGGTTTTCCCCTGGCAAGCATTCACCCTATAAAAGCCACATATGTCTAACAACACTGACGTGGTGGATGTGACTCGCCACTAAATAAAGTCACTGCCCCTTGCCTCTCTGGGCGGCATTGTAATTCAAGGGTGCGTTGGGCCCTTGGTCCTATGCGGTCTTTAAGGCGTATGAACCACTTGTTAGGTCACCTGCTCCCAACGGGTTGCGGTACCCTCATATCACCCTGCTGCCTTGTACGTAAGGTCCTGTATCAACGGCTCGGGGTGAGGCCCCCTAAGACAACCCTCTACTTCGGCCTGGGCAACAGGGTAGTATCACGCTCACTGACGAACCATGGATGGATTACACTACTGCTTTCTCTCTTGCTATGTTTACCGGCTTTACTGTCTCCGCTGCTCAACATCCGCTCACCAGTCGTCCCACATCCAGTTCCTCTTCACCTATGTCTTCCCCGGTCACCGTCAACAACTGCTCACTGGTTGCATCCTTAATAATGTTAATGTGTCAGCTGTATGCCGTAATGGCGCTTCGCTGCCGTGCGACCACCAGTCGCACGCGGGCTGAGTATGCCACGAGAGCGCCCACCCCTACGCGGATTCGAACCCGCGCCGAAAGATTACGAGACAAACTCGTCACCTCTTGGCTGTTCGCAGCTGTCAGAGTTCTGAGCCAAACCTTTGGTGTTCGTTGCCCAGTGGTCAAAACATAGCACTCAACCGCAGGTCAAGCTTCCCTTCGTCCTGGTTCCTCCACTCGGCCTTGCAGCGTTCAATGTGCACACTCTGATGCAGATCGGACGACAAGCATGTCTGGCCCGCACCCTTGCGACACTGTCGGTGGACACCTGTTGCCTTTCCGAAACCAGGTTGTAAGACGCCAGCACCGTCATCAGAATTACATCTCCTCCAAATTCTGACGTCAAATACCACTTGCGCCTTTCCGGAGACCCAGAGACCGCCGTTTCTGGCTAAGCTGGTGTCGGGGTTGCACTGAGTGACCGGAGTGAAGTCGCTTTGCTTGACTGGATCCCAGTCAACTGTCGGTTATTTACAGTCAGACTACGAGGTTCATGTAAGTTAGGTAAGCGTCCAGATGTTACGCGCGCCTTGTTTGTCATCTTCGCCTACGCTCCTACAGACTGCAGCCCGGATGCAGTCAAGGATAGCTTTTACCAACAGCTACATGAGCTTTGCGGTTCCGCTAAGAAGTCTGACGTTGTCATTTTTACCGGAGATTTTAACGCACGAGTGTGCCGCCTGCCACCAAGCGAGCACCATCCTGGGGTAGTTTTAGCCTCGGTAGCAGCGATCAGACAATGGAGACAGACTACTGACTCCTTGTTCTGATCATCGCTTGTTTCTTTCAAGTACAAGTTTTGGTCATTCGGAAAGGACAGACTGCTACATGGCGTCCGCCTTCTCAAACGCAAAAATTGTCCCAACTTGACCACATAGCAATAAGCTGAAGATGGCGCAGAAGGGTAACAGACTGCCGATCGTACTGGTCAACTTGTCTGGACTCCGATCACGCACTGGTTCGCGCCAAAATTTGCATGCGTTTCGGAGGATCATCCAGACGTACGCACTACCGACCGAACGTCGAAAATCTGCAACATCCTGCGACGTTAGCCAAGTACCAGGCTTCTCTGTCAACACTACTTGCTTCATCCTCTGACGATGGTCTCAATTCGCAATGGATGCGCATCAAAGACGCTTTAATTTCTGCCAGTACTGTCAGTTGTGGATTTGCTTGTCACCCGCCGAAAGCTGGATCACCACTGCCTCCTTGTCGCTGATGGACAGACGCCGCTTGATCCCAGCCGACACCAGCTGTAGTGAGGAACGCCGATCCCTGGATGGAGCTTTGCGTAGGAGCTTACAGAAAGACCGTGAGACCTGGTGGTGTGAACATGCTAGAGAGTTGGAACTTGCTAATCTCTCTGGTAATACCAGAAAACTGTTCCACCTCATCCGAGTCACCGAAGGCTTCCGATCAGGAGTAAGCGAAACAATCTGCGAAGATGATGGCTCCCTAATCACTAATCTTCAACGACGGTTGGAGCGATGGGCCGAACATTTTCGCTCGCAGTTTTCCTGGCCGCCAGCTCCATCTGTTTCCCCTGGGGCGCGCACTGGTGATGAGTGGACTATCCCAACTGATCCTTCCTCTCACCAGGAAATCTGGCGGGAACTCTGCTGCCTAAAGCGTTATAAGGCACCCAGCCCTGATGGTCTACCTCCTGCTCTATTTAAAGATGGGGGCTCTTCGCTGGTTCGAGAACTCACCGCTTTGTTCTCAGAAGTCTAGGCAAAGGAGGTTCCATCATCCTGGAGTGAGTCGATAGTCGTCCCCATCTTCAAAAAGGGCCTGCGCACAAATTGCTCCAATTACAGGGGCATAAGTTTGGTTCCCGTCGTTTGCAAGATTCTGGTGTCCATCATTCTTCGCAGACTATCCCCAACGCGTGAATCACTACAGCGAGAAGAACAGGCTGGGTTCCGCCCTGGTCGCGACTGCATCGATCAGATTTTCACACTCCACCACATTTACGAGCTCCGCCATGTGTATCAAAAGCCAACGATTGTTGTGTTCCTGGATATCCGTGCTGCCTTCGATTCTGTCGACAGGGCTGCATTGTGGCACTGTCTGTTGAGGAATGGTATTCCCGGGAAGTTCGTTTCCATTCTGCGTGCTCTGTATAGTCTGACCTCTGGTAGAGTTAGGGCTTATAGCAAGTTTTCGCCTTCCTTTGTTGTCACCAGTGGGGTTCGACAAGGATGCCCTATCTCTCCATTCCTCTTCAACTTTGCCATTGAGGATGTCCTCAAAAATGCTCTAGAAGACTTGTTGAATGCTGGCGTTGAGCTCCTCTCAGGTAGTCGGGTGGTTGATTTGCATTACGCTGATGATATCGTCTTGTTGGGTGACGGTTCGCAGGCCGTCCAACTTGCACTTAACCGCCTGGCGATTGAAACGTCGAAGTATGGCATGCACTTTTCTCCATCCAAGTGCAAAGCGCTTTTTCAAGACTGGTATACGCCTCTACCTGCACTCACCATCGATGGGGAAACGTTAGAAGTGGTACAGAGTTTAGTCTACCTGGGAAGCTGCATAACTGCTGGTGGGACTGTTGGAAACGAGATTTCGATGCGTATCTCAAGAGCTCGTCTCGCCTTCTCCAGGCTGAGGCATTTATGGCGCCGCCATGACATCCGTCTCTTCATCAAAGGACGGGTTTATAGTGCCACTGTCCGCGCTGTACTGTTGTACGGTTGCGAGACTTGGCCTGCTCGTACCGATGACCTACGTCGACTGTCTGTCTTCGAGAACCGTTGCTTGCGGTCCATCGCCCGTGTGTGGTGGCTGAACCACGTAACCAACGCTGAAGTCAGACAGCGTGTCTTGGGTGGAGACAGTCACTCCCTCGAGGCGCTTGTCTCTCTGCGCCAACTACGATGGCTCGGACACGTACTGCGTATGCCCGTTCAGCGTCTTCCGCGTCGTGCCTTGTTCGCGGTCGCTGGACGGGGCTGGAGGAGGCGTGTGGTGGACAGCCTACAACTTGGAGAAGCAGGATGAAAAAGCTGACAAAACAGCTGGCCACGGTTGGTTCCTCCCGACTCCCTGGATGGGGTCCCAAGGATGCTGAGTGCAGTTGGTTGGAAACCTTGGAAGTTATGGCTCGAAACCGAACTCAGTGGCAGGCGTGTATCACTGCTTGTTGCAGTGATCTCCTTCCCTCCCCAAATAATAAACATCAAACAACACAAAAACGCTGAGTGGAAAATATGGAAAAATTGTTCCTTTTCTTTCTTCTATTCTCTCTTTTCCTGTTCCGCCATGGTCCCGATAGCACAGTATCTGTACACAGATTGTGTTATATATATATATATATATATATATATATATATATATATATATATATATTTATATATGGTTGGCGGCATCCGGTTTCGGATTTTCCTGTCACTGTGGTCAGCCACAGGACGCCTGCGCCTACAGAGGGACCATGGGTGGCTTGTGCTGCACTACCCACAGCTCCAACCACACACCCCATATCCAGTGTAAACCCGAAGGAATAAGACCGGGAGGCATGCGGATGGGAACCACGTTTCATCAACGGAGCCGGCCCACACTCCTTCACAGGCAAACACAAGCACGCTGTATTTGGGGAATCAAGCGCACACAAGGCGGTGGCTGGACCGTAGTCCGCTCCACACTGAGTGCATGGAACCACTCCTTGAGCCTAGCACGGCCACAAGGACCGTGCACCCCGTCCCCTCGAGCAACGACCAACTGTCTCCTGGAGCCAGTATGAACGAGGTAGTGGGTAATAGACAGGTAGACACCTTGTCAACATGCACATCAAGCGCATCCACACCGGGGATACCAAACAACAGCCAAACACTTGAAAGAGAGAAAGAAAAAGAGAAAAACTCGATTAATGCATAAGGAAACGGTGATATAAACCTTAATTAAATAGCATGTGTAATAAGTTGATTACAAACAATTCCTAGCTAAGTGCACGAGGTCAGAAAGTATAGTTCACGGAATGCCACGAACGCAAAAATGTTATGGAAATCGAATACAATTGGCTTAGGCGATGTGTGCAAGTTAATGAAATAGAGTACAGGGAGATATTTATATGAGAAAGAAAAGCATTAAGGCAAAATTGAAAACCCACCACCTGAAATAAAGAGACTTAGCATGCAAGCACGCGGTTAGTAAATCGAATTCAGCGTGCCTACAAACGCTGCGCCGGCTCGCCGTAATTCTCTGCAGGACCCGTCGTCGCTTCGGCAGTGGTCCCGAGTGACCTCTCTCATGGCTCACTAGGCCTGCCTGACTAAGGCACTCGCGACCGCATGTTCTACAGCACCATGCGCTCGATGTCGATGGAGTACAATTCATTGGTGCTTGCCGCTTCCGCAACTGCCGCTTCTTCTCTGC
Organism: Dicrocoelium dendriticum; assembly: GCA_944474145.2. Lineage (NCBI taxonomy): Eukaryota > Metazoa > Platyhelminthes > Trematoda > Plagiorchiida > Dicrocoeliidae > Dicrocoelium > Dicrocoelium dendriticum. The sequence continues at coordinate 28,357,585 of OX104069.1, forward strand.
ATACATGAGGGCTTTCTCCCGCACTTCAGCAACTGCCTTCGTGATTAGATCGCGCCATGCACGCCGATCAACCGCCTTCGATTCCCATGATCTGCAATCAAGATTAGAACGTGTGAGGCTCACTTTAATCATGTCCTGGTAACGTAACTTGGGTTTCTCCACATGCCGCTTCCCAATACTCAGCTGACCATATAATAGTTGTTTCGGTATCCGCGTCTGATCCACCTCAGGTGTCTCAGCAAAAGTATGCGGTCTACTGCATACATTACACTTCGGCGCAACACTTTCGTGTCCGCAACTATGTCGCGCCAACCGATGCGCAGAATCCATCGCAAACATTGTTGATGGAACCGCTCTAGATATCTCACATCCCGTCGGTACATCATCCACGCTTCGCTGAGGTATAGAAGAACGGACAGCACCATGGATTTGTACACCATCAACTTGGTGCCAACGGTAAGCTGATGGTTGTTCCACACTCGGTACTCTAGCTTCCCGAATGCCACCACTGCCTTAGAGACGAGAATACGAAGCTCACTGTGTAGCTGCTGGTCAGTCGACATCACACTCCCAAGGTAGCAGAAGCAGGAGATGGTTTCCAATAATTCAACACCAATGCTGATTTGGGGCAATATTGATGATTGCACCTCCGGTGAAGACTGAAAGAGACAGACAGTTTTCCTTGTGTTGGTGGTGAGACCGAATTTGGCCACTGTCGAAGCCAGAGCACTAGTCATGTGTTGCAACTCATTCGCGCTGTGTGCATACAACGCGCCGTCGTCAGCGAACTGCAACCTACGGATACTAGTCTCACAGTCTAGGGTTCTCGCACCGAGGTGACGGATATTCAGCAACCCACCATCAATGCGGTGCTTCACACGAACACCGTAAGCACAAGCGCATCAAAACCACAACACATCATTGCAAGGAAATTAGTATTAAACAGGGCAGGAGCTAAGACACAGCCTTGTTTCACACCAGAGACAACTGCAATCTCAACCGAGGTCTCTCCACGCAGCTGCACTCTCTGCCGCATACCACTGCTCAGACATTCAGTTACACTTACAAACTTACGCGGGCAACCAAACTTACCCAACACCAGCCACAATGCCTGGCGGTTCACCGTATCAAATTCTTTGGTGAAATCAACCAAAAGCGAGTACAATGGTTGGTGTCGTTCTCTGCACTTCTCTTGCAACTGACGAGTCGCAAACAACATATCTATAGTGTTGCGACCCGAACGGAATCCGCACTGCTCTTCCGCCACGTTCGGTTCCATAACCTGACTGACGAGGCGGTTGAGCAGGATTCGGGCAATCACCTTGCCCACACAACTCAGCACGTTGATGCCACGATAATTCGTGCAACATTGCTTGCTACCTTTGTTCTTGTACAGTGGTAGCACAAGGGCATCCTTCAGCTCAGCAGGCACTTCCTCCTCAATCCCTATGCGTTGCACCAAGTGGTGCAGCGCAGTCACCAACGCGGGTCCGCCGTGTTTCCATACTTCAGGCTGGATCCCGTCGGCACCGACATTCTTGCCGTTTCGCAGCTGAGCAAATGCCCTCTGCGTCTCATCCAGTGTAGGCGTGTCCGCCAGGCTCGCTTTTACATCGTGCTGCTTGAGGCCGTTCAATGTAAGCGGGTCAATCTCTGGACACTTGTTCAGGAGACAAAGATTTTTCGCTAGATCTGCCTTATGTCTCCAGCCTGTGTGCAGGAAGCGCATGAGCTAACATCTATCAGCGAGCGTCTACAGCGGCTCCAGTCTCGGTCCATACACCGCCTTCAAGGAGTCACAGAAGCTACACTGACCAAGATCGCTCTCTGTCCAGGCAAAAGCATGCTGATGGTTTTTCAAAATTTCCTTTATTTTATCGAGGGTTGAGTATGAGATGTTCGCAGGAATATGACGAATAAGTTTCTGAATAGGTGTGTATTCTACCATACGTGTTGGCATGTAAGCAATAGTCGAATTGAATGACATTATCTGATTGCCGATTTCGAGTGTTTTGTTGGCGAGATCCATCTTCTCATCTTGATCGAAAAGAAGGTCAACCCCAATATCACATCCCATGTTAATTTATGGACTATGAGCAGGCGGTGACCGGCAGAAATGCCCCTAGCGATACAGTAGCAGTTGACCAGCCTACTGGATTGATGGACTAACCATTGGCTGCTGTCAGATTGACAGATCTGTCCGTATGTACAGAGACTTCTGTCGGTAGGACCCGTATATGGACCAGAGAACATGTGACCCCAGTGTGAATCAGCATACGAACGCGCTTAGTCCACTCAAGACGACACAACTGGGTTGAGACGGCATTGACAAAGGTAACAGCAGTAACTTTTAACAAACATCGGAACTCACCCCGTCGATTATGTCCGCAAGTGTAGGCAAATCTCCCAAATCTGCGGCAGTAGGGGCAATCTGTTCTGGGCCCACTAGGCAGTTCATTAGCAAACCAAGGAATATTATCACGTTGGATTGACCGATAGCCAGAAAACTTGCGTCGGCCTCTCTGGTGTTGATCGGTCGGACAACCGACACCAATTCACTGTAATCCGTTTCCCGCCGTGGTTCCTCCCAAGTTAGCACAACGAGGACTTTCTCTTGGCGAGCGGCGCAGTCCAGAGCTTCCTGCAAATTAGCAGTTGGTTTTCCTAGGAAATCGCCCTGGTTGTCAAGGATAGTCGTGCTCTGCAGAACCTGGAGAAAGGTCTTTTCCTCGTGGGTGGCGTTCTCAGCATGTGGGTAAGCCAGCGTGACAAACTTCCGCAGCGCAGCAACAAATATGGCGAACTGTTCCCCCGTGGCGTTGAACGCGAGCATGGGACTGCCAACCGTATTCCCACTCATGTAGGGACGGTCGCAGGGCTTCCTTCAATTGGGTCAACGTTGTTTCCTCCACCATATCTCCAACAATGTCCATTAGAGCTGCGATGTGATAAGCATCGGTGCTTAGGAGGCTTGAAAGATCAGCGACCCTTTCATTTTCGATAAACCAGCCAACATGCCACCGGGCCTGTCGTTCTTATTTCTCATAATCATCTCCAATGCAAAACTTTTCTTGAGGAGAAGGCTGAGGTGGCGCTTGTACCCGAACCTGACCACGATAAATGACTGAGTTCGGTACTCCCAAGATGACGGACACCATTCGTCTAAATACAAGGGACTCGTTGAGTGTGAGTTCGGGATCATTTACAGTTTTGCTCTCGACGTTATTTTTGGGCATGATTTTCATTTTTCATGTGAGGTGGTAATCCTTGTTGCCGATCCTGTCAGGATCTCTATATATGTAGTAGACCTCAGAGCGGATTTGAGTGATCATAGTCAGTAAAAGAACCAATAACCAGGAGATGTTTTATTCTGTAGTGATGGTGGAGAGAAGGAACGGTTATGGAGAAAATAACAGCAACTGAGGCCAAGGGAACGCAGGTCTTCACACAAGGGAAACAACGGGGAACAGTCGAACGCGGGAGAAGCCGAGTAGCCAGGTTACGGTCAAGGTCATGTAAAGGGAAACCGAGGGAAGAAGTGGGTCAAACAACCTTAATTGTCCGTGAAATCCTCGGTCTTCTGTTGTCTTGAAGAGTCGCTTTGTGTGCCATTTGCTCTAAAATAGAAAGAGAATGTGTTTGTTGACTACCAAACGTCTAATCAATGCTTTGTCTGTATCTGGAATTAGATGCTGCCCTCAACGTATACTTCTGTGACTTGCCTGATCATGAATAAATCGAAAATGATTTTTCGCTTTAAGCGTGCCGTTTGCGTTTCCCTTATATCTTGGAGGTTCGAAGAGGTTTTCCATAGTCTGCAATTCTCCTAAAAGCGCATCGTCGTAATTTCACTTTCGTTGACATGGTGAAACACACCTCAGCTAATGTGCTGCAGTACAAATAGGTAAGATTCTATAAAATTGCACTATCATTAACTTCAGTTGCATGTTGTGTTATATATTACATTGTAAAGCCTTTGAAATCGATATTGTAGGGGGCATCTGAAATAGAGTGGAATGGGCATGAAATTCCGCGTTTGGTAGCTCCTTAATTCCGTAAGGTGTCTATGTGTACTTTCTCGCTGCGTCGGATCGGTAGACAACACGAGCAGGGTCTGTCCTAGCGGACTACACATGCTTTAGGTGCTTAAACGCAGCTCCTTCACTTGTTCTGCAAAAATTGTCACGAGTCTCTTCTCTTCCATCATAAGACGAGCACCTTTCTGCTATCCGATCACCGGAGACCGAGACACGGATGATTAGACATGTCCAACACGTTGCTACTATGCTCTTCTCTAACTTACCAGGTTTACTGTACGATGATCAGAGTGCAAGGGTTTGACAGTACATCCTGTACTCTCTTCAACTACTAGTCGAGCTCACCAATGTCTATCGTATTTTACACCTGGCTAACTACTCCAACTGCAAACAGCACGCGGACACCGGTACGTGCTTGTAGTGCCGCATCTGAAGTTAGTTTCCCACTTGTGCTTGGAACGTAGAGTGGTAAATATTTGGAGCAGTCTACCAAGATACGTAGTGGCGACCAACTCTGCATCAGCGTAAAACATGGCTGCACTTACATTTCACCACCATCCGACCCAGGGAATGTCTACCCGCGGACAATGATACCCACCCTTTAACAATGACGCATGGGAACCGGAAGTACCATAGGTAACCGCCTGTATTTTTTAAGGCACATCTCGATGAAGTTGTATGTGTTTACTTTCTGCTCGCTCCTATACTACGCTGCCAAGTGTTGCTTATGTGGTATTGCCGTCACAAAGGAGCAATTATTCACACAGAAAACGATTGTCGGACTCGGGCAATCGTCTCAAGTCCTTTGGCACCATAGACTACCTCCTCCGACTGTATAGCAGGACGGCACCTGCGGAGTGTCTGAGCTTGCTTCTGCCAATTCGACGACACCAATGTCTCAGTTTAATGTGAGTTAAACGATGCGTTGAATTTCCATTCTAACATCAACAACCATGCAACTCACTGGCTAATCAAATCTATTAATTTTTTCAAGTTTGTCACCTTTGACTGTGAATACAAACGGGCGCTAGCTTTCTCCGGGGCTAGACATTGTGTATATGCTCGTTAAACTGCGGACCATAGTCAGTTTCCTTTATAACTTAAAGGTTAGAAAATCTTTTCCGTGGTCTTCAGATCTTTTGTCAACTAGGCGATATCATCTGCGTAATGAAAGTCAGCGACATTTTCGCTTGGGAGAAGCTGTACACCGCTGCTCAGTTCATCTTTCATCGCCGGTTGGAGTATATCCACATTGATAACACTTACTTGGTATGACGAGCTAGGACAATCTTTGCGTACAGTGCTGGTAAAATCAGACTAACGAAGAAGAAGAAGAAGAACGGCATCAGCAGTACGCCGGTACGCAGTACTGACGCTTCGCTGCCGCGCAATTGCCACCGGTCGCACGTGGGCTAAGGATACTGCGAGGGTCGCCCTGCCCCTGCGCAGGCTCGAATCCGCGCCACAAGAATACGAGCCAAACTCGTTACCTCTATGCTAGGCCGGCAAAAACAGACGAAGAAAATATCCAAAAAGTAGGCAATGACTTTACTGGGAATGTATGTATATATATTTATTCACAGTCTGTTAATAGACATTGCGCCATCAGAACCATGGCAGAAGAAAAAAAGTGAAGGAGATGGGAACACTAATGCGATTAAAAAATGTGGGAAACTATTTTTTGCTTTTACACACGCCATTTTGTATTTTTGTTTTGTGAGTTTTTGTGTGTATCAAAGGGATGGTGAAATTGCAGAACAACCTTGACGCCACTGATGTCTGTTGCGGGCCATGACGTCTAATGTTTCCAACCACTGCGATTCAGCATCTCGTGGTCCCCGACCTGGAAGGCGGACTGGTCCGACTGCCGCCAAACTTGTGGTTGCCTTCTTCATACTCCTTCTCCACGTCATCGGCTGTCCACCGCGGCACTTTCCAATCGCTCCCTGAGAGTGCAAATAGCGATCGACGTGGAAGGCGATGGGCTGGCCTGCGCAGAACGTGCCCGAGCCAACACATGCGATGTCGGAGAATAACGTCCTGAAGACTGGCACTATTCGCCCCAAACACGCGGTCTCTGACCTCTGCGTTGCGTACGTGGTGTTGCCACCCCACCCTAGCAATCATTCGTAGACAGCGATTATAAAGACTGATAGCCGCTTCATATCTTCCTAGCGAATAGGCCAAGTGTCACAGCCGTACAAGAGTAGTGCACGGACGGAAGCATTGTACACCCTGCCCTTGAGCTTGAGACTGACATCACGACGACGCCATAGATGTATCAGTTTGATGAATGCAAGGCAAGTCTTTGCAATCCGTTGTGAGACTTCATCTCCAACACCGCCACCAGCCGTAATGCAACTCGCTAGATAAGTAAAGCAAGGGACTTGCTCCAGAACATGTCCAGCATTGGTGAGCGCGGGTTCCGGCACCTGCCAGTCCTGGAGCAGCGTTTTACATTTTCCCGGGGTGAAGCATAGGCCCTACTTAGACGCCTCCATCGCCAAGCGGTCCAAAGCGCTCTGGACGGATTGTGGGTCGTCCCCCAGCAAGGCGATATCATCGGCGCAGTCCAAGTCCGTGAATCTATCTCCAGGGAGAAGCTCAACACCGCAGTACTGGACACCTTCCAGTGCTCTTTGGAGAACATCTTCGATGGCGAAATTGAAGAGGAAAGATGAAATAGGGCGACGTTGGCGAACACCGCTGGTCACAGCAAATGAAGAGGAGTGCGTGTCATAAGCCCTAACTTTGCCCGACGTGTGACTGTAAAGTACTTTCAGGATAGTTACAGACTTGTCGGGTACACCTTTCTTCAGTAAGCAGTTCCACAACGCAGGTCTATCTACTTAATCAAATGCCACTCGGATGTCCAAAAACACTACGATTGTTGGCCGCCGGTGGATGTGACGAAGTTCGAGAACTTGCCGAAGCGTGAAGATTTGGTCGATGCAGCCGCAGCATGGACGAAATCCGGCTTATTCTTCTCGGGAAAGCTGCTCTCTAGTCGTTGAAAACCTGCCAATTAGGACCGACACGAAGATTTTGGATGCGACAGAGATTAGGGAGATTCCGCGGTAGTTACAGCAATCGGCGCGGGAGCCTTTCTTGTGAATCGGAATAATGACCGATTCTCCCCATGAGCTCAGAACCTTCTCCTCTGTCCAAACGTTCGTGAACAGCGATAGGATTTCACTGATAACTACACTCCCACCATCTTTGAATAGAGCCGGTGGTAGGTTATCGGGACCCGAAGCCTTGTGGCGTTTCAAAGATTGGATTACATTTCGAATCTCTGCTTCATTTGGGGGGGGGCTGTTAAGACAGGCCAAGCATCATACATTGGGGCTGGAGGTGCCGCAGGGGGCTGTGTTGGGTGGTTTAATTGAAGAGCGAAATGCTCTGTCCAGCGACCCAGTCGCCTGTGAAGGTTGGTGATCTTCGTGCCGTCTGCTTCGCAAATCGTCTGGCTGATAGCGTGGAAATTGCAACCAGTGGCCCTGATGATGTAAAACAGACGGCGGAAGTTGCCAGCTGATGCAGCGGCTTCCATCTCATCAGCTTGTTTTGACCACCAAGATTCACGATCAGAGCGAAGACTTGCTTTCAGCTGTTGCGCAATGGACCGGCGGTGTTCGTTGTGCTCTGCGCCAGCAGGCACCGCCCGTCGACGATCCAGCAATTCTGAGGGTCTTCCTGAGATCCAGCATTTGGGAGTGGAGCGAGTGAGGCCACAGCTGGACAAACCGGCCGACAACAAGGCTTGTTGCAGTCTTGACCAGTGTTGATCAACATCCAGAGTGTGAGAGAGAGAGAGCTTTTCACGAAGCCTTTGTTGATACTCTTTCTTCACCATTGGGTCCTCCAACTTGTAGGTGTTCAGTCGGGTGCGTTTTGACCTAAGCGAACCATCAAAACGCATGCAAACGGTCGCACATACCAGTGCATGATCAGTATCGACGCATGTTGACCAAAATGATCGGCAGTCGCGTACGCTGCCGCGCCACCTGCGACTTATAGCTATGTGCTCAATCTGTGACCAACGCTGGGTTGATGATGGGGACGCCAAATAGCGTACTGACGTCCAGGATGCCGAAAGCTGGTGCTGGAGAGGAATAGTTGATGACCAGCAGTCTCTCTCCATTGTCTGAGCGAACATCATCATATCCATACGGTCCTGTGAGGTGGCGCTCACATGGCAGCAGACGACCGACACGCGCATTGAAGTCACCTGCCAAAACAATGATGTCTGTTTTAGGAGTCCTTAGGTGCAGCTCATGAAGGTTCTGGTAGAACTGGTCTTTGACGATGTCTGAGCTACAGTCAGTGGGCGCGTAGGCAGAGATCACGAAGAGAGCACGCTTTTCGACTCAACGTCTGCTGACTTTACAAGAGCCATGGAGCCTCATCGCACAAAGGCGGCTGTTGATCGGAATCCAATCAATCAAAGCATTCTCGGCTCTTGCACTGAGGGCGATTCCAGCACCAGCTTGCCCAGATGCAGTAGACTCGGCGTCACCAGAGAGGCGGAGATGGAACCGGCTGGTAGACCGAGTTAGAGTCCTGCAGTCTTGTTCCAGTCAGGCAGCAGATCTCAATTCCAAGGGTCTCTAGCATGCGTACAACTTCAGCTTGCTGACCGATCTGCAGTAATGTGCGTACGTTGAAAGCTGCAAGTTTGAACTGCGTTCCGGGTTGCAGGAGCGAAGATGGGCAACTTTGGGACCGGCTACTCTCTGTTGAGTACTGTGTGGTTGAGTTGACAGATGTCACGGGAACAGGTTCATCAGTGTAGGTGGGATTGGTCGTTATAGAGGAATCAGGTAAAAATAGTACACGGGAAGGGTAGGTAAAATGGTGGCGTGTGCTTGTGCAGTTGGCATAGTAACATGAGTGCATAGCATGGTAGCAGCAAGACAGCGGGTGAATGGCTGTGATTGTAAGTCCATGGTTCCAGGGAATGTGACGATAGATTTCCCTCTGCTTTACTACATGGTCACCCTCTAAGTCTGTCTAGCGAGTCCTACCACAGAGCATTTTTGTGTAATCATTCCAAAGAGGCTTGAATACCCGATAAAACCATGATTGTTGTTTGTATGAGTGGATGCGACGGGGCTTGAGAATCTGCTGGAATCCGGTCTGTTCGTCTTGAGACCACCCCTCACATGCGGCCGTTGATTAACGAAGCAGAAAGGCCACAAAAACATCTGCGGAATTCCCTAGCAGCCTCATCCAGCTACAATTGTCCGAAGAGGCGCTCGACGCGGTTTAGCCTTATTGACCCGGTCCAGTTTCTATGACTACGTTCGTTGGTTGCTCACCGTTGATTTGGAAATTTATTGGAATGTGATTACTGGCAGTCTGAACTCGAAATTGTTGGCGGTGTGTCGGGTGAGATAAGTATTTCAGCATTACATTGGCAACGAATCGTTTGCCCATAACTTGACGATGTCTGAAGGTTGTGTCAGACACTGCTAGACTGGAGCGTTGGCCAATCCCCAGCAATGGAGAACGAGCAGATCGAGTACGCGAAAAACCCGAGTTTATTCTGAGAACTGGACGTGAATTAATGCTGGTGAAATAATTCACACTGTACGGACTGCACTAGCCGAACGCGCGTTAAGTCATAGGTCCTGATTTCAAATCAACACTGGTCTATTGCGGTAGGCATAGGGCTCAGCTCGTTTGCGATTTCGGGGTAGCTGGTTGATTGCACCTAATTCACGTGCTCTGCTGGTTTTCGCTCGATGAAACATACACCTACTCTTTTGGTTGTTAGATGTATGATCTCCCTCTTGGATTAAGCTGCAACGGAATTACTGGCTTACGCTTACGGCTGGATTTGCGTCTTTGCCGGGACGTGTTATCTGTTTTCGGGTCTAGGTTTCTTGCTGCTCCAGCTCCTGTAGGCCTTTCCATTTCGAACGCCTCCAACAGAAGGTCAAGTCTAAGAGATCCATCGCCGCTCTGTGGATCACGACGAAACGTGTGACGGAGTTGGTTTAAATGGCGCCTCCACAGCAACCGAGGTACCTACACATTGTACATTACACGCCCAATAGGTCCTTTTATGATGCCGACAGCCACTTTTGATGAGCACAGCGATAGTCTCTAACTAACACGTAATCTCCTGGTCGCAGCGTACGTTTTACTTGCATTACAATCGCCTGCTGGCCCGGTACTGGTCGGAGAACATCCTGTGCTAGACGTAATTTCCTGTTCATCAATGCTTCGGCGGGGGAACAGCCCTTCGGACTTTGCAGATTTGCTGTTTTTCAGTGGGAATGTGTCCAGTATTTCTGCTGTCGTTCCCTCCCCTCTGGATTTCCGTAGGTCATTTGTCTCAGGTAGATTAGACTCTCAGAATATGGGTAGGTGTTGATAAATACTGCTTGTGGTTGTGCATGTTGGAAAGTTCCAAACGACGATCCAGTCAATACCAAGTAGGTTGAACTCAAAGCCCACTATATGAATGGTACCCTGATCGCGCTTGCCTGAAATTGCCAGTTCACAATAGCATTCACCAAGCCAGTTGGTTTTGCCGCCGGATGCATTTCTAGCCGTGTTATTTGTCCGACCATGTGCTCTCGGCTTTTGATATCATTTGGCTTTGTATTTACTCTGCCAGACAATCAGATTTGCCTGAAATGGCATATGCTCATGATATTCGCAAAATTTTCGCGCTAATGCTCAACGGGTTAGCTTTTGAGTGCCCGCAGATATATATTTTGATACTTCACTTGAAACAGGTCAAACGCAACGTGCACCGCACTCCGTTCGTTAACTCACCCAAGAATAGAGCACATCTGCGTTTGTTTGGTGGATTGACCTGAAGCGGCTCTTGTGTTAGGAGCGAGACGTAGCTCTAACACAAACTTTCACAAAACCGATTTGTGTACTATATCCTTCCGAAATCGGAAATTTGATCGGTTTTCTTACTTACGTTTATGTTTGGTTAGTGATCCTAGCTGATTTATGTATTATTTTGTGTTGTTGCTCCTGTGTCATTAAATTCATTGGTCACTTTAGCCTACCATGTTTTTATTCTCATCGTTGCTCGTGAATCATCTGTGATCGCTGTTGGCTACAGTTTACGGTCCGATCATCAGGTTGCTTTGCATCTAAATGGTTGGCGGCATCCGGTTTCGGATTTGTCTGTCACTGTGGCCAGCCATGGGACGCCTGCGCCTACAGAGGGACCATGGATAGCTTGCGTTGCATCACCCACAACTTCAACCACACATTCCATATCTAGTGTAAAGCCGAAGGAATAAGACCGGGAGGCATGTGGATGGGGCCAGATTTCATCAACGGAGCCGGCCCACACTCCTTCACAGGCGAACTTAAGCACGCCGTATTTGGGGAATCAAACGCACACAAGGCGGTGGCTGGACCGTAGTCCGCTCCATACTGAGTGCATGGAACCACACTTCGAGTCTAGCACAGCCACTTGGAGCGTGCACCCTGTCCTCTCTATCAACGACCAACTGTCTCCTGGAGCCAGTATGGAAGATGTAGTGGGTGATATACAGGTAGGTACTTCGTCAACGTTCACATCAAGCGCAGCCACACTGGGGATATCAAACGACATACAACCACTTGAAATATCAGTAGCAAATAAAATATGTCTGTTAAAGCATACGGCTATACCGACATAACTCTTAGCTAAATTAGCATATGAAGTAAGTTGGTTAGCAATGAAACCGCAATTACTACAAAATATCCACAAGTTTTTCAGAAATTGCTACAAACGCAATTAAGTTAACGAATACAACCACAGTTAGCGTAACCATCATGTGCAAGTTAATAGAAGACTATTCAGATAGGCAGAAAAAACCTACAATGGTGGAATGAAATTTATCTAGCGTTAATGGACCTAGATTTACTGCGTCTACATACCGCATATTTTTAACCACAGCGATCTGGGAGATAGCCATCCATCTCTATGCGTATTCCGGGAATTCGCTTGACATTTAGTTTAGGACGTAGACATGCGTAAACTTGGGTATCGAACAGTAGGGCCTAGTTGATTTTCAGTAGCGGCTTTCATGTAATGCTTTGGTCACTGTGATACAGTCAGGGATTTTTAGTCAAACTTTCACCTTACCAATAACCAGTTAGTTTCCAAACACCATGAAACGGGTCCACTCTCGATGTTATACATAACCGTGTAAGTCCTGTTTTTGTTCCAGAGCAGCGAGATCACATATGCGAATGCTGTGGAAAATCTTTTTCCCAAAAGTGTAACCTTCGGACACACGTAGAAGGCGTTCACTTGAGTAAGTTCTGCCCCGTCTGTCTGTCATTTCTTCCAGTAACGCACCGGGCATGTACCAGTTTGGATCCAATGTTTTTTATTTGACAACCACTTTTAGCTCGGTGTTTATTCCATGAGTTTGTTGTGTTTGGCGAGAATGACAGGAGACAGTGGTGGTCTGCCGTTTGCGGTGGCGAGTTTGGTCTCGCTGCCACATCAAATGAGTTGTGGGAGTCAGCTGACTGTAATGGGGCGATGACAAGATGAGGCTTTGCATAATGCAGTTATCTATGGTTTCCGTCAGGCTGTTGTGATAGGGGGAGTTGTTGTCTGGTGACCTTTAACGCTGCTGAGTTTCTCGTGCTCCGCATATCTTTTTGGCGCAGTTTGTCAACATGCGCAGATTGATTGCGAATAGCAGTTACGTGTATACGACATCAGATTACAAACCATGGGGTGTAGCTTCATCCGTGTTTTATGATCTTAGTCAAGCTCTTACATGAATCTTACCTATCGTTAATACTTTCGATGGTTATAACGCCTAATGCTTTCGACACAATGAGACCTCTATTCTTTTCTGCGCCATTAACTTGACGCCGAAGTCGCTTATTGTTCTGACTGTGTTGTTGCAAGAGGTGAGCGAGACTGCGAAAGCACCGATGTTCGAACGCAACTAGATTCTTCACGTTTGTCGATTATACGGGGCCAGGTTTTATAACCGTGCTATATGTTTGAACTGCACATTGTATCCTTCAGGGCGATAGTGATGTCACAGCTACGCCAAATGTGGCGAAGGTTGGTAGAAGCTTTGGCTCTACGTTTCGTGACCTCATCTTCTTTTCCAATTGCTTTGAAACAGCTGTCCATGTTGTTGAATCTCTGAACGATTTCTGGCTTATCCACACCGAGTGTGGGCGCAGGGAGCGATCACTGCCAATGCTGGCGTAGTGCTTTTCATTTGGCGGGGGGTAATAAGCGATGAACTAGGCGACTGACAATCACTGCTAATTTGTCCATTGCTCATTGTCACGTTTGTAATCTGTCGCAAATAAGAAATGTATCGGCTGCATACTCAAAGTCATTCGTCCATTTGGGAGCAGCTCCACACCTAATCTGTGTCTGTTGCACGCAATTTCCATAACTTTGTCAATAATTAAGTCAATAAGGAAAGGGGACGTGGTTTTGCCAACCCTGGAACGCACTCCACAGACTCAGTTGTATCTCCCCCTACTTTTGACGTATTCGAAAATTTTTCTGATGTTGCTCTTAGCTCCCAACATTTCCTTGCCTAAATTATGCCATTTCGGATTGCATTAATCATGCTTCCCTACTTGATTTATATGTCCAATGCACCTATGAAAGTGGCGCATAATTCAGCGACGGCATTTCACATTTCGCTCGTTTTTCATTAACGATCACTGCACCTCGTCTATTTCCTAATGCTTACACTTAATTTTTATTTTACAATAACTTATGATGCATTTATCTCGGTGAATCACATATGTTTCAACTTCATGGTGATTACTTCAACCATCTTACGAGACGTGTCAAGCACTTGCTTTTATCCCATGACAAATCATTATTAATCAGGCGTAGTTGGTCGCGAAACGTGAATGGTCACTTGCTTCTTCCCCGAATGTCTATGTTATCTTGTACTCATTTATGCTTGTTATCAGTCTCCGGTCACAAAACCGTTTATCATGTGTGCATGAATCAAAATGCCGATCGTCTCAACACTGCACACTTCACCTTTCATGGTGGTGGTAGGCGATTCAGCAAACCTCGGTTAAGGCATCATGTCTTCGTACGCCGCTGCTGTCAGCTACCCGTTGCATATCACCGACAGACTGACAGCATCCAGCTGGCAGTGGGTTTCTAGCGGACCGGAAGATTTGCATTTGTGAATTTTCGTGATTAGCACGAAGACCTTACGGTTCCATTCAGACACTGGTGCCGAAATTTACATACTTCTCAGAAAGCACCGTTCAGAGATGTTCATGTGTCTTGATCGATGCAACCGGCATTGACCGAATGGATCCTAACATCATCCAAATGGCCCGATTACTTTTGTAATAGTCCGTTCCGCAGACGAATCTTCTCGTTAGTTGAATCTGCTATTTCTGAAAGAATTGCTCGCTCTCATTTTCAGCATTTATTCATTGCTTTGTCCGCATTTACCATTTGAAAATCCATGTAACTTATATGTGTCTGTTTGTGTTTGGCCCATATTCAAAGACGTCTGCAGGCACAGCTTAGTTTTCGGTGGATCCATCGGGACAGCCGGTTGCACTTCTGATTTATTGTGTCTCGTTTGCACTGTGTGGATGCGCCGTTGCTGTGCTGTTCGAATTAGTGCAATTGAGTTTGGCTATGATGGTCAGTGGTCTAGCAGACAGCTACTCTGGTTGCATTGATCACATGAGCACCAGTAATTTGCGTTAATCCACAATCGTTGTGTAGGCTGTTTGTGAAGTACGCCTCACACTTCTAGCTTTAGACGGCGTTATCCTGGAATCACTGTTTTGAGTGGTAATCTCCTTTGTGAGTTTATATGGCACCCCAAGTGATCCACTGTTTATTCACAGGTTGCATATACTTAGATTGAGCATCAGAGATTAGATGCACTTTCTCATGATCGCATCAAATTCTTCTCACGGTAGATGGGTATCTCCTTTGAGGACGTGTGGACAATCGATCAGGCTGCGTGCCAGACCGCCGATGAATACCGGTGTCACTGTACCAACCCGAAGATTGCTCCTCAAGTGGACGAAGAAACCGAGCGGCGCACCGCACTTGCGCTAGCCAAATAGCTCCAGTACTCGAATATTGCTACCTTGTACAAATGCTAAGAGTTAAATGGCGCAGAGGTCTCTTAGCTCTTGGTGATATTATTATGTGAGATTGGAAGCTGCTGGATTTTCGCGGTCAAATTCTCACACTGACAGCAGTGGCCTGCGGGAATTGGGATACACTCTTCTTCTGTCTTCGTACTTTTGCGGTACAAACGGAATTTATTTTATTGCTTGCGTAATCACGCTTGCGAAATTTCTGGTCCCAACTTTTTGGAAAGAGAAAAGAGCTGCATCTTCAGGACACTGCGAAATAATGATCACCTCGATCCTTTCATTCGGAGGCAGTCTGTGATATGTGACAGGCGGTTGTAATCATAAACATCTCCATGAGTACACGTTAGCTGAGGGTGAGAAACACACCTTAGGGGTGGAACCTAGAGGGGGAGGATGTGGTACGTCCCAGAAATTGAATCTCAAGGGCATTGACGTGACACTTTTTGTATGTGGAGGTCAGTCATGATCACTGAGACGCCGAATGACTTTGTATAACCTTTCTTCTTGTGAGCGCCAGAAACACTAATATCATCCATATTTGCAACCTGCCTCTCAATGCCTGCCAAGGTCTGCGTCGTGAACTTTTGCTAGGCAATGAGCGTAGAACTTAAACCCATTGGCAACTCTGTTCTGAACTAACCTATCAGGAGCAAGGAAGGCAGTAAGATGCTACGAATCGCGTTGGCCAATGTCATATGGAAAAGTGCCCTTTATAAATCTAGCCCAGAAAAAGCGGTTGAACCAGGTATGGTGAGTTCCTCGTTGGATGGCAACACGAATCGATCTACGATAATCTGCTTATTTAGCCCCTTTAAATCGTTGCGTATCTTGACAGTGCCATCTTTTTTCAGGACACTTGGAGGTACCCACTCAGAGCAGTCGATGGGCTCAATCAAATCATTTGCTAGCATCTCTTGCAGGACTGCTGTGACAGATTAACGTTTTGCTAGAGAATTAGGCTGAAGTTGAACAATGGCAACGGGTTTTGAATCCTGCTTCAGCCGAATGCGGTACACACCATATGGAATACGTCCGATGGACTCTTGAAAAGCTTAAGATAACCTTGGTGCTAGTATGTCACGTTGACTAAAGTGACAAGCGTGTGGTCGAAAGATGATACTACTTGCAAAGCCATCATGACATTTTTTCCAAGCAAGAGTCGTCTGTTCTCTTCGTGTGACGTTGACAGAAGAGACAAGTGTGTGGTCGAAAGATAGTACTACTTGCAAAGCCACCATTGCGTTTCTTCCAAGTAGGGATCGTCTGTTGTCTGGAGAAATGTATACTGTGACATTCGCAGCTTCCGAATGTAGCTATGAAGACACGATACTAAATCCCAATATGGTTCAAGTGTAACTCCAAAATGAATGCAAAGTGGGCTGTAACTTATGCTGGGATAGGTAGCGTTCGTAAAACTGGTAAAATACATTGGTAACTGGCCAAGCAGAATCTAGTTCCATTTACTAGTGGGACAGCGCCTTTTGCGGTCAAGAAATGACACAGTACGAATATCGGCGGAGGGAGACTGATTCAGTGACGGAAATTGTTAGGCTTTTTGAAGTGTTAGCATTAACGGTGATGGAGTGAATGTTCTCCTGAGGTGGATCAGCAGCATGGTCTTTAAGTGTAGCATCATTGTTTAAAACTGCGATGGCTTGCTACCGACAACATCGGGCGTAGCGTCCAATTTTTCCAGTTTTTGCAGTTGAGGCTGCGTGCGGGACAAGTGGTAAAATTGACCTTTTGCGAAACACTTCCACAGGTATGGTGTGGCTTCTCCGTTGGTAATTGTCATGAAGATTGCACCTTTGCCACTTAAGCTAAGTTGGTCGAGCAGAACTGCTTCGATTGCAGTGAAATTTCGGTTTTCATTCTGGCTAACTCCTAATCTCGATCCAAAGTTAATGTGCACACCTCTTCCTGCAAATGCACCTCTCTGGTATACGATTGTCAGCGATTCCAGAAATCAGTTGCTTCGTCAGCATACAGCTTTCGATTTTTTTTCTGAGGAGTGGACGAATAATCACACGGTCGTACTGCGCTACTTAACCTGACAATGAAATCGTTCCAGGGTTCACCCGTTTCCTGATCCATGTGGGAGCAAATGTATCTTGAAATATACACATCCATTTGGTCATCTCATGTACGATTGAGAGCACTGTAAGCTTCTTTAACGGATTTACATTCTTGAAGATCCCAATCATAAAACTTCGCTGCTCCTCATCTCCGTGTAAATGTCGAAGCAGCTTTATTCTGTTTTACTCCCTAAGAGCAGCATGGAAATCCCTGCTTAAATCCAGGTAGTTTTGGAAGGACGCTTTCCAATATTGCCAGGCATCCGATGTTGTTCTACAACCGCAATCAATCAAAAATAGAGGTGGGGGCTAGATGGGGGCTCATCTTTGGGCTCGCGGCGCCAAATGTTATATCAAGAAGGCAACAGATAAAAGCAAGCTGTGTATCCGTACTCAGTCAGGGGTCAACAGTTTTAACACGCCGAATACTCGATTTCAACCGTCCTTATTTTACACAGCCAATGAGAAGAGAATTGCGGTGTTTCGCCAACCAATAAAACATGAGTTTAGACATCATGCTGCATCAGCCATTTCGCATGGTGGCATTCGCCTAGGAAACCAAAACATCCGAGACATCACAGAAGCGCCAAAATCCAATAACGTGACAGAACTGAAGTCTTTTTTGGGAATGTGTTCCTACAATCTGGTGTATTTGCAAAATTTTGCGACGCTAGCAGATCCATTACTACAAAGGAGCGTCGCTCACTTGCGGAAGCGTTCAGCAAAACCTTTCCGATGGACTGAAAAGAAGGGTTGCATCTGCTCCCTTAATTGCCACTTTTGATGAATCATGCCGCACTTTGTCGACTGATGCGTCTGACGTTGGTCTCGTTGCTGTTCTTTCACGGCTACAAAACGGAGCGGAGGGAATTATTGCTCCTGCATCCCGGAAACTCTCAAACTGAGCGCCATTATTCGGTTGCGGAGGAAGAAGCTCTTGCTTGTGTGTTGGCTTGTGAAAAATGGCATATTTTCCCTTTTGGTCGTCGTTTCACTCTGCGAACTGAACACTCCGCCCTTACAGTTCTCCTTAGCAATGAATCTAAAGAATCAAGTCCAATGTGGGTCGATCGTTAGAATGCTAGACTCCTTAACTACCATTTGCAATTATTTTTACCGGCCCGGTTTGCAAAACTAAGTTGCTAATGGATTATCCCGCTTACCCGTGGGGCTGGCAGATGACAGACAACAACGGAAACAGTACATCAGCCATTTGAACTAATGCTTCGCTGTTGTACAACCATGATGATCTTTGAAATAAAGAGTAATAAGCGAGAAAAAAGGTGGACCTACCGGAAAACCTTAATGCCCTAAGCAAACATTCAGTGTCAAGGCGCCTACACCTTGTGTTAACAACATACCGTCACAAACAGCTAGCTATCGTGCAGAGATAAAGCGGCATCGGCGAGACAGCTTCCTTGCGGCTTTCAATGTCCCCCGTCATTATCAGCCATTATCCCGCAGATAACTGAGCACCAGCCACACTTTATACTGGCAGTCTGACTAGGAGACGGCAGCAGACCCTTCACTGCACTGATCTTGAAAGTGTTCCGCCCAACGAGCCATACGGCGTTCCTTCTTGTGAATCAACTCACCCGCGCTGTCTCTGATTGTCTCACTGACACCTGGTTTCCTATGACCAGAGGCGCGGATCAGCTAGAAGAGGTTGCGCTAATTGTCTACTGCTCCTGCCTCCATTTCTTGAGCGCGACTGGTTCGCCAGGCTTCCTTGTCAGCATGTAGGCTCCGCTTCAGTGCGCGCCTAATAGCTCGTCTGGTCACCGAGTTTTCTTCTGCGTTTCAACAGCTTTATCGCCCTTTTGGATATCCAGTGACTGGTGCGGGGACGATTGATAGTGCCACAATCCGATGCTCTTGCGTCGTGCATGGCATCCGACTGAAGCTCAGTGTCATTAGGACAAGGCAGCGAAAGTTCGGTACACAGTGCGTCTTGTTAGGCTTGTCTGACCGAGGGCTGAGACAGTTCCTCAGTTACCAATCGGGGGAGACGCTTGGTGCGCCTTCCGGTAGATTTCATGGTGAGACGAAAGCGAACCAAAACATGAACAGAGTCGTTGCAGGTATTCCAAAACGGGCGTTAGTCCAGGCATAGGATCACGCCACCTGTAGCTGATGGCAATGTGGTCAGTTTTGGAGCTATCGCTGGTCAGCTACAGGAGGATATCAAGTGGCACTTCGGCGCGTATCGTGTCTAAAAGCAGTGCTGCTAAGAAACAACCGGTGCTTCGCACACGGTTGCAACCAACGCTCGCCGTTGTCCGGAGTTAAGCCCATAATTGCCACCTAGCTGAGCTTCTGAAGAGCTCAGGCGCCCTACTTGTGCGTTTATATTCCCAGCAAATACTAAAATACTCAAACTTGTAGCACTGCGTAGTAGCGCGTTCAGTTCGTGATAGAATGTGTCCTGGACAGCCTCAGAACTGCAGCCGGTGAGAGCATAAGCGGAAATCAGAAACAAACAGCGTTTTGTACTCCTTCGGGGATCAACTATGGTCGATGTCGTCAAACGGGCTGCACATAAACGGCTGTTCACCGGAATCCAATCAACCAACGATGGCTCAGTCTTGGGGCTGAGAGTGATACCTACCCCAGGTTGACCTGTGAGTGCTGCCTTGACGTCACCGGATGCGTGCAACCAGTATCGAGAGCACAAGCCGAGCGCAATTAATTCGATAACCGCGTTAGGGTCATTAATCCTAGTTTCGGACACACACCACATCAATACCCAGTGTGTCCAAGGTGCGTGCGAATGCAGCCTGTTGACCTATTTGTCCTGGAGTGCGAATGCTGCACCGCACCAGTGAAACGGAGCATTGTGCTCGTACAAGAGACTGTTGACGACAGGCGTGCAGTAGGTGTTGCGGAAGATGGCTCCAGTTGGTTCTATTCTAGTGGCACTTCGATTGCTGTCAATTAAGCTGGAAATTATAGAAGGAACGTTAGTAATAGGAGTCGGGATGGAATTAAGAGAAACAGCTGGAAAAATGAAGTGGTGGCAGCAGTATCATGTTTTCGCTTATCCGCCCTGCTGCATGCAGCAGATAAGGCGACCCTTGATAATCTACGCGGCGGCCGATGCAGGATGTATTTGGAGTTTGGGGAATTTATTATATTTGTATGTGTGCTGAGGTGCTGACAGGGCGCCAAGACCTAGACAGGAGGAGGATTAGAGTCCCCAACCAAGCCTTTTGGCTCGAATACCTGTCCGCAAGGTAGCGGCGAGGTGGCAATGATTTTATTTTACGGAAATGGTCATCACATTTCAAACTTCTAACCTAGAGCACCAGGAGACTGTGTTTCTCTGACCTCTAACCATTATCCAACCTGGTTGTAGGCACCATCCGGTATAGCTCATTGGGTGAAAGATGTAAGCAAATCGTCGCACCACGTCAAGGTCCAGTCTCGTTTCGACAGGGAAGAGGACAAGAAGAGAGTCAGTATTAGTTTTCAGCCCTGGCTTCGACTTAACTGCCTTGACGATCGAGGAATTACGAATGCACAATACCAGCGACCCATTACTAAATCAACTCAGCGCGGATGTGCAGCAGGGTTTGCCTAAGAACAACAAAGTCTCCGGTGAGCTCATTCCATATTACGCAATTCTGGATGAGCTGTCAGTGCTAAAGGGTTGTCTTATGCTTGTTTTGGTTTTTATGGCTCCACATCAGTTGGTAAACAAAATAATTGCTTGTGCACATGAGGGACACCCGAGTATCATTCGGACCAAAAGTCGAGCGAACGCTACTTTTGGTGGCAGCGAATCACATGTAGCATTGAGTAATTTGTGATGAACTGTAATGCTTGTCACCTAGCGGACAAAAGTTCTTTGCCAGTCGGAGCCCCAAAACAGCCCATTACTTACCCGTTGGAGACGTGGGCTAAGATCGCCATTGCTATTATGGGTCTTTTTGCTACCGCCCTTACGAATAAGCAAACTCTGCGTGTAGTTACATGTTTTTACAGTAAGTGGCCTGAAGTCCACTTGTAAAAAAATCGCCCGCTGTAACGGCCCTTCGCTGCCACGTGACCATCAACAGTCGCAAGGAGACCCACTCCATTCGCGCATTCGAACCGGTTACCATATGGTTGCAAACCAGGCACGCAAACCACTCGGCCTGCAGCCGACTAGTGACTACTTAGGTTGTATTACTCGAGTTTAAACACTTGTTCCGTCGTTTCAGACTACCGGAGGAAATAGTCACGGACAATGGACCACAATTTTGTAGTCACCACGTTGCAGTTTTCCTCCAGTGTGATACCATAAACATTCCAGTACTGTACTTTACGATCCTGCGGATGATGACATGGTCGAGGGGCTAGACCGACGTCAAAGGAAGGCCATCCAGTTAGGTGTCGGAAAAGAAAGACGCTATCTTAACTGCTGTATTTTCTTACAGAACTTGTGATCACAGGGTTACCGGAATTACGCCAGCGTAACTGATATTAGGAAGTCCCTTACGCACCAAACTAAATACTACACATAGCTTGTCATCTGCGGAACCCGCAGAAGTTTCAAATCGCATAGCACTTTACCAAAATTCCTGCGCCTTATCGTCAACTCTATTGCAACCTGCAGCATACGTTCACGTTAATAAACGGGCTATGCCTGAAGTCCTCCTAACTATCCGCGCCGTTGTAAATCATACCGTGGCTAGATCCAGGGATCTATCGATTGAGAAACGGCCTAATTGCCAACTCACGTCGATTGCACACCGTCCATGTACCAGGTACTGAATCGCCGCTACCGCGAAGTCAGCTCCGCCAGTCAACCAGACCTTCGATTCCTGTCGATCGATACCAACCCGCTTGACGCGGCTCTTCTAAAGGGGGAGTGATTGTTGTGACTGATTTATTACGGTGTCCACACTTCTGTTTCATTGGCTGGCAAAATACTGCAACTCTCTTCTCACTGGTTGTTTAAAATCCGGACTTTAAAGTCGATTATTCCGTGCGTTGAGCCTGTTGTCTCCTGATTGACTACGGATTCTCATCTTGCTTTTATCTGTTGCTTTCTTGATACAACAGGGTGGACAAAGAAACTCAGAACGCAAATGCCATTGGGGTCGGCTTTATGCCATATAAGCAAGTGTGTCCAACCAAACTTGTTAGTCGTCATTGGGACCCCAGCCAGGCAGTCAAAATTCACCAACCGATACCAACTTCGAAATGATAGCCCAGCCATCGGAACCTGGTGCGTGATATAATGGTGCTGAGCAGTTCAATCGCTCTTCTGAACACATTCATTGCCCACGCTGTGTTCTCACCAGACATGAGCTAAGATGCGAAGGCAGTGTTGATCGAACGTGATTAGCCTCTTTATGTCTGTTGATCATACAGGGGACGGTTGCATTGTAAACTCGCATCTGTGCTACAGGTGGCGAAGATTGGCAAAATTACCTCAATCTTTCGATGTACAGTTTGTAACCATCTTCGATCCCACGGGCGCTAATATAGCTGCCCAGTTACTTGAATTCCTGAACGACTTCTAGCGCGTTGGTGGGTTCCAACCAGTCTTGGAGGGGGACTTTGCATTTCGATGGTGCAAAGCACAGCCCAAAACGATTGACAGCCATTGCTAATCGGCTCAGTGCCACTTGACACGTTTGGGAGCTGTCACAGATGAGGAAAATATCGTCCGCATACTCCAAGTCAAGATGTAGCTTCACACCTTGTAAGTTGTATCCGGTGAACGCTGCTTCCGTGACTTCGTCACTGGCGAAGTTGTATAGCAAAAGTGACAGCACGCAACTTTGTCTCACACCGCTGGAGATATTGGACGGCGGCGACAGTTTGCCATAAACTCTCGCTCTGTCCAAACTCTGCGCGTACAACGCTTTGATTATGTTTAACTATTTATCGGGCACACCTTTCCTGAACAGACAGTCCCAAAAGGCACATCGATCCACCAAATCGAAGGTACCTTTTATGTCGAGAAACTCGACAACGAGGGGGTCGTTAATATATGTAACGATGCTGCAATAATTGGTGCTAACTGAAGATGTGCTCAGTGCATCCCCGGCCTCGACGAATCTTGGCTTGCCCCTTACGAATCAGGCTTTCACGAGTGCCAGTCAGTTTGTGCAGGACGAAAGATGTAAGCTATTTGGAGGCAATTGAGGTCAGACTGATCCTTCTATCATTTCTTGATTCTGAATGAAAACCTCCCTTAAAAATTGGGACTATGACGGAGCGGTTGCAGTCAGTTGGGACAGTTTCCTACTGTCAAAGTTTCACTAGTAACTGGTGTAAATAATCCGCAAGAGCACGTCCCCGAATTTAAACAGGACTGAGTGAAGTCTATCTGCATCTTTGGCCTTATACAATTTCGACAATCTGCTCTCACCTTCCACTTTGCACATGAGGGCGGATCTAAGTAGACGGCCCAGGGAAAAGGTCACTCAATGCCCGAAAAAGAAAGTGATAACAGATTGGTTAAACTGCTTCGCAAGGTGTTCAGTCCAACGCTGCAAGCGTTTTGACAAGCTTTGGATCAGCTGTCCACTCTCCTCGCGTATGGTCTCACCAACACCGGTTCTCCTGCTGCCTGTTTCTCGTATCAGAGGGGATAACCACTGGCAGTGGCTGTTTCCATTTCCGCTTCACGATGAGACCACCATACTTCCCGGTGTTTCTTCATGCTAGCACGCAGTTTCGCCCTTGGGCTTCCGCGAGCCTCGTTCGCTTCCAGCCGGAATATGTCGGCGATCGTCTATAAACTCCAGAGACTGCGTATCGACTCCATGTGCAAGTTGGCAATTTGATTTGTCACATGAAGACATGCGTGCTGTTAGTAACCTTTGACGAACATGCGAACAGTGATCTTCGACAGTGTCCACTGAACGCTTACTTGGGCCGGATGCCAGCGTGCTTTGACACACGTTCAGAACACCCGCCTTAGCTAGTTGGCTGTTGTCTATGCGGCCACGACGACGTTGCGGTCGTCCACCGAAACCCACCCGAAGGTCGTCACACACGAGAGTGTGTCCAGAGTCCGCGTTCGTGCTCCAAATCGAGCGACAGTTTTGTACCCAGCCTCTTCTTCAGCGCGAAACGATCGCGATGTGATCGATTTGCTTCCCTGGCCGGTCCGAGGCTGGTGGGCGCCAAGTTACTCTTCTGCGGGTGCCGTGTGGAAAGTTAGTGTTCGCGCGAAAGAGTCGAGCATCTTCACGCAGGTGAAGCAACCGCTGATCGTTATCATTACGGGAGCCTACACTATCTTTCCCGCCCAGTTGAAGCTCGTCAGAGCATAATTTTCCGACCTGGGCGTTTAGATCACGGGCACGCGCCACAGTATTCATATCATTTCTGTAACGAAGGAGATCTTTAAGTTGGTGACGGAAATCATCTTTCACCGAATCAAGGCTACAGTTTGTGGGGCATATGCCACAATGACAAACAGGCACCTTTTGTCCCTGCGCGACTTCGAAGCCTGGAACGAGCCTGCTGATCTAACGGCGCACATCTAGCTGTTGACTGGGATCCGGTCGATCAGGGCTACTTCAGCCCGGGGACTCAAAACAATGCTGACGCCAGCTTGACCGGCACTTGAGGCTACGTCATCTCCTGCCAGACGCAAGAATAATGTGCCGCCAAAGTCGCATGTGGGGGATCACAACGTAAACACGGAGCTTGAATTCTCTAGTCGAGTTCTCGATAAACAGCCACTATCGATCGATGTGGTCTTGTGTTTGTTACGCAGTTCAGCATATTTTGAAAAAAGGAAAATTTCGTCGATATGGTGCATGTCAAGTGCAAGTGTTGAACCCATGCGATCCGCAGAAGCGGCTTCCATTTTGCAGCTGGTATTTGAATCACGTAGATATTCACTCCATTATTTTCATCGTTGAGACGATATTCCATTTGCACGGAATACAAAAGCAGCACTTTTGGGCGTCAGCAAATCCACGACGCTGCCGAGATCCCCGTATGCAACATAGTCCCAAGCTAATAGTTTGGGTTAGATTAACTGGTCGAAAGATTGTCGGACCATTTTTCTTTTCCAATACCATGACCGGTAGGTTACTGCCCTAGTGTCATACCTTTCCTAGCATTGTCGTACAAAGAAATACTACAGACCTGCGTACTTCCACAGCTGCAAGCTGTGGCTGTTTCCAGTACCATTTGGTAGCAACATGATGGCTCGCCTGCCCATTATACACAAACGGTGTGGGATTCTCTGAAAGGTGATGTTCGATCCCCGGTGGATCGGTCGCGGAGGTCCAATGGAGTGATCTGCCCGGTCACCAGATTTGAGCCCCATTAGATTTCTTCCTATGGGGTTATTTGAAGCAAAGAGTATACAGGACAACGCCTACTTCACTGGAACGACTGAGGGATTGTGTTGTCAACGAATGTCGCGCCATCAACACGTAAACTTTGCAAAATGATCTGACCAATTGCCTCAAGCGATTTCTGAGCTGCAAGCAGAACGCCAGCGGGCTTGTTGAGCGTCTCTTTCGTTGACGGATATATCACCTTTTTATATTGTTCATCTTATTACTGATTTCCGGACTAAATTGCTGCACCGGCACATGGTGCCAAATGGGCGTCGGGCCAGAATGCATTCCACGAGCAAAACCGATTCGACAGCGCTTAGGCTGACCGCTTCTATGCAACTTGGTTCATGATGCCAACACTTACCTTTCATGATTATGCCTAAGTAATTCGGGGAAGAGGTGAACGAGATGGTGATCTGAGGATAGGCTACGCGGTTTCGTATTTTTATCGTGTTCATCGGCGTATAGACTGGTGTGGGATGAGTGTCTCTATACAATAACATACCGGTCACTGAAAATGGAAAGAAGGATGGCCCCTAGGGTTGTGACGCAGTATTCATCAAGCGTTGGATTGTTCACCCAATAATAAAGGACGTGAGCTGGGTTTTGACCGTCATGTGGCAGGTTAATTTCATCCTACTAATGAGTGCAATGACACAATGAAGTACAAACTGACCGTTTCTATGGTAATCCTGATTAACACGAGAGGAACCGCAGGTTCAGACAATTGGTCTATGTGCTTGCTCGAAAAGTAAATGGTGCGAAGCTAGCACATTTGTTTTCATCCTTATCCTGTAATTCAGAATTATTTTCTTTTTACATCTTTCTGTTTTTACAGCTGATATTCGAAGTTAGGTTTGTCATCTGATTTCTTTATGATGTCGAAAAAACCAGCTGTTCCTCCGAAAACAGCTGAAATGATGCGTCCGGTAGCAAGCCGTAAGCCGAGTACTGCTAAGCTCGGTGTTCAAAATTTGTTTTGATTCTCCTGACCAGAATGCAAATTTGGTTGTAGGAGATGGCATGGAAAATAACACGAACCGGGGAACGAGCTGCTAAAAATAAGAGAACTGTTTCACTCCAGACACCTGAAATCGCCACTAAAATCCACAACCTAAAAAATGCGGTAACTGTATTACCTGAAACGCTCATAGAGGTCAGTCAGGTACTGGATAAACGGACATCAATCTCATACTTAGTGAATGTGGCAGATATACGACTACAAATGATCTTTTGCCTTCAATAAAGCATGATAGACCTTATTTGTTCGCAGATGATATAAAAATTTTGTATGCCACTGATCCTCAATCTCCGTCTTTTATAACCGATCCAAAGTGACCTAGTTTCCCTGGAAGACTGGTGTGTCGGATCTTCCATGAAATTTTCAACATCTAAATGCAGCATTATGTGCTATGGATGCTTAGTTCCACCTTAATGTTTGTTTTTACATGGAATCCCACTCCCTTTAAGCGAACCTATATGTGACTTCTGTCTCCGTTACTCAGGCTCGTAGAATTTCAAAGAACAAGTTGAGTAAATGGTGTCTAAAACACGACAGACTATTGAAATTACAGGTCGCTTTTTTATACCAGGCGATGTTTAGCTCCTGTCATTCAAACTATACGCCAGACTATTATTAGAAACCGTGCCACCACTTTTAGTAGCATTAGAAAATGCGTGCTCCGCTGATTTTCCCTCGAGAAAACATACACTTCTAGCACTTAATCATTGCGCGATTCATCAATTGTGCTATGCTACTGAAAATGACAAGGGAAACAGTGATTTGACAGGTACATGGCTGCGATTGTAGCTGATATTTTCTCTAGTGGGATGTTTACGAGTTTTGAACTAGCTTTCGCAACCACATGCCGCCAGCACAAATGGGACTGCTAGCAGCTGCTTTTCATTTAGAACGTCTGTGAAGATCTGTAGGCATATGCCTATGCTGAGCTCAACGTGTGCAACTCCTGCTGAGTTCGAGAGCCTGGATTGCGGTGTGGTAAATGTCTGCAGTCTGCTCGCCAGTCTTGACGG
Organism: Dicrocoelium dendriticum; assembly: GCA_944474145.2. Taxonomy (NCBI): domain Eukaryota; kingdom Metazoa; phylum Platyhelminthes; class Trematoda; order Plagiorchiida; family Dicrocoeliidae; genus Dicrocoelium; species Dicrocoelium dendriticum. The sequence continues at coordinate 28,385,134 of OX104069.1, forward strand.
CACGAAACCCGCCGAACCCGATGGACTTCCCTCGCTACTTTTAAGGTCTGCCTTCATCTCGCGTGCTATACCGGATCTGTTCAATAGTTTGCTGTCCGAGGGTGCATTACAGAGCGAATGGAAATGCTCGGTAGTGAAGCCGGTTCCAAAAGGCGGTGACCCACGCAATGTGGACAATTATTGGCCGATTTGTCTCACCTCTGTTTTGGCGAAGGTGCTCGCGAAGATTGTGAAAAAGGGTCTTTTCCAGCTGCTGGAGTCGAAAGATCGCCTAACGCCGGTATAGCACGGCTTCATGTAGGGCCGCTCTTGCGTCATCAACCTGCTGTTGACGCGTCAGGCATAATTGCAAACGTTGAACCGAGGAAGTCAGTGGATCTTATCTACATTGACCTCAGTAATGCTTTCAATAAAGTGAACCATGAGGTGCTGCTCCACAAGCTGAGCATGTGCGGTGTTGGTGGCTCACCGCAACAGTGGATCAGTAACTTCCTTGTTGGGAGATCGCGGGTTCAGGTGGATAACCACCTGACGGAATGGTACTCCAAGGCACAGTGCTGGAGCCCATTTTGTTCCTTATCCACATAGACGAAATACTTCAGCTTCTTCGGTCGCCTTGTGCACTTTTTGCCAACGACTTGGTGATGTGGAGTGTTATTGATTCTCCCTACGACTGTGACATCCTTCAGCAGAACCTCGACCGCCTATCCCTGTAGTTTGCTGTAGTTGACCTACAGTCAACCCGGCCAGTTCCTCGTTTATGAACCTGATGAGGGGTGCTAATGTAGATGTAGTGCAGCTGCAATACGCTGCCACCGCGTAGGAATTAGCGACGTGATTCCGCTCATGTGCCCGATCCACCTACAATGGAGCAACACAGATTTTCATGTTCTCGCTCTCTATTCTCCGTATTCAGTGTGGTTACGTCTTGTCTACGAATATTTATATGGTATGTCTTCTCGGTCATATGATAAGTAGTTGGTTCAAAGTTGTTGATTTCTCTCTCTCTCTCTCTGTTTGTGGCAATCGGTGACGAAAACAGGTAGGCGTTCTTCGACCACTGAGTCTAAACCTTGGCCATGGTTACTTAAATGATTGCAAACTTACCCAGTACTTTGCATTTCCATGGAAGTTGCTTAGTTTTCTTGCTTTCAATCTGTTATAATTGCGTAGATGCCTGATAAGATTGTCACTGGCACGGTTGGAGCACGCCTACTGTAACGGGTTTGAACACTGGCCAATCGAACGGATTTGCGCTGACCTGATGGCGTTAGCTTAGCCCGGGATACGCGCTGGTGAGACGGAAATTGAGCGAGCCTGAGAACGATCCTAGCCGCACGTATTCGGGTAGACGCTCAGCCCTCGGAACGGACGCACACGAGTAGGGGTTACGGTAAACGCGCGCGAACGCTGCCCGGCTATCGACGCACACAACATCACGTGAACAACCGACTGCCAACTAAGGCGAAGATGGAGAAAGGCAAGTGTTCCTCTGAAGGCTCTTTTACGACCAACAAAGGGCGAATCACAGCCAATGCTATGGGTCATTAAGTTAGGGAAGATTTCTACCATGACGGGGTGGTAGTTTGTAGAAGAACATTGTCAGCAAGTACGCACTTGGGCCGCGTCTCGGAGTGGCTGAACGCTGCTTCGTTGTGGGGAGGAATTGGACCTCGCTTTCCACAGCCATTATGCCGGAGTTTCTGGCGCGTTTTTGCGGGGATTTTTGACTGGCCAGCAACACAACCTGAGGCGCATGCACTTTTTGATTCTTGTTGGGTTTGTATTTACTCTATCAGCGAACCGTCTGACGGAAATAGCTTATTTGCAAGTTGTTCGAAAATCTTCGGCCCTATATTCGACGGGTTAGCGTTTAAGGGCCACAAATAATCCTTTTCGACACTTCACTTAAAACAGGTGGAACATAACATGCACTGTAGCTAAGAGTAGAACACATCTGACTTAGTTTGGTCAACTGACCTGAAGAAGCTCTTGTGTTAAGAGCCAGACGTAACCCCAACACAAACTTTTACAAAACCGATTTGTGTTTTAAATCCTTCCGAAATCGGAAATTTGATCGGTTTTCTTACTTACCTTTGTTTGTTTAGTGATGCTATCTGAATTATATATTATTCTGTATTGTTTTGCCTGTATCATTAAATTCATTTGTCATTTGAGTCCACCATGTTTTATTTCCTCTCTTGACGCCCGAATCTTCTGTGATCACTGTTGACTTCAGTTTACAGTCCGATCATCAAGTTGCTCTGCATCTACATACTGCATATTGTAAACACAACGAACTAGGAGATAGCCATCTATCTCTATGGGTATTCCTGGAATTCGCTGGACATTTAGTTTAGGACGTAGACATGCGTGAACTTGGATATCGAATAGTGGAGTTTAATTGCTTTTTAGTTGCTGCTTTGATGTAATGTTTTGGTTAATGCGAGAGAGCCAGTGATTTTTAGACAGACTTATGCCCTACTAATAACCAGTTAGCTTCCAAACGCCATGAAACGGGTCCACCCTGGATGTTGTACATGACTGTGAACGTCCTGTTTTTTGTTCCAGAACAGCGAGGTCATACTTGCGAATACTGTGGAAAATCTTTTTCCTTAAAGTCCTACCTTCAGGAACACGTAAAAGCTGTTCACTTGAGTAAGTTCTGCCCCTTCTGTCTGTCATTTCTTCCAGTAACGCACCGGGCATGTACCAATTTGGATGCAATGTTTTTTAATTGACAACCACTTTTAGCTCGGTGTTCATTCCATGAGTTTGTTGTGTTTGGCGAGAATGACAGGAGACAGTGGTGGTCTGCCGTTTGCGGTGGCGAGTTTGGTCTCGCTGCCACATCAAATGAGTTGTGGGAGTCAGCTGACTGTAATGGGGCGATGACAAGATGAGGCTGTGCATAATGCAGTTATCTATGGTTTCTGTCAGGCTGTTGTGATAGGGGGAGTTGTTGTCTGGTGACCTTTAACGCTGCTGAGTTTCTCGTGCTCCGCATATCTTTTTGGCGCAGTTTGTCAACATGCGCAGATTGATTGCGAATAGCAGTTACGTGTATACGACATCAGATTACAAACCATGGGGTGTAGCTTCATCCGTGTTTTATGATCTTAGTCAAGCTCTTACATGGATCTTACCTATCGTTAATACTTTCGATGGTTATAACGCCTAATGCTTTCGACACAATGAGACCTCTATTCTTTTCTGCGCCATTAACTTGACGCCGAAGTCGCTTATTGTTCTGACTGTGTTGTTGCAAGAGGTGAGCGAGACTGCGAAAGCACCGATGTTCGAACGCAACTAGATTCTTCACGTTTGTCGATTATACGGGGCCAGGTTTTATAACCGTGCTATATGTTTGAACTGCACATTGTATCCTTCAGGGCGATAGTGATGTCACAGCTACGCCAAATGTGGCGAAGGTTGGTAGAAGCTTTGGCTCTACGTTTCGTGACCTCATGTTCTTTTCCAATTGCTTTGAAACAGCTGTCCATGTTGTTGAATCTCTGAACGATTTCTGGCTTATCCACACCGAGTGTGGGCGCAGGGAGCGATCACTGCCAATGCTGGCGTAGTGCTTTTCATTTGGCGGGGGGTAATAAGCGATGAACTAGACGACTGACAGCCAGTGCTAATTTGTCCATTGCTCATTGTCACGTTTGTAATCTGTCGCAAATAAGAAATGTATCGGCTGCATACTCAATGTCATTCGTCCATTTGGGAGCAGCTCCACGCCTAATCTGTGTCAGTTGCACGCAGTTTCCATAACTTTGTCAATAATTAAGTCAATAAGGAAAGCTGACAGTGGCTGTCCCTGTCTCACACTGTCGGATGTTTAGGAGGGTGGCGACGACTTGCTATTAGCTCTCATTCCGCTCGTCTTGCGCGCGTAAATGGTGTCGGATCTTCCTTCCTTGCGTTTTTTACCAGAACCACATCAGATATTACGGACTAGTGGTTTAATTTACTCAGCTGGTCTTGTCATCTTCAGCGTATCACTGGTTTGCAACCGACTCGGAAGCACTTCGTTTCTGTCGTAGCCTTTACTTCTTTTACTGTTGTTAACACAGCTCTATTTACTATATTAGAATAACAGCCTCACAGGTGCGAACATTGTGCCAGATGCTTCTCTCAGGGCGGTGTATTAAGGCGACACATTGAAGCAGTACATTTAAGTGAGTATTTCTTTTTCAGTGTTAGATATTTTCCATTATTCCTACTATGCTCACCTATTCTGCTGAGTTTCATAATGTGCTACGCGTTGTTTGTGACGTGGTTAATGTTCATGTTTGCGCCCTCATTGGCTTCCGTTCTCCGTCAAGTTGGCGACTTCAGGTAACTAGGCGTCTCACTGAGCAAGGGAGCCAGGGTACTACATACTACTATTACCACTGTGCTTTATCCTGAGTCGTTTGAAACAAAATTGCCAGGTTTGTCGAGCACATGTACGCGTAAACAGTCAACGTCAGCTCACAATATTTCGATTATTGTCATTCTGCATCCATGATTGATGTGGAATTTCCTGTGCGTTATTTCTTCCATTGTCCGCTGATTTTTACGGTATGGGCATACGCGACCACCTGGCGTGTCATCCCGAGCTAGAACATCTGCCGTCTTTCATTGTTTGTGCTCTAGTTAACGCCCGTGGTAGCTCGATGAACGTGTTTCAGCATATCTCTTCCGAGCGGCGGCGGGATAGGAATACCACTGCGTTTTCAAAGCAAGTCATCGTGGCAGTTAAGTTCATCCTGCAATTTGAATGATGTGTTGCCTTTTTGGAAGCTGCTGGTTAACCTGTGGACACTCTTTCAATATCGCCTCTCACCGCGTCGTCAACATTGTGTCTGGTATCCTTCAGATGACTTTTTGTCGTTGTGAGATATCATACCAGGTTAGCTGTTTCATCTACTCCGGATAGTCCCAAGCTCTCATCAGATTTGCTGTTGACATGGTGGCTCAAAAAATCCACCATTTTTTAATCGACTGGTCCCCTTCATATCGGTATCTCGTGGCGGTATCTCGTGTGCTGCTTTACTTTTTCTGTGTTGGACTTTTGTATACCACGGATACCATCACATCACCCTGTAGTTCCCCTTTGCCTTTCCTAAGCTCAGCTCCCTGTCGTTTCAGTGATATGCTCTTGTAAGAGCAACACTACACGAGGTGATTTAGTTTGTTTGCATGACTAGTATGTCTTAGTTCCGTTGAACAACTATGATCCGAGCACCGAAATGCGGTGGATCCAGTTGCCACGAGTCACACCGTAATAACAACGTTGTACAGTGTTGGACAGTGTTTTTGATTGCGAATAGTATGTAGGGAAAATAGAATGAAGCAGAATGGAACGAAAATTAACAAACAGATGAAAGAAATCGAAAGCAGAAGCGCCACAGACTTCTTAATTGCACTATATCTGATACGGTCTCCAACCATTGATATGGATCGTCCAGATGCCCCCTTCCACCAACTCGGCACGCAGCAGCTTGACTAAACTTCTCAATCAATTTCTTTATGCCATTATGCCACGTCATGGGCTGGTTACTTCGGGGTTACGCCAAATTTGGTGCGGCCAAAGTGTGTAATGCACGCCGAATAAGCCCATCCAAGGGCATAGGGAGAACATGGTCTAGCTCTCGCAAGCGACTGAGATTTAGCACTCGAGTGACGTATCAGAAAGCTTTTTGCCAAAAACAAACTGGCGGACCTCAGCATTGCTCACTCCGTGTTGCCACGAGACGTGAGCAGGACTCCGCAAGCACCTGTGATCAAACACGGCCAAGCGTTCAATGTTTTCATTACGGACTGGTCAGGTCTCTGATCCATACAATAAGACCAGCCTTACCGCAGCTTTATACAAGTTGCCTTTCACTGACAAGCTGGTTTCCTGCCGTTTCCATAGGTAGCTGAGCCTCTGGAAAGCCTCTCGAGCCTTGCTGATACGCGAAGTAACTTCTTCAGTGATGTGACCACCAGAGGTGACACAGCAACCAAGACAAGTGAACCGATCCAACACTTCCACTGGCTGTTAGAAAATAGCTAAAACCCTAATTTGTCGGCCCAGTCCTAGAACAGCACTTCGCACACTAAAGGTGCAAAGTACATGGCGATGCGTGCAGCGCTTGCACAAGTATGTGCAGTAGTGTTTGCATAACAGATACATCACACCCAAGGCGAATTATGTCGTCTGCATGCTTCAGGTTTGTCAGTCGGTCGCCTGGCAGAACTTCCACTTCAGAATAGTCTGAAAGAATCGAGTCATTCGTGATCATTTTCATAACAAAGTTGAAAGGAGATATAGGACAACCTTGGTGATCCTCACTTTTCTTGGCGAATTCAGGAGACAATTTCCCGTTTGCCCTTATACGGCTTCTTGAATCACGGTAAAGGTACTTAAGGATAGAAATGGGTTTTGGTAGCACGCCCTACATTGATAGGCAGTGCTACAAGCTGTCTCGATCAACCGAGTCAAATGCAGCTTTCAAGTTAAGGGAAACCGCCATTCTCGGTCATTTTTGTGAATGTAACAGCTCTGAAACTTGGCGAAGGGTAAATATTTGGTCGATGCAAGCACGGCCAGTGCGGAAGCCAGCCTGGCTTTAAGTAATCCGGTGTTCACGGGGATCAGTAAGTCGTTGATGATTGATATCCGTGAGAAGTTCGGAGTCAACTGAAACAAGACTAATGCCTCGGTTATTTTCACACAAAGTTGCGAACCTTCTTGTAGATAGTCATGACAGTTGATAGTTGCCAGTTTGAAGACACTTTTTTAGTGTCCCAAATCGTATTAAGAGAAGCTAGTCCAGGCAACAGTCACCACCATCTTTCAGCAAGGATTGTGGAAGGTTGTCGGGTCTCGGAGCCTTGTTTCGTTTCAACACGACTAGTATGTGTGTGAATTAAGTTTTGATCATAAGCGCTTTGTAAGCTTTGTGCATTTTGCCACAGCCCTTCTCATATTCACCTTGAATACGCCTATTAATGACGAACGAGGCCATTGCGGCCAGATCAATTCCGTCCGTTAGGCAGTCCTTCCTCTTATCATGTCCCTAAGTTTAGCGTGATCGTCATCCACCTCAATCATAGTCGGTGACGCAGTTGACTACGTCATCTTATCGACTCGACTGACTGTCGTGCATTTTGTGCGTTTCCTAGTTATGTAAGCCTATTTAGCCAGCTTTTGCTATGTAATAGTTTGGTAATATTCCTCCAAGTGAGACTTCGCTGAATTGAAAATGCCGAATTTGTCATCAAGGCCAGTATCGGTCTGGAACCCACATAGTATGTATTTGGAGGAACGCGACACCTTTTTGGACATCAGTCTAAACTTAGTAGAGCGATAGCTCAGCAAAGGAGCATGAACTCCAAACTTTTATACTGCGCTCCTCCATCACATTGGAGGCTACGAAAAAGTTACTGAAGACGTTTAGCCACACAGAAGCAATGCAACGGTGAGGGATTGCGTCGTCCGCTTGAAGTGACACTATAGTATAGCGAGTAGCCAGCAGCTAAAGATAGAACTGGCACGGTGTGCTCAGAAATTCGGGCCAATCGGATCCAAGAAGAGAGGGATGTATTCGCAATAGACAGCCGGAGTGGTCAGAGAGACGAGCAGAACAGCTATTGGGACGCGATACGAACAGTACCTGCTGTTATTCGCTTCAGCAATGAGCTCCCCTCTGCGCAGCTTTACCGATTGTACTTTCTACTTGGTATTTTTCCCTGGGGAATCCACTCTCCTTTATGCACTTTGCATCATACATTCACAGCATCAAGTCTTTGTTGCTAGCAGATAGCTCACACACTGTCCTTCACATTATTAGATAACTGAGGCATAGTCAATATTTCAGGTTACGAATCCTTCAAGTTATTGGTTATCATTATGATCTGCGTGTGTCGCAACATGTGTGCACCATTACAACAGCTTATTTCCTATGCTACACCTGTCTCTCTGTGTGACTCATCTTTGATTACTTGTTTTTTTTCCTTTCAATCCAGAACAACGCCCCTACACCTGCGAACGCTGTGGTAAATCGTTCCCCCAGGAAGGGAGTTTTACAGCGGCACATCCTTTTTGTACATTTGGGTATGTGTTTACTTGATGGCACAATTTGTGTTGGTTTTCACCACTTATGCTGCTCCATGTTCGATTATTTGACTTGGTTTCATCCAAATCAGCATTGCGTTTTTTCACGGGCAACTACATGTTATTGTGCAAATGTTTCTACTTCTCATATCAACCGTTTTCAAATAAAATCAATGATCGTCGTATATCATTTGGCTTTCCTGTACTAGCGGCTAGTGGGACCTTCGTGTATGCCGAGTCAAATTAATTCGTTCGTTTCTCTAACAATCGGTTTGCTCATCCTTTAAATCCTCTGAATCCAGTCGCACCTCTATTTTTCACTTGCTCGCTGGCGACGTCTGGAATTATTTGATCTGGGCCAGCTAGACAAATCCTAAACTACCGGATTCATGAAGTATCATGGCATCTTGTTCAGGCGTATGTAGTTTTAATGCATCTCTCTGGTTGAGGAATTCGATAAGCCTTCGGACGACGCCCTATGGATTGGTTGGCTACCATTAGCTCGTATCTTGGATGCAAGTTTTTTACAGGGTTTGACTTGATTATCAATTTCTTAGAAGGCCCCAACATTTAGATGTTTCACTTACCTGGATAGTTGTCATCATTCTTCAAGAGGCCAGAGAAGATAACTGGAGGGCGGTTAATCCATTTTGGTAACATGCACTTTTAGGCCAATTGTAGCGTCAAGGAGCCGGGTTACAGAAGAAGACCTGTGCCAAGTAACATTGCGTGTTGTACTTTGGTTGGTATCTTGTTCACGTGACAGAAATACTTCAGTGTCATCTGCAGGTATTTCACTGACGTGAAACATGTCACACCTTTACCATGGAGGCATTGTGGGCACTGCGCGAGAAGTTGCTTGTGACGATTTTGTCCAACCCTGTACCATTTCTCGATTGATTTCAGCCTTACCGCAATCTATCTTATCTAACTCATCGTCTTTCGTTCTTAATGCAGAAAATTTAATCGGATACCCATCTAAATTTAATCCTGATCGCACTGAGGGGTCAGCCGTTTACCTTGCATGAGAGACCTTACCTACGTGTGGAATGTGTGTGCGGTGCAAGAATTTCGGGGTCATTACACCCAATAAGCTGAGCAGGACAACGTGTTAGCCAAACGGTTGACATCACACGCGTTTGCCATACGGGGGATCAGTTTAGTTCCGAAACGCCAAGGTGATTTCATTCGTCTGACTTATAAGTGAAAGCGTCCATACTGTTCCGATAGTCTCTGGTCAGCGGAGTTGTCACTTGTGCTTTTCCCTAGTTTGGCTGCACGGAAACCGCACACATCGGGCAAGGCAAAAGAAAACCTTCCTCATGCTTCACTTGCTAAGTCAGTTTTTAAATTGATTTTTATGGTTTTTTAATCTCTAGATCACATTACGCGCGATTGGAAGCAGAGGAACGTACGCCCGTCATCCGTCCGATGTAAAGGCTCTTATGCTGAGGAGGGCAATGACTGAAAGGTCATTGTATCTGTTACTGGTGAATGTGAAGACATGTAGAAGCTGGCTTAGAACATTAGAATTGAATGAGCCCACAAGAGATCGTAGCTTGTCGAGTCTAAATGTCTGTCAGTCACGTGGATTGCTTGGTGTAATGGAAATGGACTGCGCCACCCGCCGTGCCGCTGCGCGGAGTCTCAGCTGAGACGGTGGCAAGAACTTTCGCCGAAACTTGGATATCCGTGTTTGGCAGCCCGCCGCTATTGTGGTGGATTAAAGGTGGATACTACTGCGCCGGATGTGAGCAATGTGGTGCAAGATGACACACCAACAGCGAGCCCTGCCGACTTCCCCAAAGTTGAAGATGATATCAGGATTGCAGTTCCATGCGCACGAGGAGTGAACACAGAGGCAGGCACCAGTTCGGGAACACTCCATGGAGATCACGCAGGTGAGCGGACGCCTCCAATATATGAACGAAAGCATCTAGTGTAAGCCACTTCAGCAATAAACAATTACCGCGTGCCACTTGCATTCTAACACTATGACCACAGATAGAGGACCCCAATTTAATTATGCACTGTCTCGCGACCTTAACCGCATGCTTGGCTGTTCTCATTTACGCACGACAGCATATTATCCGGCTGTTAACTGTTAAGTCGCCAACTCAGCCGGATTCACTGCGACGCAATCGAATATCCAGTGGTCGGAGCGTTTACCGATCATTCTGCTCGGTATCCGTAACACTGTGGAGGAAGATCTCGTTTGTTTTCCCACAGAATTAGTCTTCCGTACAACAATGAGACTTCCTGGAGAATTAGTACTAGATTCTTGGGTCACCGGCGAAATCGGTTCTACGTCATGTGCTGCACGACCGCAACAATACTTCAGCGCCAGTCGTCCAACGCCACCGCGATTCACTTCTCGAAACCACCATATTCACCCCAACTTGAACACCTGCCCCTTCGTTTTCGTATGCATCTATGCGGTTCGCAAGCATTGAACACCGCCTTACGAAGGTCTTTTCAAAGTCATCGCTTGCAAAGAGACGTGTTTCGTATTGGACAGAAATTGTTCTAGTATGGATCTCCTGAAACCAGTCTATCTCTAAATCCTCTTACCGCAACGGACTCCCGACACTGACGCTGAACAAACTCCGCCACAGAGCACTCCACCTACCCAATCGATGTGCGGCTCCAGGGCTCCCTCTCCTCTTCAACCACCAATTGTCACAAACTACGACACACAATAGCGTACACCTTTTGGACGCACAGTTATTGTTTCTTCTAAACTACCTACTCACGTCAGATGGTACATATCAAGTGCCCATTTTCTAAAATTAATCTCTAGGGAGGGAGCGGGAGTTCTGTAGCTCCAACGAGTTTCCTCGACATTACATGAAAACGGATATCCAGAGAAGTTTACAGCACGGCACTCGAAGGCAAACGCGAGGGCTAGGAACGAACAGGTGCCGGACGCCCCTAAGAAAAAGTATTCATAACGCTACCATTCAAAGGCAGCCAAAATGACGGGCGATTCCGATACCGTCACCGTCAATCTATGAAAAGGTGTTATTACGCCGCTGAGCTTGTACTTTTGCACCTAGGTAACAAGTGGTTGTTTAAATCCGAACTGGACAAACCAGGCTCTCGTGTTACCGCCTCAATCACTTATCTGTTTCACTGTACTTGCGGTAGCGAGTACGTTGGTCGAACTGAACGAACACTGTCTACAAGGATTTCAGGACACATTCCTCGAATCTTGATCGCGAATGGTCAAACGCTGCCTGCCAGTTCGATCTTCCGACACATGCTTGAGTGCTCCATGTGTAAAAACCCTCATGAATCATTTAGCATAGTCAAACACCAGAGCGTCGCCCACCTGCTTCAGTTCACTGAGGCTTCTGCAATTAGGCGGCAGAAACTCAGTTTGTGTAAACTGACTGAGTTTGTTGCCAGTGTCGCTCTGCTTTGGTGAGACTGGTGGCTACATTGCTCTCTGTGGAGTGCCGGCCAGCATCAAATGAACGTTGCGTGGAACCCACTTTGATGGATGGACTCTCGACCTGGTCGTGTGCATTGATCATACAGCAAATTACCGACGCCTGTGGTAACCATTATCAATGATATACACCCAGGAACGTGTACAATTTTGCCTAATTTAGTTGCAATGACGTGCGACATATCTTCGCACTGTCGGTAGCTCTCAGTGTACTACATAACGACCGGTTAACAACACGTGGTCTACCACTGTAGAAAGAACCGATTGCAGTCGTAGTTTACAGTAATTATTGGTATCCCCGAGTGAACCTTTGCAGAGTTAGAGACAAATCCAACTGAAAGAAAAGATGTACCCTACTCGGGTTGACCCCACATTGCTTTCAAGGAGAAATATCAGTGAACGTGAACAAGAAATATATCAGTGGTATTAAACGGGTTACAGATCGAGTGGGTGCAAAGCACGTGTACAGATAGTTCGTTTGTTGTTATTGGTGCGGCGTCACGCACGCACGTGCTTCTGCAACAACCTACTCTAAGAACTGCATCCTACATTCAGTCTTGCTCAGTACGCCATCCGGATCCCCTCGAAGCATTTCGGAATATCGCTGCCTCATGGTGGGTTTAACGTAGACCTTAGTGATGCTCCAAATGCCTTCGAGTGGGTTCACTTGCAGAGAGTACGGTGCCAGTCGTGGAAGTCTTCCTAAGCTGTAAGGCTCCACTTGGAAGAGACGCTCCAGATCGGTGTGGCAGGTTCGTCTCATCTATCCATACTAATCGCCGTCATTCTGCCTCCAACTTCATCAACTACAGCGCCTACGCCTTCCTTAGCCTTTTGCTATCCATAGTATTCATAAGACTGAGCGGTCATGCTGACTGCTCCCGCCGTTTTAGTGTTAAACGGATTGAAATGAACATCTTTTCACTTTAAAGTTTTCAACGGATTTTCGACTAAGCTGTGTGGTTATCCAAGTGAGCTTGTTGTCTGGACGACGGCTGTATACTTTGAGGATGGCTTTCCACGATTACGTCATCGCGTACAACGGCATAACGGATTTTTCATGTGCACTTGTATTCGTGTTAAATGATGATTTTTCACACAATACCTAGCAACGCGGGTTTGCTTCCAATAATAGTTCTTAACAGATGAACAGGCGACCGCAGTTCACATTTAACACTACCAAACGTCAGCAATGTGAAACAAAGTTTCCCGCTGTCACCTTCTTCTTTAATTTCACAATTGATGAAGTCATGGAAACTGCATTCGCCGCACACGACTTAGTATGTGTAGAGCTGCTCCCAGGTCATCGACTTCTTTGTTTGGTCTTTGCCGACGACATTGTGCTCATCTGTGACAGATCCCATACGTGTCAAGCTGCACTGGATAAATTAGCTTTGACTGTCAACCGTTTCGGGCTGTGGTTTCCAACGTCGAAACGTAAAGCGCTCTTCCAAAATTAGCAGGGCCCACACCTGTGCTGACTTTTGACAGTACGTAGCTAGAAGTCGTCCTGATATGTATCTGGGCAACTAGATTACGCCCGTGAGATCGAAGATGTGGTTAGGAACCGTATAACAAATACTTAAAGTGCTTTTACCAATCCCCGCCACTTGTTACACTGACGTGACATCACTGTCGCTCTGATAGGTAGACTCTACTTGGGACATGAGCAGAAAAGTTATTTCAGTCGCAGTTCAGGATCTCATCTCAGATGGTTCAATCACGGTGTTGATAGTCCAGGTGCTCCAGTGTGCAGATGAGGCCAAAGTTGTGATAATGTGAATTCGAATACCGCTTTCCAACCTGAACTTCTCATTGTCATTTTTCGGACTAACCGGGTTTAGATGGTTCGCTACGCCATCCCGTCCATACCATTCCCATGGCTCCCTGACTTTGTACTTTCCAACGCTTCCGCAATCAACTTCTGAGGCGTTCTTGCATTCCCTTTTTATGATCTCTACACTATGCAAGTCTAATTCATGCACAGCCACGGCCGTCTCTTACTAATGCCAGGTGTTCAAAATGAACTTACTTCGCTTATCAGCAAGACCCGTATGTCTCTTCAAAAACTCTATCATCTATTGTGACGGTGAGATGTCAGCCTGCCAGTGATAGGTAGGGTGTATAACGCTGTGATAAAGCCGCTTACTTGTTGATCAGAAACATTAAACACTCTAGTCGTCTTTGACCACCGGTGCTTGCTAAGTATTGCTTACATCTGTTATCGTAACGCTAAAAGATCCCGGCTTCATGAACCGGTTTGAAATATGGCTTGGATCTGCATTGACTTTCTTTGTGCCCACTTCTACGACGTTTCTAACAAAGTGATGGTCTTCACCTTACTAACATACTGATGTTGGCCTACGCTGAGGGAGCATGTTGTGATCAGTGGCTGGAAGCTTGTTCCTTGAAGTCAGCTGCGCTGTGAAATCACTGAAATTCGCCTTCGTATCGATTATAGCTGTTTCGTGTTTTAAGTTGATGCTACTCTGGGTCTCCGTAATGACAGTTTGCAATGTGACTTTTGGGTCCCACTCCTGCAGCCTGAGTCTTCTCGTTCGGATTTCGGAATCCTTAGGTCATCTCAGGCTGCATACCGATATCAGGCACTCTACGTTTTCTGCATTAGGTTAGCTTGAATTTTTAACACTCTCGCTTCACTCATGCTACATGTGCAATGAGACTGTTGCAGTCCCTTTTGCGCAGCTTCTGAAATCTGTACCGGTTGTTGAAAAGCAATGCCTGTTCCCCGAACATCTCCGTGAGTCGGGAAATTGTTTCAACGAAGCTGAACTTTTGGGCAGATGGAAGTGCTGGTTCTGTCGTACCCCACAGTCCCGAATTTACGTAACCGTGTCTGTACTTTTGACCCACCATCAAGATTCGCCAATTCCGTCTTGAAATTGTCTTCATAATGTCTGAACCATGTGTCGAAACTCAACAATGATGCAGATCATACACAAACTCACTCACACTGTTGAGCATTGTATCGTCTGAAGGCTTCTCAGCATTGTGGACGGTTGTAGACTAGAGCAATAGTGTTCGTATGAGGGTCTCTATCTTTCTTAACTGTGCCGCCTCGAATTGCTGTGCTGTTGAAGCAAAATAGCTTTCGAATCTGTTCTTGATATTTTGAAGAACTTTGTCTTCATCGCCAAAAATTGTCATGTTTCCGCTAACAATGCGGAAAACCGCCACAGTCAATTGGGTCACGATTCATCCACCTCCCCAGATCAGAAGCCAGGTCTCCGGTGGAAGTTGTATGGAAAACCCGGAAGATAATACATACAGCCAAAATATGGATCAAAATAAATTGTTCATGAATGGCTTAATTGAAAGTTCCCGTACTCCCGCAACTACTATATGCGCAAAACCTTGCTGGTTAGCTGTTCGTATAGTGCGGTTAGTGGAGGGCTTAAAAGCGGGCTGTTCTCATTAGTCCACTCTTACTCTCCTTGGTTAGGCAATCGGCTTCAGGCGATGTGCGACCAATCTTCTCCGGGCTACTTTAGAGGGAAGAATATGGATTCAGATTCCGATCTGAGAAGTGTATTTTCTTTATGGACTCGATTAAGTTTCTCGGCTTTATACTCGACGGAAACGGCAGACGTCCAGACCTTGCGAACATCGACGCAGTCAAGAAGATGCCGCCCCCAAAGATGTTATAAAGTTAAGCTCCTAGTGTGTGAAACTATTATCGATATATTGCTATTTGCAGACGACTGCATTGTTTACGCGCAGCGCGGATGAGTTGCAGCACATGACTTCGGCTCTCGCTACAGCAGCGGCCAAAATCGGGCTCACCATCAACACAATTAAGATTGTTTGTCTTCTTCAGCCTACACCAAAAATTGGATTCATTCTTTTGGCTCGAATCCATATCGGTGATAAGGTTTTGGAAACTACTCCGAGAATTTGCTACCTGGTTAGTGTACTTTAGGCCGAACTGCGAGCTACCTGTCCGCTTATCGAAGGCGGCCACTGCGTGTGTGGATCAACCATCAGCTTACTGTTGGACCGAAGCTGCTGATATACAACGACGGCGCTGTCTGTTGTTCTATACTGCAGCGAAACGTGTACGATGTAACGGAAGGACGTCAGATATCTGGGGCGATTTCATCAACATTGTCTACGACGGATTCTGCACATCGGTTGGTGCGACAGTGTTGCAGACACGGAAGTGCTGCGCTGCAGTGGTCTGCATACTTCTGCTGCGATAACTGAGGTGACTACGCAATGTCAGCCGAATGAAGCCGACGAGGATATCCAACCAACTTTTGTACGGTCAACTTAGTGCAGGGAAGCGGCACGTGGGTACTCCGAAATTCCGTTGCCAAAACATGATCAGGGTGAGTATATCACGAACCAATGTTGATTTCAGGGGTTGGGAATTAAAGGCAGTTGATCGGCGCGAATGGCATGAGCTGATCAAGTACGGTTGCCCATGTGCTGGAGAAGGCACTATTGCATGCGGAGAAGAAACGTCGGGGACGGAAGTGACAAACGCTTGTGCATTCTAGGCTATCGACGTCCAGCGCATAGTGCTGTAACCCATGTGGTCGCGAGTACATGAGCCAAGCGGGCTTAGTAAACTGCCGGTTTGACCAAGTATGGTCAGCATTCAAAAGACAACTAGCCAACTGATTATATAAGCATAATCAACGCAGTCACTGGTAGGTGCACTGTGCCCGTTTCCATTCGACTTACCAACCCAGGCCAATAAGGCGGTTCTTGTGGTACGTATGCTGCATCATCATTGCACTTGGTCTACAAGTGTTCCTGCGTGTTTTTTGTTTCTTGCATTTCAGATGTTGGTTGTTGATTGATATCCTCGGTGTGGCTGCGCCTAATATGAATCTTGACAAGGTGCCTACATCTCTACTACCCACCACCTCTTCCATACTGACTGCAGGAGACAGTTGGTCGTTGCTGCATGGTACGGGGTGCACCGTCCTCGTAACGGTGCTAACCTCAACGGTTGGTTCCATCCATCCATTGTGGAACGACCTACGACCCAGCTACCGCTTTGTGTACGTCTGCCACGCATGATTACCCATTTAGTCAAGAATGCTTTCGTTCTGTCTGTTGAAGGAATATGGGTTTGCTTCGTTGGTGAAATGCGGCTTCCATCCACATACCTATCGGTCTTATTCCTTCGTGTTTACACTGGATATGGGGAGTCGGTTTTGCAACGCAAGCCTCCCATGGTAACTCTGCAGGTGCAGACTTCCTGTGGCTGTCCACATGGAAGCCGCAGTGACAGGCAAATCTGGATCCGGTTGCCACCAACCATATAGTGGCTTTAGGATCTTCGTCGAAAAGAAGAGTTTTCGCTGCGTCGCAAATGCCGCACTGGGACTAACGTGTTGTTTTTGGCAGAACGCAACGCCTTTGTTCGACATCTTTGTAAATCCAACGGAGCGACAGCTAGGCAAAGGAGCATGAATCTCACCACACTCAAAGAGGTTGTTAGAGACCTATCGCCACACAAAAACCGTGCAACGGTGAGAGCATGCGTCGCCCACTTAACCTGACATCTTACTAGAGTACAGGTAGAAGTCGTACAGTCTGTCCAGGAATTCGGGCCAATGGGATGCAAGTAGCGAGGGATATATTCACAATAGACAGCCGGAGTGGTCGGAGAGACGAGCAGAACAGCTATTGGGACGCGATACGAACAGTACCTGCTGTTGGTCGCACCAGCAATGAGCTCCCCTCTACGCAACTGTCCCGATTGTATTTTCTGTTTGGTATTGTTCTATGGGGAACTGACTCTTGTTTATGCGCTTTGCGTCAGGAATTCACAGCATCAAGTTTGTTGCCAGCAGATAGCTTGCACACTGTCATCTCACATTAGGAAATAACTGAGACATACTATCATTATTCCACGTTACGGATCCGCAACATGTGTACAGTATAGTATCATGATGAAATATTGAAATACAAAAAACTAAATAATTATTCCTAATCACACATTATCTGGATGGCAATACGTTAAGGTTAATGTTAGCTGAGGAACTTTGCTGAAAACACAATTGTAACCAAGATATTAGCATTTTCTTGACATTTTTCACCAAACACCACAACCAAACTATTGACAGGCACTTTATGTTATGTCTCTCAGAACCTGAATTTCTCAAATATGTTTCTACTGAACACCTTTGGGGTTCAACCACTCATCATCACTGATCCGAGTCTGTATTTAAGAGCAAGTAGATTGGTTTCTGTACAACTTTATGGAATCATGAAAAAGCAATATCATTTAATCGCTAATCGTCAGCGGTAGTGTTTGGTCAGTTACTCGTTTATCCTTGTTCGGTTAGGAACTCGTATTAGTGTCATTATTTCCGAGTATAGAATTCATTTTTTTTGCATTGTATGTGCACTGTTTTACAAAAGCACAGGTTTCCGCAACAATCGTCGATACGTATTTTAAAACACCTCACAGAATCGGCCCCTATTAGTCCGGGTTGCGTATTCCATAAGTTTACGATTCTTCATTCTACACAAAGCTGATGTGATATCTTGTTCATGCAGGGGACGCTTAGTTTGTACTGGTGTCCTCGGGTGTTACAGGGTTCCCGTAGGTGAAATATTGGCCGTAGTATGGAGAAGTGATTCAAGTGTAGTACTCGATGGGTCATAATAAGGTCAATTCTTACTCGGCGCTAAGATTTTTCATACGGAAGCTTCAGTAGACTGGGTATCATTCTAGTTGCAATGTGCTATATTTTCTCCAGGTTTTCAGTTTCCCCCTGGGTTATCGGATGGTAGGCTGGGACGTCATATTCAAGGATTGATCTAATGAGCGAGGTGAAAAGGCGAGGGACGGTTTCTTCGGACCATGTGGAGAAGATGTGTCGTAATGCCCAGAGCATACGAAGTCCCGCACGATACAATTTCTCCGTATTTTCTAATGATCTCATATCATGGCTCGAGAACATTCCTAAGCCTCTGACGGATGTGTTAGAATGGAGCAACTGGCCATCCAAAGTATATGATTGAGTGGCTGGACGTCTGGTGATACTGATGAACTCCGACTTGATTGCGTTAAGAGGGATTTGCGTTTCTATGGACCGCGTTGACAGTCGTTCTGTCATGCTGGGAGTGAACGCAGTCGTCCTGGTTCTCAATGATCCTCCAGATTTTCAAATAATTTTTTTGTTTACCAACTTCTCCGTCGTCTTGTGATTTTTTACCTTTGCTACTTCTTGCTCCTCCATTCGCTTCACACATTCCTGAGTAGTCAGGCTCTCTATAATGTCTTTTAATTGCCTTTGTGTTTTAGATGTGTTTTATTTCATAAATAGTGACAGTCTGCTGCGAAAAATGTGTCTAATAGAATTTCTTTGTTCGCTCTGTTTCTCAGCATGCGATTCTTTGCTGGATGTGGAAAATTGCGATAAAGCTGATTCTGTCGTGCTGCCGTAGTCTTTTGACAAATCTGAAACTGATGATTCAATTCATTACTGGCTTGCCGTATGCTCTTACTTGTGCGACTTGCCTCGCGCGCTGTTGATGTAGATTGAACGCTGTCCACATATTCCGCAGATTCATGCAAAGTGGATGGCGTTTTGGAAGGGTTCAACGGCATGATGTCACATTCGCTAAATCCGGATTCAATATTCCCTTTGCTCAGACAGTCACTTGCCCATAACTACTTCAGAAAAATAGGAAATAGGATAAGGCTGTACCTAACTTTTGCCTGACAAATTTGATAAGAATTTTCTCCCACTCTGCTTTCTGCTGGTCCATAAACACCCTTGCTCAAGAGATTGGAGCAAGTGGGTTGAATTTGTTGGAAGTTTCACAATTATAACGCCATTTTGAATTGCTACTCTAATGACTTTAATGCTCATACGTGAAGCATGCCCATCATCACTTAGCATCAACAATTAACAATTAACATCTACCTTCTGGTAGAAATGGGCTGAAATGGTTTATAAACCAGTCACTAAAACAAACACTGTCCATCCAACGTCTTTCAGAGATATTTTGTATCTAGCATTGCCATGTCCGTTTTCCGTCCAAGAAACTCTTAGATTTTTTGCCCCATAAAGGATGATATATGGAGGAAGCATGGTCCCTTCGGCCCAACCACATCCTTTCACTGTTAATAGAATCTTTCTCTTAGCCACCAATGACAAGAAAATGCTTTTTGATTCCCTTTTCACAAATCACTTTTCAATCCCTTAGGATCGAGTGGAAAACCAGTCTCATCAATTTTGTAAACTCTTTCGGGCATATTCACAATACTGTTGATTGTAAGGGTTTCATTTAGTTGCTGAAATCACTTCAAATGTCCGTTTATCTGCAGCCAACTTGACTTTTGATTTTTTTACCTGCTTTGGTGTTTGACATGTCCATCTAAAAAGCTATAATTAATCTCGACCAGGAACATACTACTTAAAAACACAGTCTTATCTTAACCAACAGAAGTGATAAAATCACCCACAACTTCCGTTGCTACTGTGCATGTGAATCCAAACAACCAACATCCAGCAACAAGTTTTAAACAGTCGGAAAGTTCTTCTGTTTCCGTGATGACTATCTTTCTACCAATTCCCATTTTACTGTACTTTTCTTATACGTGATCTTGAATTGTCTCCTTTTTCAAGTTGTACGACTTAGCAGCTTTCTTGTACCCCATGATATTTTTCCTAACTCGAGCAATGGCTTGTTCCATCGCAGCTGTATCATATGCTGTCTTTTTACCTTTTCTAGTTTCCAACTCGAAAAAATCCTACACCGCTCACAACCAAAAAGCTCAGAAATAAACATGGCTTAAATGCACACCGTGATATGTGGAAGTGCCCCACAAGCTTCTAATTTAGTGTGTATAATTTCCCCTACATGCTAGTAATTTGTCACTCACGAACGTAAAATCAGCTCGAGACAAATAATTGAAACGTGAACAACTATTGACACTATAACCGTATTAATGTTATTCGATTTCTAGCAATGTAATTAGTTTTAAGAAAATCATACACTTTTAAAAGGTGTAACATGTCTACTTACCTGCAGATGACTGCGTTGTTCGTGCATTCCATATCTCCAGCTGAACATTTGTACATGGTGCTGATCGTATGTAAACGGGAAGCTGGCAAAACGGATGGTGCATACATTGACCAGGACTACCTTCCATTTAGGCAGTTATATAACTGGAAAGGGTGTGGAATTACCCCCGGTGTGAGATTACCCCAACCTACTGTACACCATTACAACAGCTTAGTTGTCTTATGCACCCTTCTCTCTGTGATTGCTTACTTTCTCCCTTTCAATCCAGAACAACGTGACCATACCTGCGAACGCTGTGGTAAATCGTTTCTTAGGAAGGGAGATTTGCAGAGGCACATCAATTCTATACATCTGGGTAAGCGTTTATCTGTTCGTATCATTTAAGTTACGTTTCACCACTTTTGTTGTGCCATATTCAGTGGTTTGATTTTGTTTCATTCGAATCAGCACTGTTTTTTTCACGGTGAAACTAGATGTTATTGTGCTACGGTTCCTACTTCCCATACTATTTACTTTAAGGTGGAGTAAATTGGCCTCGTGTATCATTTGGCTTTCCTGTAATATATATATATATATATATATATATATATATATATATCATGATCTATGTACAGATATTGCGCCATAGGAACCATGGTGGAATAGGAAAACAGTATTAGAGTAAGAGAAGAAAGAATAACAAACCATTTTTTATACCTTTTCTCACTCACCGTTTTTGAGATTTTGGACGTTTTTATTGGAGGAGGCAAGCGGAATCACCGCAACAAGCAGAGGCACACGTCCGCCACTGGGATCGGTTTTGAGCCACGACTTCCAAGGTTTCTAACCAGCGGCACTTCAGCATCTTTGGGACCCCATCCAGGAAGTCGAGATGAACCAACCGAAGTCAGCTTTTTCATCCTGTTTCTCCTAGTTGTAGGCTGTCCACCACACCGCTTCCTCCAGTCAACTAGAGTTACTAGTGGCGTTATCGCCAGATGGAATGGATATTGGAGCAATTACTGTTCATATTTTGTTGGTTCCACCACTCTGCGTCATCACGTTGCGGGTTTATTCAGCATAGGTTAACCAGCGACTTATTGTGTTCAACCGCTTTCACGAACAACGGCGTTTTGAACCTGTAAGGCCCCTTTTTTCATGCAAACAGCGAGGGGCATCACTCCATAGCGGAGCCGCGTAGACTGACTTCTATGCATCCTTTGTTCAATAATCGAATCCATCGGATTCAACTTCGTTTGATTCCGTTTGTCCACAGCTGGCTGTGGCTTTAAGTCTACCTTTGCGGCTTAAACGCTTCGCTATTTGTTAATTCATATGACTGTGTGGTCGTTTATTTTTTTGTAATTGCTGCATGTTTGGTGACTGGTACAAATGCACGAAATGATGTCGTCACCTCACAAACTACGTCTTCTGATTCTTCTGTCTGGAATTATAAAGTGAACTTCTTGTGTCATTCCGATTGGTTCGTTTTTCCTGTCGCTTGCTCGCCTGTGGAGAGATCAATGATTCACTGGATATATGGCTAGCAGCGCAGTGTCGTGTAATGTGGTATTGTTGTAGGATCCTATTCATGCAAGTTTGTAAGATATCCGGCAGTGGCTCTTGTCTCCTGTTGTTAGATGGTATGTTACCGTGTCCGCATATTTGTTTTCCTTTTTTACGCTGTTTGTCCGGGTGTTTGGTGGAAGAAGCGATGAGGCCAGCTGTTAACCCGTTCTGGACAAAGGTAGTGCATACGTTCGAGGTTTAAAAAGGCATCAGCACTTCGCCGGTACACATTATCGACGGTTTTCTGCCGCGCAACCACGACCAATCGCGCATGCGTTAAGGATACTGCGAGGGTGACTCGGTTCCCCACGCAGTCTCGAACTCGCTACATCCGAGTGGCACTGCAGGCTTGCGATCCTGTAGGCCTTGGTTGGTGCTTCCAGATTCCCATTTTGGGATTTCAGAGAGTATACATACGTATGTTTGGTGGTATATTTAAAATTGACATATGATGAGCTTTTCTGTCTTTGCCCTTCAATCTCCATTGTTTTGTATACTAAAGGTAAGACAGTATTTTTCTTCGGTTTTTGCTACCATCTAATTGAGTTGTATCCCGTTACACAAGCTAAAATGTTTTTCATTTCTTAATAACCTGTGGAATGATGATGAGGCTTTTTACAGCTTGTTCCAATTTGGTGTTTTTTCTTGTGCCGGTACGCTGCTGCATTGCATTGCAGTGTTCGGATGGATCAGCCTCGAAACCCGTCCACTTACTCGACACTTTCTTAACTCCATGGATATCGCGTTTACGTTGGTCTTTTACTTCATTGCCATAACTGTACACCACCGCAAACTTATTGATAGGATAACTTGCAGGTCGCTACACACTAAGTGACAGTCTGCAATATGTGTTGTGTGTTTCCAACATTGACCATGCATCGTTTGCCACTTTTGGTTACTTCACACAAACTCTATCTATCTGTAATTGTTTCTTTTGCAGAGGAATCTGCAGCCGGATAGCAGATAGTACATAATCAAGCCTAGAACCCGTTGTGTAACGCTGTATTTGTCCCACATCTCATGTATAGATTTGTGGCCCTGTGTTATGATAAATCCTTTTGAGATCAAATAGCAGATTTTTTGTTCAGTTTCTACACCTGTATGGGTTTGGTCGCCAAAACGGAATATGCTCACACCTTACACTACGCGCAAGCCGGTGAGTATCTCTGACTTGATGTGTGTTCCATACGGTTTAACCAACTTGTCTCTGTCCGGCTGTTCCCAAGGAAATGGATGTCGCTGGTAGATTTGGCCAGAGTGATGGACCACTCGTCACTCCATGCTGTGAGCATGTTTGGCACATTTGCACTTTCTTAGGACGCGCGACATCAAGCACATGCAATGGAATATACCATTCCCTGGGACGCATCGGACACCCAACCGTCTACCGTCAGTGATGTGCCGAATTCGCTTCACACAGGAGATTTCGATTGTTGATTATCCCGTCACTCTGCGGTCGATCTTGTCCTTGTTTTATCACTCCTTTTCCGATGTATCGACAGTAACATTGGGTTCACTTTCTCAGTTTTGCCGGGAACTCTGTCCACATTTGAGTCAAATCCTCATTCTGTGCGGTTATTGTCTGATGCCCAGCTTCGCAGGAAGTTTCCTTAGTATCTCGCTCTTACATGGGGATATGGGTGGCTAACTATGTCTCACGCGTGGTACGTGGCCGAAACGTTGCGTCATGGAATCTTCAAGTTCATTCTTTAGATGTTGTGTGCATTTTTTGTATATTCTACGGTTGTATGCAATGGGGCCGTAGTGACTGAAGTATTAACGTTTGGATGAGTAGGATGCTCACTGGTCACCAGTGATTCTTGACAGTCCGTACTGGTGTCAACACTTACTAGGCATACTTTCTGACATGGTCAGGTTGTCTACTTGTCTAGTCTAGATGGATGCCAGACGCAAATGCATTACTCCAAAGATGAAGGAGTATGTCCACTTGTTGATTGCGCTCTCTCCTTTCACTTGTCTTTTCCTGCTCTGGTGTTGTGAGCCTTAAAGAGTGTATTTTATAGGTTGGCATTAAGTCGAGTTATTTGGCGGAGGGATTGAAACGCCAGCTTTAAGTGCAATTATGCACCTCTGATCGTATTCTAATGGGAAATTACCATTGGTTTGTTGAAACGGATGACGCGAAACCTCTTGACTACCTGAGGTTCCTTCTAAACTCGGATCTGCTATTATGACTTACTGTGCAGCACATGTGAAACCTTCTGCAAGAGTTATCAGATGAAAAAATCAGCGACACTTGGATATTGTTCACAATGAGCACGTCTTTATAACAGCTGGTGGCGCCATGGATGCGTTCGGCCACCTCTGGGGCGGTAGGCGAAAAACATCTACATCTCTGATTGCAAGTGCAATGATGTCCTTTTCAAATCTGGATAAAATGTGTCACCCCCACGCTTGATAGCTGTCTTATTTCACCAGAACTCCGTGGAGGATCTCTCGCAGAACGATGTGCGTCAAAGTAAGGGTAGCTGACAATTTTTCTTCCCGCACAAGGGTCGAAACTATGATGAAAACTACTAAGTAATTAATGAAATTTGAGCCCAAAAACGTCCGCAATGTGTGCAAAATATTATTTTTCATGTCTCGTCATAATGGGCGACTCCATGGTTTAGTAGACAGTGGGAACCATCATGTTTGCGCCGCGATCCCCCATAGAGGATGTGGACCAGTTGTTCATTATCTGAAATGAGGGACAGCTTGTTCAATTGCCGGTCAAGGAGGAAACCTAACACAATGGTTGTCCACATGCATTCTTCGAGCTCAAGCAGGAAACTTGCCGATAAGGATACGCTGTTGAATTACTTTGCGATGCCCGCTCAACAACCTTAGCCCCAGCGGTTTGCTGATGACAGCTTCTTTCGGTGTAAACACTTAAACAAAATAACTATTGGTCATGTCTATGTAAACACGCTTCGCCTCGTCGAAATAAATAAACATTTGCTCGTTTAATTAGTTGTTTAATTAAGTGCTCGTAAGTTTATACCATACAAAGCGAAAGTTTGCACCGTAAATCGACACCGGCACTCTGTACGTGAAATGATGCTCAAGTTGTGCTGAACTTACAGGTTCCTATGGATTTTTCTTATACTGTGGCCACCTTAATTTATATTGCCTAATGCGCGCTTAGCTGATTTAGTAAAATGAATGATTTTGTGTCCACTTTGACTTGTTCGAAAAGTGTCTGAGCCAACTTGGAACACTGTGGTATAACTCATCTGTAGAAGGTAACTATGCCTACAATCCGGAGTAACATTTGGTGGATTCAGCCTTTGGGTATATTTACGCTTGTCACACTGTTGTGTAACGGTGTAATTCCGGTGATGGAAACATAGTATCCAAAAATGTCTACCGTAACCTCACCAAATTAACACGGCACCGTGGATAATTACCCTAAACGTCGCAACTTTCCTAACACGTTGTTGCAGATGGCGCAAATATTTCTCACGGTCACGACACGCAATCGAGACATCATAATTTTATAAACAAAATGGAAATATAGCGTTCGAATGACGTAATCCATAATACTTTGTAAGTTTATTCTGCATAGCACAGAACAAACGGCAATCACAAAATCTCAAATAAAGTGAAGAACGTGTTGACAGCGGCCTCAGGAACTTCGTGAAGATAAACGGAAATCAGGTAATGCGGTTACACTACGTAATCTTGCTAAGCACAATTTTCTGTACTGCAAGAACAAACCACCTAGAGATGCGGAATGGGAAACATGACTGGGACGAGGATTGTGTTTTGTCTTCGATAAACACTACGCGATCTCCAATCTCCAGGTTTGCTATACCTGACCATATGTAACGCTGATCCCCATATATAACCGGATGGAGTTTATAGGCCTAACTACAACATATGGTGGAATTCGGCCTTTGCCACGGAAAGTTTCTCGGGGACTAATTACCGTGCTCAATAGAAAATTATTGGTTACTCCGGTGAGTATCCGCTAGACGAAACAAAACGCGCTGGCGCACTATGGAAACATATACTGTAAGCTAACTACATTACAGTAGATAAAAACGTCGAAACGAGAAGCCAATAAAATAAGAAAGGTAAGGCAAGGTATTGTCAAGCAACCACGTAAGCACCAGTGTCCTCGATCAATCCGAAGCTGCACACTTGATAACCTTGCCTTCTCTCCATCTGATACCGACCAACTGCCTTAGACATGCCTTTTGAAAGTCTTAATTAGGGTTGTTCCCCATCCGTTTGCGGTTCTTGTTATAGTGAGCGTGATTCTCCGTCCGTTTTTGGGGCAGTGGCAGTCCACTTTTGATTCCGCTTAGGCGATTCGGCATAGCGTGGCCTGGTATGGTCAAAACGGAGGCACCCCACGGCCGTCCTCTATCTGTAGCTCAACTTGGTTACTTGTTGTAGACATAAGTGAAGCAGGTTGCCAGTTTGTTTTGTGTGGCAGTCTTGTGTAGACGGGAGCAAGATCATTGAGGCACATTTCCTTCGACAACTTGTCATCCCACATACTTTTTCCTGCTTTGCTACTATTCTCCATGAAGGGTACGGAAATCTAGGTGCGGTCTCGTTTGTAATGGCCAGTCAAAATATAACTCCGCGGGTGAGTTCTCTGTCCACTCAGTCAGTGTCGTGCGGTAAGGGAACAGCAGACTATCCATCTTGGCTAGCAAAACAAAAATAAGGCTTTATTAGCAAATTATTCGAAGCACATTAAGTCAGGCATGATGATACCCATCAAAGAGTGCCACAAGCTTATGCAGCATATAGTTATTTATTTATAACTATGATTCTTTTCATTAACGTTCCTCGATGGCCTACCAGACAACCTAACGAAGCTTGTAAAGCAGTGTTTCTCAACCGGTATGAAATCCTTTTTCCTTTTTAATCTATTTTCTGAAACGGTAGCTCACCATCTATCCTAAGTAGTCATTCATACTCAACTAGTCCACCGCTAAGAATATTTTACGACCTATAATTTTTGTGAGCGGTGTACAACACAAATAAGTTTAGCACGTATTATTTAATACCAGCCGGGTACGATCACTTGAGCATTCTTCTGGTGGGTATAGATGCCCAATCTTCGCTTTCATATTCTTCAGAGGTCCGTATATAAGGACTGGGTAAACCCTCCAGAACGTCTTTAGCCACTGAAATGCACAAACGACCGTCTTTTGTGAATAAAGAGAACCTCCACAGACTCAACTCGAACGTAAACTTAAGTGGGAAAGATTCCCATTATATTACTTCAGTTGCCAAAAAATATAATTTAGTAAACATTTTTGCTGGGCCGAATAATTAGCTTTGACCTTACCTGTATTCTGTTTGCCGTAAACCTGAGCTCAGGGAAGCTAATAACTCTTCGCATGTATCCGACCTTATTTTGACGAAAATTAATGCTACCTCTAAAGCAGGCAGCACACTTGCAAAATATTTCTTTCGCGTTTCCATGGTTACCATTAGCTTTATCCTGAAAAACATTTTCGTTTTCCACGCAGTGCATATAAGGTCCACTGCTGCAGCTGGAGCTTGTTGCTGCATATTGCTATGTTTATTCTCTCCTGTTGACCTGACCTCCGAGTCCCAGTGCATAACTGAAGCAACAAACACTTAAAAATATTTGTGCAGTCTTTTCTGTGAATTCAGGGTAATCCATTTCCGAAGTTCAACCTGTAGGATTAGTTAATACTAGTCCGAGACGATGCGCGGAATTAAGCGCGGATATCAGAAGGCAATTGGAGTCGGACACAGCGGACTGTATTCGATGGGGCTACAACAAGAAGCGGACGGATGAAGCGAGGCAAGAGCGTACACGTGAGCGCGGGGACTTACAAGGCGGTTGTGTGTCGAGCCGGTTGTAAGATTAAAACAAGAAGGAGTTATTAGTGGAACAGCTGTTAGACATTCATTTATTGTGACCGAGCTTGATAGCTATTCTTTACTCTTCCAATTTTCTGTTTCTTGACTGTTGTTTAAACGCTCTACTGGGTTCGCCCGATTGGTACATCCGCGTCATCGTTAATGGACGCTCCTCGTCATGCCTTTCTCAGCAGTGCTGTTTGCAAGAACATATTCTATTGGTTTTTTTTCTTCTCATCACCGTTCTACTTGGTTATGTTAAAGGAATATGCAGCTTAGCTCATGTCTGGTGGGAACACCGCGTGAGCAATGAGCGTGTTCGGCGTCGCGTATTTGGTACAGGAAGAGCGAGTGAACCGCTCAGCACGATTATATCACGCACCAGGCTCCGATGGCTGGGCCACGTGTTGCGCATGCCAGCACACCGACTCCCACGACGTGCTTTGTTTACGCGTTGTGGGTGCGGTTGGAAGAGGAGGAGGGGAGGCCAAGTGATGACTTGGTCGAGAGAAATGAAAACCCTCACTTCGAAGTTGGCGTCGGTTGGTGCAACCCGACTGCCTGGTTGGGGTCCTAAGGACGGTGAACACGTGTGGTTGGACACACTTGCTGATATGGCTAGGTGCCGGCCCCAATGGCGTTTGTGTTGTGAGTTCCTTTGTCCATCCCCCTCCTGTTTAGCATCCCCCTCCAATCACGATCTCAATCGTTTGGCATAATATGACTTTCTTTTACGGCAGCCAGCTGTTAGCTCTCCGGAACGATGTCCATCCGTTACTGGGGACTCAGCGGGCGTGCCACTGTTTGTTGTTGTTGTTTTTTCTTCTTTTCTTGCCTTTTGTATTGCGGCACAATAGCTGAGATGTTTTCCACCTCCAGCTAACGTGTAATGATGATGATGATGATGATGATGTTAAAGGAATATTTGGTGTCACACAATTATTGTACTAGTTTTCAACTTTTGGGTCTGCATTCCTTATTCGCGTTTGTTTCGTGACTTTTGTTTAAACGTTTCATTTCGTCATTCTGATTGGCCAGTGCTCGTCACTGTAAATGGTCGTTCGCTTTACGCTTGGAGTCCAATGATGCTATTTTTAGGGACTTACGCGATTCGCTCTTACATACACGGTTGCTTATTCGCCGTTGCATTTTACGTTTTTCCTTCAGTTGGTTGGCTCAAGTGTACTTTAGTAGCTTCCCTTCATTTTGCCTTCAAACTATATAAGCAACTGTGATTTCATGTATACAAGTCTCCTTCTGGCTCGTCTTGGACTTCTTCTTGCGGTCGTGGGGTGAAGGCATCAGCGGCGACACAACAGGAGTAATGTACAATCGGTCAACAAGTAAATTGTACATGAAAGATAAGAGTTATCTCTTTGGCCGCTACAGAGCTCCCCCCCCTAGAAGGCTGAACATAGAAAGCCTTCGAAATCGAAAATTGGGGGTTCGTCGGAAGTCGGAATCCGCTGTGCCGTTTAGGATTTGTTATTTATTGAATGCAGGGCAGGGTGCATTTCGGCGAGCCGTTGGAGCGGGCTTGGCGGACTACAAATACTGGCTAGCCCAGAGAAAGGCCGACAGGACCACAACCTCCGCTGCTGCCAAACGGTGCGCTTGGGAGTAGTTTCTCCCCCCGCCGCACCCCGCCCCGCGCCAAAACGACCATCGTCCCACGGAGAAGCGATCCTCGTCCCGCCAAGAAGCGTTCCTCGTGTCGCGGAGAAGCGATCCTCGTCCCGCGAAGAAGCGACCAGGGATCGCGTCAGGGTCCTCGTGTGGGCCAGTCGATCGAAGGGGAGGGTTGCGGCATGTGAAGGACGAGAAAAATAGAAAACACGTGCAGAAAACGCCAAAAAGAACAGACGAATGATCTGCGTGTTTTAATATTTTTTTGGTTTTTTGAAATATTTTTTTTGAAAAAGGATTTTTCGGGGGTTTTTTGGGTATTTTTGTTTTTTTCAAAACGTTAATCGACCAAAAACGAAGCAAATATATACAATATCTACAAAGTTAAAAGTATTTACACTGTACATAGTCGGAGAAGCGAACGGGCTTACGTACCTCCCGACCACGGCGATTGGTCGCGGGAGGCGACGGACTAGGTTCGGGTGATGTCGGGACCGCTGAAGCTTGCAGACCGTGATCGTGGTCTGGTTGGACTTCATTAGCATGCGGAAAACTGGTACGGTGAGTTGTGACGTCACACGAGGCACTACTAGACGAAGTAGGCGAGGTAGTCTCTTCCATAAAGGCGGGTTTCAGACGGTCGATGGTGACGACTTCGTGTCGACCACCGCGGTCAATAGTGTACGCCTTAGGTCCGTGAGAGGTTGCATCAGCAGAGCGCAGTTGGGTATAAACGTCGGAGGATACCGGAGGGTCGAGTGGGGGAGGGGGGGGCGGTGGAGGGGGGGACAACATAAGTGAGATCGGCGCGCGCGCAATCTCTTCACTCTATCTCTCAAGCGCGCGGTACTTTAGCTGAGTTCCTATATATATATCTCTGGACACAACTGAGGTATGTCTAGTGGGCATAGCATGATATACACAATACAACTCACGAAGTCCTGCGGTGTGGGTGGGCAGCGGTACCACTCAGAATAAGAGATTCATTTTAAATGCCCACCACCAAGCTCGATACAGCATACTCATCATCGGATTCGCCCCCGAATGAGACACTTTGGGTGGGGGGGGCTACGGGTTGATCGGTCATAAGCGACTCACACGGTTGGGAAGTGACGAGAACCGTGACCTGTCGAGCGAGTGCTGGTGTCGACAGGGCGCGGGGGGGAGGCGGCTTCTTCGGTGAGAGGGATCTTGCGATTAAAAAGTCGTCTCTACACGAACGAAGTCTAAAACCGCGAAACAACGCTTGTCGATGAAAACGCGACTACCAGCGTGACCGGGGGGGCGGGGGGGCGGAGCACGTAGCATTGTGCATAGCCGCAATATATTCGCGAATCACAAAAACCAATACACATATATAGAACCGATCGGTCAACGGCAGTTTTAGCGATGTCCGCTTCGCCAGCTACGACTCACGTGCGAGTGAGTGGTTGTATGAGCGGGACCATAGTATATATATATAATATACATCAAACATTATAACGTTGGATACTAGCACACTAATAATAGCGTGTGAGTGTCACAATGGGGATTATACATAGGGTAAAGTGGTGTGTCTTCGTCTTGTGGGGGAGCTATAAATTGTTAAATAGGGGGGATTTTGATGGGGAGTGAGGAGGGCTCGTGTGCAATCTGATACAAGTTAAACACACTACTAGCGTGTAAGTAAGAAAATCTGGGGGTTAGTGTATATAAGTAATCATAAATGAGTTTTGAGGTGAGCGGCGGGTCTGGTGATGAGGTTGGAGGACACACACACACTATGTGGTGTTGGGAAAGATATGTGGTGCGTCTAAATAGGGTATACTATAGGGGTGGATAAGCGTTTGGTAAAATGAGTGGGGGAGGGTAGGTGCGGTTACATAGTTTTTTGGGGTGGGGGGAGGGGGATGGGGAGTTATGGGGTGTGGAATTAATGGGAGGTTGAGGAGGAGAGTGTGTTTAAGGGTGGGATGGGTCGTGCGGTGCGAGGGGGGGGGAGGGATGAGGAGTTAGATAGAGGAATTTGTTAAGAATGGTATAGATGTTAGTATAGGGATGTAGATTAAAGAAGTATGTGATGTGTGCAGGAGAACAACCACGGCCGTCCGGAGGGGATCTTCGTCTATCAAGGGAGAGTAATATGAGGTTGTATATGAGCGTTGATATTAATGGGGGGGGGGGGGGTGGGGGGGGGGGTGGGGGGGGGTAATTTTTTTTATAAGATTATTGGAATGATGTGTATTTAAAAATAGGAAGTGAAGGAAAGTAAAATTATGGTTAGGTATTAAGATATTAAAATATTAAAATTAGGTTGATGAAATGAGATGGTAATAATATTAAGGGATAAGTTTTATGATAAGTGAAGTGTTGAGTATGTGAGAGGTGAGGGGATTATTATATGTAGATGAAGAGTATAATATGGTGAGAGGAATTATGAATGGAAAATGGGAAAAAAGTAAATGGGATTCGGTAGGAGAATAGGAACCGATCCAGTTTTGTTCGCAATGTTCCCGTTCGCTGCTTTAGTAAGCCTTGTTTCACAGTTTGTACTGCACGCTCCGCTAATCCGTTTGATGCTGGGTGATACGGGGCTGATTTAACGTGTTGAATTCCGTTGTTGGCGACAAATTTACCAAATTCGGCACTGGTAAAAGGCGAACCATTGTCTGTACAAATGGTTTCCGGAATGCCAAACGTAGCGAAGGACACGCGCATTTTAGTGATGGTGGATTCGGCTGTCGCCTGAGTAACTGGATGTACGTCAATCCACTTAGAATGTGCATCAATAAGTAGAAGAAACATGGTCCCGTCGATCGGTCCGAAGTAGTCGGCGTGGATACGCTGCCAGGGTTTGTCGGGCCAACGCCAAGGGTGTATTGGGCCTGGCGCCTTGCTCCGCTGATACGCCTGACAAATATCGCAATTCTTCAGTAAGTTCTCTATGTCTGAGTCGATGTTGGGCCACCAGCAGTACCCTCTCGCTAGTGCCTTCATTCTCGCCACACCTGGATGAGCATCATGGAGCTCTTTAAGTATCTGTGAATGCACCTTGGTGGGAGGGACTAGACGAGAGCCCCGAAAAACACAGCCGTCGAATAGACTGAGTTCGTTCTTCCGAATCGTAAACGGTTGTAATTCAACTGTCCCTTCAGGAGGCCAACCCATGTTCAAAAAGCGTTTCACCATTGCTAGCACGGGGTCTCGATCCGTCCATTGACGGATTGTTGAACTCCGTATCGGTGTTGTGTCTAGATGTTGCATTAGATTAACCAGTTCAAACGGAGGGTCGTGTTCATGTGCAGTTTCCGTGATCGGCAGACGGCTGAGTGCATCAGCTGTGCAGTTGCTGACGCCGGTAATATAAACAATCTTGTAACTGTAAGCACTCAAGGTTATAGCCCATCTTTGCATCCTCGGTGATGCCATTTGTTGTATACCTTTGTTTTCCCCAAACAAGGATATCAATGGTTTGTGGTCTGTATGAAGCTCGAAAACGTTTCCCCATAAATACTGGTGAAACCTCTTAACTCCGAAGATAACGGCTAGCGCTTCCCTGTCCAGTTGTGAGTATTTCTTCTCCGCCGTCTGTAAGGTGCGCGATGCATATGCTATGGGACGTAAAGAACCATCGTCCATGCGGTGGCACAGGACAGCCCCGACCCCCCAAGGGGACGCGTCGCACTGAAGTATGAGTGGCTTGTTAGAGTCATAATGGACTAATGTTGGTGGCGAAGCAAGAGCTTGTTTTGCTTTATTGAAGGCATTTTTTGACGGGAACCCCAACACCACGATGCATTTTTGTGTAACAGCTCATTTAATGGCGATAGAACCGTCGATACATTAGGCAGGAAACGGCGATAGTGAGATAGCATTCCTAAGAACGAACGGAGTTCATCACAACTCTTTGGCTCTGGGCTTTCTAAAATAGGTATAACCTTGTCATTTAAAACATGTAAACCGTGTTTATCAAGCCGGTATCCAAGGTAACAAACGGACGGTGAAAGGAACTCACATTTAGACCTTTTTAATCTGAATCCACTTCGCTCCAAACGCTTGAGCACGACCGCGAGTGTTCGAAGATGCTCTGTATCCGAGCATCTAGAGATAAGAATATCATCCAGATAAGCACACGCAAAAGGAATGTCCTTCACTAGGTCGTCAATAATTCTCTGAAATATTCCGGGGGCGGAATTAATGCCAAAAGGTAAACGAGTATATTGAAATAGTCCCATGTGCGTGGTGATGGCAGTAAGTTTCCTCGAAGGTTCATCGAGCTCTATCTGCGAGTATGTATGACTCAGATCGAGTTTGGTAAACTTTTCACCACCAGCTAGTGTTGCATACAAGTCAACAATACGTGGCAAGGGGTACCTGACCAGCATGGATGCTTGATTTATGGTTATCTTGTAGTCACCACAAATCCGTACGGAGCCGTCCGGTTTGGTTACTGGCACAATTGGAGTTCCCCAGTCGGAAAAGTGTACAGGAGTAATAATACCTTGAGTCTGTAGGCGGTTTAATTCCTCTTCAACTTTAGGCCTCATAGCGTATGGTAGTGTGCGCGCCTTAATGAATTTTGGTCGAGCGTCTTCCTTTAGTTTTATCGCAGCCTGAAATCCTTTCAACCTCCCAAGCTCCTCGAAAAAAACAGCTGAATGTTGTTTAAGTAATGTTTCAAGTCCGGAGATCTCGGTGACTAATTTTACCACATTCATTGTATCCGGGAAAGCACGTATCCAGTCTCTTCTAAGCAGATTTGGACGATCCCCGGGGATCACATATACAGGAAGTGTGCGTATTTTGTCGCCATACTGTGCCTTCACGAAGCATTTACCAAGGACACGTATAGGTTCACCGGTGTATGTACGAAGAACAGAATTGCAAGCGGATAAGTTCGGGAGCGTTTTTACAGCGTTTTCCCGGATTATCGCCACGGATGCTCCTGTATCTATTTCCATCTGTACCTTTTGTCCTTCAATGTAAAGCTCTAGAGTGTATGACGCCGGCTGCATGCTAGAAACGGAATTAAGCCAAATGGAATGTAATTCAGGGTCGCTACCATCAGACTCGTCCACAGTTTTGATGGGGTTTGCTCCTCGATAAGCCCCACCTGAACGTCGCTTGACCGATCTACACACTCGCGCCAGGTGGCCCACCTTCCCGCAGCTTCGACATACTGTCTTCTGATGCCGGCAGTCGGATGGACAATTGTGCTGCTCACCACAGCGATAGCACACAAACAAATTGACGCCAGTGGGTGGCTTTGGTTTTGGTGTAGTGTTAATCAATCGCAGCTCATCTGACGAGTCCTTCAGCGTAAATGTTGCGAGTTGTGGTGTAAGGTGTTCCCTCTGTCGGGCAATCGAGCAGGCCGTCTCCCAGGTCAGTGAACAATCATCTTGTGAAAAGAGCTTCTCCCGCGTGCTCTGGTCTGAGATTCCGGCTATCAAGCATTGGAGTAACATGGTCTCTTCAAATCTCGTTGGATCGACTTCATTTTATTTACAATCAGGTGCTGCTTGTAGTACACGAGCGATGACCTCGTTCACACTCTCCTCTGGTTTCTGGCAGAGTTTCGAGAAGTAGTATCTAGCCGTAAAAACATTCTGACGAGCACCCCAAAGAGCACTGAAGGTATCCAAAGCGCCGGTTATCGTAGAAGAGATTTGATCAATGCGAAGTGCATCGAAATACCTTTGACCCTCATCTCCAAGAAACTGTCTCAAGAGCTTCACTTTGGTTTTCTCAGTAAGAGATACTGCTGGATTCAAGATTGGAAGCAATTCCAAGTAATCCGTAAAGGTTTTCCGCCATCTATGCCACGAGTCCAGGGAAGGTTTGTCGGTAGAGCACGAACAGAAGACCGGTGGAGTATTTGTCATGGACATGTTGACCTCCGTCGCCAGATATCACGGCTGGACTCTAACCGCAAGTACGTATTTCAACTAGTAGTGAATAAGCAAGAAGACGCGTCAGTCTGGCACGCAGTATACTGAACACGGTTTACATGTGAACACGGAAAGTTAGGGTGTGTCCTTGAGTGCGTGTGTGCGTGCTTATCTACGTGTGTGTGTAGGGCCAATCACGTTCACGGTCATAGTGAGCGATCATTGGTTGAACACGTAACAGTGAGATCCACTATGTGTGGGATCGGATGGCGATCAGGCGTGGTTACCGTATTCCAGGATCGATAGTCGCCGCAAGGACGCCAGTCCCCCACAACCTTCTTCGGGACCATGAGCAGAGGCGACGCCCATGGGCTGTTGGACGGTCTGACGATACCAAGTTGAAGCATATGGTCAAATTCGGCTCGTGCTGCCCGTAGTTTGTCTGGAGCGAGCCGTCTTGGTCGTACGCTAACTGGTTGACCGCGCGTAACTATGTGGTGAGCGACCTCTGTCGTGACTGGTGGAAGCTCTGCAGCCGGTCGAACCAGTCGCGGGTATTCGGAGAGGAGGCTCAAGTAGTCGGACGGTGCGTCTGCGATGCGAAATACAGGGCTGATTATCGGGGCATCTGAAAGGACACCATCAACACCTAGTTTCGTACGGTCGTCTAAAAGTCTGTGGCGACCAGCATCAACAAGTAACCCAAAATGTCGGAGGAAGTCGATACCGATAATTGCGAAGGGTACAGACGCAACCATGAAGACCCACTGAAAATCTCGGCAAAGATTGAGGTCTAGGTTCATCATGCGCTGACCGAACGAAGCTATCGGAGAAGCGTTGGCCGCACGCAAATTGTACGTAGGCTTCGAGTGCTTGTCGCTAGCGGTCGCTGGGATGACGCTGACTTCCGCTCCTGTGTCGATGAGGAACGTGATGGAAGAACGTCGATCCTTAACGTAAAACAGTCGGTTTGCATGGTTATTGAATGATACGTTTGTAGTGCTAGTATGCGGGCTATTCGTTTTCCCTGGGTCGTGCCTAATGCAGGGAGCCCGACAACGTCTAGCTCTTTCACCGTATTGGCGATGATACCAACATACTTCTTCGACGGGTTTGACATTATCTGACTGAGAACTTGTAAGAAAAATGTTGCGCTTTCGAGCCGAACGTGACGTACTCGGTGCGGGCACAGACGAGCCGCAATGAACGGTAGCCAAAACGTGGTCAGCATTTGACCGTGGCACACGCTGCTTTGAAGCCTTCATTGCTGCTATCCTGTTGCGAAGTAGCGCAATTTCCTCGTCTTTAGAGTCAGATTGGTCTAGCGATTGGGAGCAAACATGGGATTCGGTTTTCATCGGTGAGAATACGTCACCGGAGTTACTGGTCGTATGCTGCGGGAAACGTTCGAACGCAGTGTCTGCCTTGGTAGCTAAGTCTTTCAAGGGTGCATCTATAAACATGGACAGCATTACCGGCAATGGCTCTGGGAGACGTGCAAACCACAGCTCCTTTATCCCTTCTTCGCTCAAGAATAAGGGACCAGCGATGCGCTGAAGTTCGCGGAGCAATGCCGACGGCTTGCGATCTCCAAGCATGAGACCATTGAGCTGCTCAAATCGTGTTCGTGCACTGGGTCGTAACTCTTTCAAAATCGCTTGCTTCATCGTTTCATACTTTGCCTCATTCGATGGGCAGAGTAGAATGTCCTCAATCAGCGTCACTACCGACGGAGGAAGGCGTGGGACGAGCTGATTGTACCTTGGACGGTCCGCCGTTATGCCCTTATTTTCTAGTTCGATCTCGAATATCTTAAACCAAACTTCTGGACTGTGTTCCATGAAACTTGGAACAGCCAAAGTAAGCATCGTTACGCTGTGAAACGACTCAGATGCAACGCTCGAAATGTGAGTCGAAAGATAAAGAACGAACACAACACGATAAAAGTACTAAAATTACGCAAGAAACAAATGAATATAGGTATATAATCGAGAAAAATGAACGAACTCACCAAAAAATACAAACGAGAAAAGATGTTGAATTCGCGCGTGCGAATCGGGGTCACCAATTTGTAGGACTAGTTAATACTACTCCGAGATGGTGCGCGGATTCAAGCGCGGATATCAGAAGGCAATGGGAGTCGGACACAGCGGCCTGTATTCGATGGGGCTACAATAAGAAGCGGACGGATGAAGCGAGGCAAGAGCGTACACGTGAGCGCGGGGACTTACAAGGCGGTTGTGTGTCGAGCCGGTTGTAAGATTAAAACAAGAAGGAGTAATGTACAATCGGTCAACAAGTAAATTGTACAAGAAAGATAAGAGTTATCTTTTGGCCACTACAAACCGTCGAAACCAGTGTCTCTATTGGTCGTCTGCCGAGACTGGCCGATGATCTAGCTCAGCTGCTAAATAATGGGGAACCGACTATTGGGACCAATAGTATTTGGGTTTAGACAAAAAGGTACGATATACAAAATTTACAGCTAATACATCCAAAGGTCTTTTTTCAGTCATCAGACAGTGTGCATGAAACACGGTAAAGCTAAATATAAGAATACAAACGCCAAACTAGTTATCATGTCTATAGATTAGATATGCGTCTTTCCACAGTCACCATCTGTACGACGCACGATTCCTATTGCTTAACCAAGTACAAAATGATTATACAATTTTTAACCTATTTGATTATGCTTTGGTAAGGAGACTCGCATATTCCAACCTGTTCTTTGCATTTCTTTATTATTTAAATTCAACTTAGTGATTCTTAATCTTAGGGTCTAGGTATAAGACTGTAGCCGATAAAGACAAAAAGAAAACCGTATCCATGAAGAAATTGGACGTAATGATTGAAACCTTTGTGCAGTAGTTTGTAAGCCATAGACACACGTACAACCTCATAACAAAATAAAGTCTGATTATGGATCTCCTTGCAATGCCGTCAAGGATGAGATGAGTATGGTAACACTTTGATCGACTAAATGCTGTAGATAATTGTACCAACCAAACGGATAAATGCCTTGGATATGAGGTGTCGGATAACTGTCTGGATGTGTCATATTTACTTTGCAGTAGAGCGCATATGCTCACCAATCTTCACAACGATATTGACGACGCTGTACAAGTGTTAAGTCCACAGACTTCAAATGGCCAGACAATAGTAAAATCGGCTTCAACTTTAGCGAGAATATTTGGTTACATTCGGGGAAGTCAAGGATTGACCGGCTGTCTATGAGAAAATTTGTAATTCAAGCGCACGTGTTTTGACACAGAACAATGGTTGGACGACTAATACAGCATGGGGAACAGTTGGGACAGCTCAGGATAATTACAGTGTTATTGAGTAAATTCATGCCTAGTCCGTTTAAAATAATCGAAGTGGCCCTTCCGGGGTGTTGAAATAACTGATCCTATCATATTCCGTTTCGTAAGTCGTAGCCGAGTTCAGATTTGGCGAGTATGTCAACACGGAAGTTGGAGTGCAGTACGGCTGCGATCAGGAAGCCTAAATAAATCTTCGACTGAGGCTAAGCTCGAGATTTAGCGTATCGTTGGGATTTAGTGCAATATGCCACCGACACTATCCGTCCTGTCATAATTTGGCAGTATATTTCAATTAGACGTAGACCGCTGACCAAAGGCAAAGTAAGAGCTAAAATAAACGTTTGGTTTTAGGTTCACGAACGACATGCAGGTGACCGGAAGTCAGGGCAGCGAAAGACTTACTCATTATGCAATGTTAGTGCGTCTATCAGTTGAGACTTTGGGAAAGCTTTCTGGATTGTGCAACTAGGAAGACAAACTTTGGCAGAAACGCCAATTCTCCGACGTTGACAAGGCACGTGCTCTCTGGATTTTCTAGCCTTCCTGTTTCTGTTGTACCAAGTAAATCTGAAAAACCTACATAAAGAGTGCCGTTTCCTGTTGATGGTGAAAACATAAATAGCAATAGTATGAGGATGTACACAGCATGGGATGTTGCGACGCGATGATCTCCGGCATGGCAACCATAGATACAATCTGGGGGTTAAAAGGTGCATTCAAGAAATTCACTAACCATTTATGCAAATTTGTCAAGCGACATGCCTTCGGTGGATACAGCGTGAATTTTAGTACGTTTGAATAAATAGCATTTGATCTATAACCAAGGTGAAAAGCAAACGCCTGCACTAAATGACCCGAATTTAGAGCATATAATGCAAAAGCTGCAAAAATGAACCACGGTTCGGTTGAACAACGGAATGTATTTGGTGAAGTCCTGCTGCATCAAAAGCTCGGAGAGGGTTAAATCCACCGTTCTAAGCTTATTATAGAGAAATCATTGAACAGATTGTCGAATAAGCCTACTATTCAGCTATATGTGTTAGACTGTGTGCAGTGACGCAGGACATAATGAAAAATTGCGGTGTAATCCTTTGGCAAGCTGACAATAATTCTTGCTGCAGAAACCCAATAAGGATACTGTTTGTTATAAACAGGCAAATAAATGCCAACAAAAATCTAAGAAAATTGGAATGAGGAGCGTCAACAAAGCACATTTCAAAATTGTAAAAATGTTATCCTGGTCAACAGAAAAGACGGGTTTGCCCGTACTGTGCTGGTGTGTAAATTTGTCCTAGACCACCGCGCCTAATGAAAGGAATCGACGCCAGGAAAGAAAGTCTCTGCGATGATTTACTAAATGCTGTCAGTTTGAATAAATTTACTCAGCATTTTTATCTAAGTAACTGATGGAACAATATTCTGAAGCGATGACTCGGTAATGTTGAGACATCCATGCACGCAGATGAATGAGACTCAGCAACCGCAAGTGAGAGCAAATTGCGTAGTTAATTTGACTAGAAGTGCGACGCAGCAAACCATCAGTGGATGCAACATTTACAAAAGCATAAGGATAAAATTCGTGTGATGCATGAACACTATATCGTAACCGACCAGGTATACATTAAGTGACCGGTGTTGCCGAGTAAGGTCCGGTTTAACTTAGCAAACGGCCTGGTAAACATTTGTAAAAAGCACTGTGTTTAACCATTAGTTTATAATATTGCACTTATTAAGGCTCTTGCCAATAGCACGAGCTTATTTGGCAAATTTTATTAGAACATAGAGGTTGGAGCACGGGTTTCCAACTTGGGTGTAACTGCTCCCAAAGTAATACTATAGCATTTTACGGAGGGTAACTATTAGTACGAGGGTCTGTTCAGTATTCAGCCACGAAACATGCCTAATAACCAAACCAACTGCTTTAAAACGTGTCACTAACTACCCACGCAATGTTGATTTACCATCAATGACCAGGCACTGGTCAAGGCAACTAGGTGACGTCTCTATCGGCACCCGCGTTTATCGTTGTTCTTTTGTGTCAGGCAGTCGTTCGCCGGGTAGGATTATGAAGCCTATTGCAAACTAGCATGGGAGCATTAATCAAACGACCAAGTGAGGTAGCGCGCGAAGTGCGATAGGTATTCGTTTGTTAGCGGTTGACATAAAAATTTGGTGAGTTGGTTATAGTAAACCCGATTTGTGAGTGACAGCCTCGAAAATATTAAGAACCGGTGTACAGCGACATGTGAAAAAGATAATTGCTTCTTTTGTTCATTGGTGTGTAGAGATCAGGTGATATGACCCTGGTCAGCTCCGTCGGTTCCAACTCAGTGCATGTTTGGCTCACCTAGATGCGAAGCGGCATTTCTAATGAGATCATCATTAAGATAACCATTAAGATCATCATCTAGCCCTGCCGTACACATCAGATGGCAGGCAAGCAGAAGCTTTAAACTTTCCTCTGCAAATGCATCAGTAATGATCACCGGCAGGCTGTTCCAATCATTCACTACACGAATTGATAGGGTAGCCTTTGGACAAATGTGAGGTCGCTTTCTAACAGCACTATCAAGATCGCATCTAGAACATGAATAAGAAAATTTTGGACACGACGAAAGGACTTTTCTGCGCAAAACACATAGAGCGGAGCAACTTATTTAGGTTCAGAGAATATTAGGTGACGGCTTCAGGAAAGTGTCCTTATTCTCAGAAACACTGAGCACCACTGCACGACGCGATGTGCATTAGCCGAAACCGTAACAAACATATCAGAAATTGTTTATTAATTATTTCCTGCTTTAATAAAAATTGTTCAAAATTGGGCGTTTGTTTTATTGAGCAACTAATTACAATTTTTGTTCATTTTCCGTGCCTTTAAACAAAAGTGCAATACTTATCACCTAATTGGATTCTGAAATTTTGGGAGTAACTGCTTATGGCAAGTTGCTTTGGAGGTAACAGCCTCAAAATACTTGGGAACCACTGGGTTAGATCGTCCGCAGAATGCATCGATTCTGAATCTGATTTATTGGCAAGCATGCATGCGTTTCCAGTTACAACATAACAAAGGTTGCTTACGGAAGCCATTGGTTACTCTTAACTTGATAAAAGTGCAACTCTAAGGTTACACCGGCATGGGTGCTTTTATGTATCATAGCCCCCTAACAACTCTGCAACATTCTTAGAATGTCAGGTCTGATCGGAGAATAATCCACAGCTTCAGCATCCCCAAATTCCACCTTATCTTGCTCTCATCTGACTGGCCTTTAAACATGATTTGTTGCTTATTGGAAGTAAAGTATATAATTGCTTTGAGTAATTCAAATCGCTGAAAGAAATCATCGGTAGCTGTGAGTTGCCGACTGAACGGTATTTCAGGCCGACTTGAAAGCAGCACGGTATTTACACAACCTTTCCGAAAGATCTTCACGTTACTCGTTAAAACGTTGTATGGTTATACGGGTCGTTCCAGCGATCTGCCAATTCAGATTATCATTTGGAAGTGAGCTCAAACGTTGACGAAATACGACATCGCAGGTATCAAAAATTGGAAACCGTAATGATCAAAAATAACGAAATTTTGCCTTAGGGAGCTAAAACCGCAGTGGTTAGACTCGAATGATATTCCATACGCCACAGTTAGGCAAGTATGATG
Organism: Dicrocoelium dendriticum; assembly: GCA_944474145.2. Classification (NCBI taxonomy): domain Eukaryota; kingdom Metazoa; phylum Platyhelminthes; class Trematoda; order Plagiorchiida; family Dicrocoeliidae; genus Dicrocoelium; species Dicrocoelium dendriticum. Next base: position 28,427,573 of record OX104069.1, read on the forward strand.
TGTAGGACTAGTTAGTACTAGTCCGAGACGATGCGCGAAATTAAGCGCGGATATCAGAAGGCAATCTGAGTCGGACACAGCGGACTGTATTCGATGGGCTACAATAAGAAGCGGACGGATGAAGCGAGAAGAGAGCGAACACGTGAGCGCGGGAACTTACAAGGCAGTCGAGTGTCGAGCCGGTTGTAGGGACGATTAAAACAAGAAAGAATAATGTACAATCGATCAACAAATAAATTGTACATGAAAGATGTGAGTTATCTTTTTGGGCGCTACAGAGCTCCCCCCTAGAAGGCTGAACATAGGAAGCCTTCGGTTTCGAAAAGGACTGTTGAATCAAGGTTCGTAAGGCAAAATCGTGCCGAGTAAAAATAAGCGAGGGTTCGTGTAAATGGGGGTTCGCCGGAAGTCAAAGTCCGCTGTGCCGTTTGTGATTTGTTATTTATTGATTGCAGGGCAGGGTGCATTTCGGCGGGCCGTTGGAGCGGACTTGTCGGACTACAAATACTGGCTAGCCCAGAAAAAGGCCGACAGGACCTCAACCTCCGCTGCTGCCAAACGGTGCGCTTGGGAGTGGTCTCTCCCCCCGCCGCACCCCACCCCGCGACAAAACGACCGTCGTCCCACGAAGAAACGACAGTGGTCTTATGGAGAAGCGACCCTCGTCCAGCGAAGAAACGACACTTGTCCCGCGGAGAAACGACAAACGTTCTGTGAAGAAGCGGCACTCATCGCGCGGAGAAGCGAACAGCATTCGTGCCAGGATCCTTGAAAACATTCCTCCTGTGGGCCAGTCGGTCGAAAGGGATGGTTTGGGGCATATAGAGACGAGAAAATAGAAAAACACGCGCAGAAAACGCCAAAAGGAACAAACGAATGATCTGCGTGTTTAAATTATTTGGTTTTTGTATAATTTTTCGAAAAAGGTTTTTCGGAGGATTTTGATATTTTCTTTGTTTTCAAAACGTCAATCGACCAAAAATAGGGCAAATATATACAATATCTAAAAATCTAAAAATGTTTACACTGTACATAGTCGGAGAAACGAACGCGCTTACGCACCTCCCGACCACAGCGATTGGTCGCGGGAGGCAGCGGGCCAGATTCGGAAGATGTTATGACGGCTTGTAGCTCGAGGTCGTGATCAGTTTGAACTGCACCAGGATGCTGTAAGCTGGTGCGGTGAGTTGTGTCGTCGCACGAAGCACTAATGGACGAAGTAGGCGAGGTGGTTTCTTCCATAGACGCGGGTTTTAGACGGTCGATGGTGATGACTTCGTCTCGACCACCGCAGTCAATAATGTACGCCTTACTCGCACGATGTAGCACCTTAAAAGGTCCTATGAACGGCCACTGAAGAGGCTGTCGAACACCGTCTGCGCGAAGGACGTGTGAACACGTAGACAGCTTCTCCGGCACACACACACACACACACACACACTGGTGTCTTCTGCGATCGAGGAACGGGTGGACGTAGCTCACGCATCTGGTGAACCAATCGATCAGTGTAACTTCCGTAGTCAAAAGTGAAGTACATGGGGCTGGTGTTAACAGCTGTCCGGGTAACCGCAGCGTGCAACTGTAGACTAGCTGCGCTGGTGTCGCGTCGAAATAGGTTTTAACCGTGTTTCTTAAGCCTAGGAGAGCGAGGGGAAGCGTTTCAGACCATGAAGGATCTGCGTGCGCACGTAGCGCTGCCTTCAACTGGCAGTGAAAACGCTCCACCATGCTGTTAGCGGCCGGATGATAGGCCGTCATCTGGATGTGGCGACAGCCTAAATTCTTGAGCAACGTGACAAATGTTGACGAGAAATGTGATCCTCGCTCGGTGGTCACGATGGCGGTATAGCCGTATTGAGCTCCCACCGCTCCAGAAATGCTTTCGCTACTGTTTCTGAAGAGCAGTTATGTATGGAAATGGCTTCCGGCCATCTAGTGAATTGATCGACACAGGTCAGCAGATACACATAGCCTTTCGACGGCGGCAGAGGACCTACGAGGTCGAAGTGCACGTGATGAAAACGTGCGTCTGGCGTCGGAAACGTGCCTAATGAGCTTCTCGTGTGCTTGTGCACCTTCGCGCGTTGACACGGAAGGCAAGCAGCTGCCCAAGTACGGACGTCCCGATTAACATTGCGCCGAAAGAATCGTGCGGGTACGAGTTTAACCGATGCACGAACGCCTGGATGAGACAAGCCGTGCAACGTGACAAAAACACGGTCCGCCGAAACTCGCGTGGAACGACTGATATATTTGGTGTTATATATATAAACAGTCGATTCCGGTTAATAGGACCACCGGTTAATAGGACCAGCCGCATATTCGGGCCAAATTCTGAAAAACCGAAACGAATCCTATTAGGCTAGCCTAATTTTAGCCGCTTATTAGGACCGGGATTCCGCTTAATCGGACCAGACGGTAGAAGGTGGCAGGTAACAGAGGTGTTAAATCAAGTTCTGTGCCTGGATGTCTGGACTAAACCCACAGTTCATATGTCGGGCAAGAATGCATATCATTCAGTTACGGTAATCCGAGTTGGCCTTTGGATAAACTGAACTGTGACAACCTTGAGGCACATCTATCTAATTGGCTTCAGAACCGCCCGAAACTGACTGTAGTTTCCAACACTTGTAGGCGGAGCGAAGACGTACATGCTTGTTCACATGTCATTAACCGCTCGATCGATGTACCGCACGTCCATTGAGTCGAATGCCCTGAGCCCGCATTGCTGGCCTACTCTCGAGCACGGCAAGTGATCGCGGACACACAAGTCCGGCAAATCATAGGACAGCAGGTGGCTAGGTCAACCATAGAAATACCCGAGAGACAGACTCGAGTTCACCACAGTGAACTGTGCGTGCCTTGTTGCATGTTAAGAAAATGCCACGACGGGACTTGACGTTAGCTGAGAAGATTCGCTTCCTAGATCAGATCAAGGAACAGGGACCAACCACTAGTCAGCGTCGATTGGTGGAAATTACCTGCTTGGCAAAATCTACAATATCGCGCCTGATAAAACAAGAGAAAGATCTGCGAGAAGAATGGGCACAAGGTGAAGGACGACGAGGTACTTCCCAAAAACGGAAGCATGATAGTAAGGATCCAGACGTCGATGAGGCCCTTAATTATTGGTTTGCCTTTGTTACTGGACGAGCCGTGCGAGTAAGTGGCCCAATGTTAAAGTACAAAGCAGAAGAATTCGCTAAAATGCTAAGCCACGAAGATTTTATAGCTACGGACGGCTGGTTGTCTCGATGGAAATCTAGACATGATGGAAATCAACAAAACTACCAGAGCTTCTTGAAAAATTTCCGGCAGATGACATCTATAATGCTAATGAAACCGGGTTGTACTATAGGGCTACACCGGACTGCTCCTTAAGTTACAAACATGTTACTCTCTCTGGCTGCAAAAATGCAATGGATCGCGTAACTGTCTTGTGCTGCTCAAACATGTCCGGAACAGACAAGAGGAAGTTGCTGGTTATAGGAAAATGTGCCTAGCCTCGCTGCTTTAACGGACACAGAATGGACAGTTTACCAGTTGTGTATCGTGCGAACAGAAATGCATGGATGAGCTCTACACTTTTTAAAGAATGGGTGAAGGATTGGGACCCAGAGCTACAACGCCAGTCGAGAAAAGTGTTATTACTTCTCGACAATTGGGCAGCACATTCAAATTTGGATTCCTTGAAGAATATCCAGATGGAATTTCTGCCTCCCAGGACCACATCTTTGATACAGGCAATGGACATAGTCGTCATTAAAAATTTGAAGACCTTTTATCGTTCAACGTTGGTGAATTCCATCCTTGAATCAATTGAGGAAGGCTTGCTGACCTCGTCTTCTACGTCTGGAGAAATCAGTGCAAAAGTCAACATTTTGCAAGCCGTTACATCCGTGGCCGAAAGTTGGCGAAAAATGAGCAGTGCGACAAGTCGGAACTGTTTTTCTCACTGTGGCTTTAAGTATATTGTCTCGGAGCTGGATGTGGATATGGTGATTATAAATGAAAATGACGGCGAGAATGTGGAGCTGAACCAAGTTGAAAATTACGAAGAATTTTTGTCAGTCGACAATGAACTTCAACTCTATGATGGAAATGAAGAATGCGATGCTGACATTGTTGCTCGAATAGCAGCGAAACACACGGCAGCAACAGAACATGGAAGTGATGAAGAGAACCCTAACGTGTTGATGCCAGTCACAAAACAGGATGCAAGGAAATGCATTGAAACATTGCACCGCTATTTCATGCAGGAAGGAAATGAAGGTAGTCCTATTACTGCGTTACATGTTTGTGGTGATTTTGTGCGAATGCAGTCTGTTAAAATATATATATATATATATATATATATATATATATATATATATGTTTGGTCCACAGCGACGGACAATCATTTTTCGGTAACTTGTAGACGACATCTAATTTGAAGGAAAACGAAATAAAGACGTCATTTTTCTTTACCGTTGGTAGTTCTTTAGGTTGATAATAAACGGTAGAATGTTTGTGGATAAATGTCTTCGGTTAAATGTTGTTTTGTAGCGTTGCGAGAGTGAAATACTTCACAGCATCTAATGTTTCTGGACTGCAGATTTTTGTGGCGCGATAGTACAGACAGCGCACAAGGTTTCTCTTGCATTTCGTAGGCAAAAACTAAGGAAATGCGTGTACTGGCCCACCCACGTAGAAACGCAGAATACTCTCCTCTCAAGCACTTCGTCAGCTTGCCACAGCAGTAACACATGCAAAACTGAGATTTCACCGTCGTTCTCTATTCCACAAGTGAATTTTAACGATGGATGCACAAGGCTGAACGGGTCAAGTGGGTAGAGGTCGCATACGACGAAGGTGTCGTTCATGCATTGTTGATAGAAATCAAGAGAGCGATAAGGTTCCGAATAGGACCACGTTCAATGTTTGCGAGGAAAATATCGGCAAGAAGTTGCCCTAATGGGGACCCCATTGTAAGGCCGTCTCTTTGTCGGTAGTATTTTCCATCGAACAAGAGTTGTCTGTTAAAGCTTCAAAGCAGAAGTAGTTCCTTTACCTGTTGGATCGGAATATCGACGGCAGTGTTATTTTCGGTAAGGTATTCGCAAATGAAGTTAATAGTTTCTATCTGGGGAACATTCGTAAAAGGTACTTCTAAGTCGAAAGAGGGCGTCAACTTGTCCCCCACACTCAGGTACTCGGGTGGTTTAACAAAATCAAAATATCACTCACAGTGTAGACCGATAGTTCTTTACGTAGTGGTTCTAGTAAGTCTAAAGCCACTAGGCAACTGCGTGTACAACAGAGCCGGACATATTGATGATCGGACACATTGGTAGGTTAGGCTTGTGGACTTTTGGTAGCCCGTATGGGCGGAGTCGGTGTGAGCCACATGGAGTTAGACGCTGGAGAAAGCAGCCTTCAATATATTTGTCGCGCTTGAGTCCTTTCAGCTACTTGGAGAGCTTAGTTTCATCATTTGCGGTGCTATCTTTTAGTATCGGGTCAAACATAAATTTGGTCGTATCCTGCAAAATGGCATGCAGCTTCAACATTTAGTCTAATTTGTTCATCAATACCCAACCCGATCCGCTGTCTGGCCGGAAGAATAAAACGTCGGGATTAGATATCAGTTCTTTTAGGGAGTTTCGATACTCACCAGTGATCAGTTTTAAGAGTTGAGGCCTTTGATTCAAGTACTGATGAGAAAGGTGTACCAGAGTGTTCTTGAAAGAAGCGCTCGCTAGGGAAGAAGTAGATGCCAAATCACTTATCTGTTGCATTGAACTTTCGAATTACGTTGTTTGGCCACGACAAACAGAATTTCGTTCCCAGTGAGAGAGATTACAGTTGTTACTTGTGCAACTGCAGGTTAGGAAGGTTGGGAACTTACGGGTGTTGTGAATGTTGTGGAAATTTCGATACAGGTACGTTTGGTTCTAGGCTATACAGCAGCATCGAGTACTACCTCTCCTCGGCTTTATTACGCACACACACACACACACACACACACACACTGTATGTAGCTTACAAAAGTGGAGCGCTCATCAATGTCGAATTCATCCAAAGACAGTTGATAATGCGCATAAAGTCGTTCTAACTCGGGAACTTGTGAATGAATACCTTCCAGAATGTTGCACGCGTGGCGCTCCAGGGATTTTGCCGTCGGACAAACATGACAGCGTTTTAGGACACTGACTGCGTTGTGTGCACTCCTTTATGAATCGAATCTCCGTTTTCGCATTTGCAAGTCTAGCGCTAAATTTCAATAATTTGTTAAGGTTCGAGCAACGCCGCAGGCTGCTTGTGTTTCTTTAATTCGTGTATTATGACCATTCATACTGTCTTGTTATCGACAGCTCGCCTCCGGAATGGGTCATGTTCCATCTGCATATTCCCGGATATATCGTGGAGCGAGCGCAGACCGGCGAAGAGCTATTTGGACGAAAACCGGAAGGAATTCGTAGCCAGGAATATCCTTATACACGGTGTTCCTGAGGCTGGATGTCATGATGAGCGAGAAGCCGCCAGTCATGAACAGGAGCAAACGCAGTACATTCACGAGACACTCTAGCTGGAAAACGTCATAGCGCAATCAATCTCGAGGCTGTGCAGATCGAAACACTACAAGGGATATAGCCCGAGGACTGTGAAAGTGGTTCATCAATATGGACAAATGTCAGCAATGGTAGTGGAGCAATGGTATGCGGGCCGCAGCAGCCTTCCGAGCTCCGGATCAAAGAAGCATCTGATAAGCAAACAACCAAGAGCAGACACTTAGTCAGACAACATGTAGACAAGAGTTCGGGTAAGTTCAAACAACTAATCAACGAAACTGGAAAACACCCAATACATTACATACAAAGAGAGAAGCAGAGGTAATGGAAGAATCCATGAACAGGACACATATGAGTTCGTCATCCCTCACCCCAAAAATGATTTGTTGCCGACCTTATACCGGTCGGCACATCATTTTATCTAAAACAGCCATCACACGATTCATTGCTAAGACAGAGAAACTTTCCTGCGTGTACACCAATGCACGAGGTCTCCTGAACAAGCTAACGTACTACGGTTCCAATATGCCCCAATCTTCCGATGTGCTCCCAGCATTTGTAACGTAGCTGTCCCATTCTCCCAGATGCCAGTATTTACATACGTCACGTTTAGTTCAGGGACTATTTCGAGGAAGCGGCTATCGTTGCGCATCCATAGTTCCCCCGAAGTTGATAACATTCCCCCGAAACACTGCAGGTGGCAGCTACGAGGATAGCTGAACCATTAAGGAGATTTTTCCAAAGATGATAGGACAAACAGCAGGTGGAAGCAAGGCATCATTACCCCGATTTCCAAAGGTGGTAGCCATTCAGAGCCAGCCTCGTGCTCTCTAAGGTCATGGAATCGATCATAGCTGAGGCTGTAATGGGCTACTTCGAAAGGTCTAGCATCACAACACTGGAGCAACACGGATTCGTCAGCATCGGTCATGTACCACCAAACAACTGCTTGCCAGTGGCGGTTGGACCCAGATAGCCGACAGTGGGACGGGCATTGGTGTCGTCAACCTAGTTTTCCAAAGCATTCGACCGCATAGAATACCGCATCCTTCTCCAAAAGCCGCAAGCTTATGATAAATGATAAATGATAAATGTTATATTCCTCGGTGTTTCGAGGTGCAGTCCAACTATGTGGTCTGATCAATGTGTACAACAAGATCGCAAAAAAATAATCAATTTGTTCACGCTTTTTACAATGGATCCAAAAACAGGTACTAAACTAATTGGCAGGATTAAGGCATTAAAGAAAATAAAAAGCAGGAACAATAACGTAAGCAAATTTAAACAGATGTCCAGTTAAAGTAATACGGCCACTCGTGGAACCATCCCCAGGGGACCTGCTTCCATGCAAGGTATTCCCTCGAAAGGTTTCGCTCGCACTTCCATGCAATAACTGGCCGTGTGCCGGTGTGGCATAGTAGCATATGAGCCATCACCTGTATATCATATGTTTTGTTCATTTTAGAGCTGTTTTTGAACATGTATTATGGGCTATGAAGGTTCAGCCCAGTCCGTCATGCGGATCATTCTATTATGGCACTTTTTTATACGCCAGTCAGTTGGTGGCAATTTGCCTTGCATAGGTAACGTCTTTTATAATCTGGAAGCTGTAATCCGTCACCACAGGAGATCATCCCATTCGTGGCCAACTATGAAATAAGGAAGAATATGGAAAAGAAGAATTCTGTGAAAGAGGTACTATATCGTTAATGTAAGAAATAGGCAGGTATGTTTTGTACATCGGCGTAGAAATCGATCGAGCCGATCATACGATAAATTGTGTAGCGTGACACCCGGAGACAGATGACTGTACAAGTTGTCCATAGGCAAAAGTCGCGTAGGGAATCAGTTATTGCCATACTTGAATTCAAGTATATGTTTCTGGACTGTTAGTTTCAGAAAAGAGGGGGAAATGATTAGCACTGGAGAACAAATGTAGCGAAGGGGATCGCAGAACAATATTACGAATTAATCAATTTGTGGGAAAAATTACGAAAATAGCTCCTGACGTCACACCAGTAAATAATTTTGCTATCGGTTTTAAACAGAAGACGTCTGATATGAATTAAGTTGAAAGGGAGTAAAATCGCATGGAATGTAGCGTTAAGGAATAGCATAAGAAGCGAAGTTGGAAACCCCATCCTTGGATGGATCGGAAGCTTCCTTCAGGTTCTAGTTGGAGGTACATTTTCTGATCCAATTGGTGTGGACTGCGGTGTTCCACAAGGGGCGGTGTTAGGGCC
>OX104069.1:28436863-28587329 GCA_944474145.2 Dicrocoelium dendriticum
TCTAACGGCTATTTTATTTGGGCTTAGTGGCAGGGACTGCGCAAATGAACCGCTGACCACACAGCGAGAGAACTACGCAATAGGATAGCAGAACACAAAAGGTAGGTTTCGCGTCTACCAAAATATGAGCCTGTATACAAGACCTTACGAAAAGATTCGGCGGTAGCGGTACATGCGCTAGTCTTGCGGCACGCAATCGTCTGAGATAATGTAGGAGGGGAGCAAGAACGACGAGCCAAAGGTTAATTTCTGAGGCGCTAGAAGTCATCATGTCCGACAGCATAATTGTTTCTGAAGGCAAGCTAATATTTCAACATTGTGTGGATTGCTATTATTATCATCCGACTTGCTGATTTTACAAGACAGTATTTTTTGTCCTCTCAAAAACCATTTTCCTTGAAAATGCTCTTTTTTCAAAACTGTCCCGCCGCTTTCTGTAAAAGTGCGCAGGATTTCCGCTTTCGTCCTTATGAACACATTCCAAATGATTTGTCTGTTTACTTAGTCACGTGCTCTCATTTGAAAGATTGCTCTGGTTTTAATATAATGCGATAACTCTAACTGACACGTATACCACGGGGTACTGCCAACACTTCTTTTCTGAGAAACTCACTCCCGAAATGACATTATAAAATGTTAAGATGTAATACAGTATAATATTGCCCTTTTTTACTTTGTCTTACACAGTTATATCATGGGTAATGAGTACTATCATTCGACAGGTTGAAACACTAAATTTATTTTTGCTTGACAATAATGCTATAAAACATTTGGTACGCATACTTGTGACATCACTTTGTGGCCACAATATAAAAATTTAGAAACTCTGTTAGAGGCAACTCAAAGGTGGTTTCTGTGGGGGATTTTTAAGATACCGTGGATAGCTGCATGAACTGAAAAATCTTGACGAAAACAAATGAAGTGGAAAAACACTTAGAACTAAGAAAGTGACTATGCCCAATGTACACATGTTCGTTACAATGAGGCTGCAGCAAACAATGGGGATAGATAGAATGAATCACAGAAGAGACAAACATGGAAGATATTGCCCGATTGTTCAATAAACCAGCATGGGAGAGTCAACCATGAAACTAATAACGTACACTGGCTGTTGCCAAACGTGGCGCCCATTGCCTTTTGGCAGGGCATTTGATTAATATGTGAGAAATATCCTTATGCACATAATATGCTTTATGTACTCACCATACACGTATGGTGTAAGTTGACAAAACTGCTCACTATTTAGAAAATTTCAGCTAAACTGAATGTTGAGAAAACGATATAACGCGAATTAGTTTTTTTGCCTCTTAGTCGGAACGGACGAACGTTCTTTAATTATCACGCGCACGCGCGCTGTGTGGCTGCTCGAATTCAGTACGCCGCGGACTAATATGATCTGTCTGCAAGCTGAGACTGGAGACGAAAAACACGTAACTTGGCACTATTGCACTGTGACCCACCGAATGGGAAAAACCGGCCGGAACATTAGCTGTCACCCAGTGTCCTGAGGAAAACTCAGGGTGGCTTTGTGCAGCGCCTGCCGCAGGAGAGTTCAGTGGGTTCTCTGTGGCTAGGCCCGAAAGTCCTGGGGAGAGCTGGGTTGTTACTTGCGCACTCTGAGTCGGAGATTGTATATCGGAGGTGTGCTCGGCGAACTCTGCACAAGTTTCACGAAGTTATGCCAGAATCGCTACAGAACGTTTGCTCGATATGACTTTCACCCCTTCGTAAACAGCTACTTACGTGCGCGCAATTCGTTTCACTGAGTGGTAGTAACTTAGGGGGGAATAGTGCTAGGAAAAAAGTATCCGAAAATTTCTAAGTAAACTTTATTATTTGTGTTCTTAAAACCCACTTTCCACAGCAGGCCCGCTATGGCCTCACCAAAATGTTTCTATTCCCACTCTCCCCCCCCCCCGGAACTGCTTTGTGGCCTCCCAAGGGGGCCAGATGGCTCCCGTTCTGATTAGCTGTTCTAGGGCACACAAAGGGTTGTGTTGAAGGGCTCAAAGGCGGATGGAGTTACTATTATTTTTATGCGGCGCACAGGGTTCATAGGGATTAAGTGATTCCGATGCTTACAGTGGTGCTGCGGGCAGAATAATTTGGATGGCGATAGCAAGTCGACAGACACGTTGTGTGTCCTCAGTCGGAATTGGAAGTACCTCATCACGGAGAGAGAAGTATTTGGCGTGATCAATCGCTGGATAGCTGAACAACATGGCTAAGGAGACGCAGTTGGATCGAATTCGACTATGTGTCTCATTGGACGTAGCCATTCGTCTGCGACAGTCGCATTTTCCACTGACTAACACTGTGCCCCATGGAGGCACTTTCCATCCTTACAATCTCAAAACGGTAAGAGTGTACAAAAATATAAGACACATTGCCCGCTGCGTACTTTAGGAATAAAGCAGTTATTATGTGTAGATGTCACACATTCTACTTATCAGCCTTCCGTTTCCACTTCTCTATTGCGATACCTTAGGTGAGATATGTTTCTTGCCCTCAGCTAACGTGTATTGATAAGTGATATTGTTAGAACCCAAGGGGCATGCGATAAGTGTTTATTGCTAAAGTGGCTTACACTAGGTGTGTTCGTTCATACCTTGGAGGCGTCCGCTCATCTGCGTGATCTCCGTGGAGTGTTCCCCAACTGGTGCTTGCCTTTGTGTTCACTCCTCGTGCGCATGGAACTGTAATCCTAATGTCATCAACTTTGGGGAAGTCGGCAGGGCTCGCTGTTGGTGCGTCATCTTGCACCACCACACTACTTATACCCGACGCAGTAGTATCTACCTTTAATCCACCACAATATGATACGTTTCCGCTTCCAAGATGATTGCACACCAACAACCTTTAGTTTTCATGGAATGTACTCTATACCATTTCCCGACCAAGTTGTCCACTTGGGCAACAGAAATAATCTTAGGGGGCATTCAAAATGAGTCAACTCAAGGAAGCAGTAAATTCCTCCTCCTTGCTACTTGGAGAGGTCTGTGTTTTTGGATGCGTCCTCTTGTTACAACGCGATGACACAGTATCACGATCCCCAATAGCACAGGATTTCACGGCACTTATCAGTGTCTCCTGTGCATAACGCCGGTTGTTGCCATCGGATACCAAAGTCCGTGACTTGCCTCGTCCAGTTGGTCGTGAACAGTGTTGTTGCACCAACGCATGCGTATTCCATTTGGCGACCGGGGAGCACATGCACGGCCGAATGGACGTACTTAGTATTAGGCGATGATAGAGCAATAGGACGAGTTGGCACCTGGCCTGACCACTGAAAAATGAGTAGACTCATGTTGAGTGCCCCCTCAGATTATTTCTGTTGCCCAAGTGGACAACTTGGCCGGGAAATGGTATAGTATACCTAGGGTCTTCCTACACTATTACGTATGTGCTCCCATTCTAACAAATCATCCAATTTGTAGCTGTGTCGCCCTCTTGATGTTCATCTGGGCCTATTCACTTTCTGTTCCCCATTTCAGCTGAGCGTCCCTATATATGTGAACAGTGTGGCAAATCGTTTTCACGAAAGTTCTGTATGCGAAAACATCTCGAATCTATTCATTCAAGTGAGTGTTTAACTGATGGTGCCAGTTAAATTCGTTTTTACCGCTTGTGTTCTACCATCGTGGATGGTGTCATGTGGCTTCGGTTTTCTCAGTCATACTTCTTATGATAGCTTCTTGTTTTATTCTTATCACGACCCAGAAGCGTGTAGTTCCCCGGAGTGTAGGATTTTTCAATTCCGCCACCCCATTGACTTTAGGGGCAAACGCCAAACATCGCAGCAGAGAAAACACTTTATTATTATGATTGTTGTTATTATTATTGTGTCTAATGATGATCAATATAAAGTCTCACATTTTTGATTGCTTGTCACTCTTTTGTAGAACTTGGACACTCAGCTTCGAATGATAACACAGTTGCTCAAATGGAATTAAAGCAGGAGAAGCAGGTACAAGTCACCTCATAGTGTGACGATGGCCTGCAATACAAGGCGTGATTGGAACGCTGCTGGTCGGTACTATGGTGTTCCAGTGTGAATGAACGTAGGCGGCAATGCGACATTTACGTGCAATTGGCTCTTCACAGACACATCGGCAGAGGGATAGAAATTGACCCCAAGAATATGCCGACGGTCCGCTGTAGAAAACGCCCTGTTTGCATTTGACTGCCACCACAACTTTTGTCATTACTTTAGGTCTATTTGCATTTTTGTACTTAATTTTAATTTGTGTACTGATAAACCTTTTTGAGCTGTTTTTGCCGATGTGTTGATCATAGAAGGCGTTACAGCGATGCATCAACATTGCGTTACAGATAAAGGGCTCTCGCTTGACAAATCCCGTAGAATGGTCAGGTTGAACAATGGCTCAGTGGTATAATACGGATAGAAAAGCCAAGGCTTGACAAGTCCCGTGGGATGGTTTTTGGGAATAACGTTAGTTCAGTAGTGTAGTTACACAAAACTGCACAACATCTGTGGCCTCACCATATTATCCGCGTTAACACATAGGTATATCCGTCAATCCCGATTTCATGGGGTTGGTGAGCACAGTGCCTACGTCTTGTCCTCACTCAGTAATATAAAACCGATCAAGTAATGTAGATGATGTAAAGCATCGTCGAGTGGTTATTTAAAAATGGGTAGCCTGGGCGCGGCAATGACGAAAGTCGAAAGAGCTTTCCACTGTTAACAAACTCGAAGGGTAAAGTAATTTCGGCGGCACTCAAGCTGACTGTATTGGGTGGCAAGTTTCAATTTTTCACCTCTCAATTCTGTGTTTGCAGCTAAGCTTCAGGAGGTGGCAGCAAGCGTGACCGGGCTTTCTCAAAATCTGGAACGCCAGGATGAGGTCACCCCGTAGACAGCGATATCTTCCGCTGCACACTCCCAGGGCTTTCAGTCGCCTATGGTATTGTATGCGAGACAAGCCCTTCACATTTTGCATTGCCTGTCGCTGTGCGGTCTCCAGTGCAACCAGGTCCCTTTTTAACCATGGTTGCCAAGCCTGGATCACATACTCTACATGGGGCCTCACGTACGCATTTGGCGGAAGATGGAGGGATCGAACGCCCTCCGTAACAGACCAACATGTTGGTTCGCGGTTTTGGACGCCTTCAAGGACTGCGCCAGCAGCCGAGGTCATCTTGGATTATCACCCCAATGTCTTGCTCTTGTGAGGCGGTGTTCATCATATCGTCTCCAAACTTATATGTGTACGTGGGCTTGTGGCGGACATGCACGGTTTTGCACTTGCACGTGTTAAATCGAATTAGATTTAACCTTGACCATTCAAAAGCCCAGTCTAATTCTCGTTGCAACAAATCGTGATCTTCCGGACAGTGGATTGCCCTACATATCTTGATGTTATCTGCAAAAAGCAGGAAATTTGACTTGATGACACTCGCAAGGTGGTTAATGAAGAACAAGGATGGCCGCTGAACATATACGTAGTTGTCGGTGGCGCATATGTTGGGAATCAAACGAAAATAAACTATTGGTATTCGTTGCCCGAGTTACTGAGAATGGCGGTGTGAGGTGTCCTGGATTGTCCGCCTTGTGAATTCTACTTTTTGTACAACAGTAATTACAAGGAGATTACTAACTCGTTGTACGGTGTGTCATCAGTCGTCTAGGCAATGGATTTTGTGCTGTTCTGGGGCTTTGAATATCTCCCGATACTCGGACACACTTAGCATGTAATGGCATGCCTTCAAATCAGCTCACTTATAACATTTCGATGGCCTCTGCGTCTCCAAAGTACCACTGAACTGCCGCTTTCACTGGCATCGGCTCACTCACTTCAGGTGTGAAGTTGGCTGGATTTGGGTTTTCATTGATGCAACGAATCTACCTATTGCAGACTCATGCGAAAACCATCTGCTGATCCGCTGAGCTACGGTTATTGTTTCAATATGACTAATGTCCTTTCGGCGAAGACTGTCTTGACTCCCTTTTATCCACCTCTCCATCGGTTTAAGCCGAACGGTAATCCTAAGGTAACAAACTGGTCTTGTAATCTGACGGCGCGGGTTCGAGTCTGCATTGGAGCACGGCGACCCTCGCAGTATCCTTAGTCCACGTGCGACCGGTGGTGATTACTCGGCAGCAAAGCGTCGGTCCTCCATACCGGCGTACTGCTGCTGCCTATTTTTCTAACGACTTCGACTTTTTATCTTCACGTAATTTCGCCTTCGGGTGTCCACTAGAGTTTAACCAACCGCTTCATAGCTTTTTACCACGACAGGTTATGCTTTCTTTGTTCGCCTGTGCCCGTTAATTCTAACGATCCGCTTGCGTCGTTCAGGATTCAGACTGAAAGACCTTAGAAGCACCCATCTATCATTTCGGTGAAGCTAAACGAAGCGTTTCGTGAACACAGTAGTCGAGGTGTTTTCCACTTTTAACTAATCTGTATAGTAATGCTGATGATGATGGGCGGGAGAGCCTATGGTGCGCTGAGGCTGGTGGTGGCTAGATCCTGACAGATGGTCTACCCACTGCTGCGCCATAGTCTCATGTCCTGGGCGCCTCCACGTGGCGACCGCTGGGTGGGAGTTGGGTTTCGCCCTTCTCCCTGCTAAGATCCAGGACACCAATCCGCATGAGTCAGCTAACTGACCATGTGCTAGACTCGCTGCCTTTCGGGTGTTCATTTAATCGAAGGCTTTGGCTGAGGACCCGAGTCGTTCTCCTGTCAGGATTGGGCGCCCTGGCAGTATCCTAGTCCATCCTCTCCGGAGGTTAGGAAGTGGTCGATGGCCCACTTCCCGTAAAACCTAGCCATGGGAGACAACAGGTTTACGGGTTATATTCTCAAAGCTCGATTGGCGTAGAGCACGAGGGCCACGCATTGTCTCTGACGGTGGGAGGACACCTCCGGGTGTTCAATGGTTTGCTACTGCCCGCCTCAAGCCAGGCAGCCCCTGGTCAAATTGGTGCAAACCCGCCAAAAACCCACCTGCGTCTGGCCGTGGTCGCAGGTGCGTATCCAATTACGGTCGCAAAACATATGATAATTGTTCCAGAACCTCAAAGGCTGCGTGTGACGGCCGTCAAGCAGATCCCAATCTGTCTCTGCAATCACATTCCCGAGCTGGATCTGCTCTCCACTGCCTTGTGGGTCAGGCTATTGAGCCAAAGGCTCCGGGCGGAGTCCCTCAAGCAAACCTCCGAATCACCCACTGCCTTGTGGGTCAGGCTATTGAGCCAAAGGCTCCGGGTGGAGTCCCTCAAGCAAACCTCCGAAGCACGACCACCTCGCGTGCGATTGTCCACCAATGCAATCGTATGCCTGCGCGCAAAGCACTCAGCATCGGGTGCTGGAACGTGCGCACACTACTGGACCGGAACTCGAGCGAGCGCCCGGAGCGACGCACTGCACTGGTCGCGATGGAGCTGGCGCGCTACCACATCGATATTGCGGCGCTCAGTGAAACTCGGCTCGCTGAGCAAGGTAAGTTACATGAAGCAGGTGCTGGCTACACATTCTATTGGGTGGGGAACGCCGCCTCAGCACCACGTGAACATGGGGTCGGATTTGCAATATCCGATCGCCTGAATGGCCAGCTGGTGGGTGAACCAACGGGCATCAGCGCGCGACTGATGACTGTTCGCCTACGACTCGGAAGAGGTAAGTTTGCTACTTTTATAAGCACGTACGGTCCGACCATGAGTTATCCTGATGACACGCGTGATCAGTTCTACACTGAGCTATCCTCCGTGATACGGTCTGTGCCGAGGAGCGACCGACTATTTCTGCTGGGTGATTTCAACGCGCGCGTTGGGCGTGATGCATCAGCGTGGACAGATGTTATCGGTTCGCATGGCATTGGTTCAGCGAATGCGAACGGTGACAGGCTGCTCTCACTGTGTGCCACTCACGGCCTGACGATCACGAACACTCGGTTTGCACTGAGTGCGAGTGATATAGCAACTTGGACGCACCCACGGAGTGGTCACGCTCACCTGCTCGACTATGTCATCGTACGTCAGTGTGATATGCGTGAAGTGCGCATGACACGTGTACTGCGTGGAGCTGAGTGTGGCACTGATCACAAATTGGTTCGGACCAAACTGTACATATATTTTCGTAAATCGATGTATTGCACTCCCGCCGTGAATCGGCGTAAATTTAACATTCTCTCCCTCGGTACTGTGGCGAAACGTACTGAGCTGGAGAAGGCGATGGCTGCACGCCTGTGTGGTGATGTGGACTGCATAGCCACAGTGGGCGACCTGTGGCACCACATTCGCGATCAGGTGACAGCTGCTGCCGAGGAGACCATTGGGCGCGCAAACTGTAAACGGCCTGATTGGTTTGATGACAACAATGTGACGATTGGCGCATTGGTGTCGGAGAAGAATGCAGCATTTGCTGCACATGCTGCAGACCCCAGTGACTTGGGGAAGAAGAGTCAGTTTCGCAAACTTCGACGGCGACTGACCCGAGAGCTCCGTCGCATTAAAAATGCATGGTGGACGGAGAAGGCGAAGCAGATGGAATGCTACGCCGAACGCCGCCAACACAAGGAATTCTTTGACTCCTTGAAGGCGGTGTATGGACCGAGATTGGAGCCGCTGAGGACACTGATCGATGGTAGTTCAGGCGCTACCTGCACCCAGACTGCAGACATAATGCAGGTCTGGCGGAAACACTTTGACTGTCTCTTGAACAACCGTTCAGAGATCGACTGGCCTACATTGAACGGCCTGAAGCAGCACGATGTGAAGGCGGATCTGGCGGATACGCCGACACTGGATGAGACGCAGAGAGCACTTGCTCAGCTGCGAAACGGCAAGTGTGCCGGAGCCGACGGGATCCCGCCTGAAGTATTGAAACACGGTGGACCCGCGTTGTTGACTGCGCTGCACCACTTGGTGCAACGCGTGTGGATTGAGGAGGAGGTGCCTGCTGAGCTGAAGGATGCCCTTGTGCTACCACTGTACAAGGGCAAAGGGAGCAAGCAATGTTGCACGAATTATCGTGGCATCAACTTGCTGAGTTGTGTGGGCAAGGTGATTGCCCGAATCCTGCTCAATCGCCTCGTCAGTCAGATTGTGGAACCTAACGTGGCGGAAGAGCAGTGTGGATTCCGTTCGGGTCGCAGCACTATAGATATGGTGTTTGCGGCTCGTCAGTTGCAAGAGAAGTGCAGAGAACGACACCAGCCATTGTACTCGCTTTTTGTTGATTTCACCAAGGCATTTGATACGGTGAACCGCGAGGCATTGTGGCTGGTGTTGGGTAAGTTTGGTTGCCCGCGTAAGTTTGTAAGTTTAATTGGATGTCTGCACAGTGGTATGCGAGCGAGGGTGCAGCTGAGTGGAGAGACCTCGGATGACTTTGCAGTTGTCTCTGGTGTGAAGCAAGGCTGTGTCTTAGCTCCTGCCCTGTTTAATATATATCTTCATGCAATGTTGTCCTGTGCTTTTGATGCGGCTTGTGCTTACGGTGTTCGTGTGGAGCACCGTATTGATGGTGGGTTGCTGAACATCCGTCGTTTCGGTGCGAGAACTCTAGTCTGTGAGACAACTATCCGTATGTTGCTGTTTGCTGACGACTGTGCGTTGTTTTCACACAGCGCGGATGAGTTGCAGCACATGACTAGTGCTCTGGCTTCGACAGCGGCCAAATTCGGACTCACCATCAACACAAGCAAAACTGTCTGTCTCTTTCAGCCTTCACCGGAGGTGCAATCTTCAATATTGCCGCGAATCAGCATTGGTGCTGAAGTATTGGAAACCACCTCCCGCTTCAGCTACCTTGGGAGTGTGATATCGACTGATCAGCAGCTACACGTTGAGTTGCGTATTCGCGTGTCGAAGGCGGCAGCGGCATTCGGGAAGCTTGAGTACCGAGTGTGGAACAACCATCAGCTTAGCATTGGCACGAAGCTGATGGTGTACAAATCCATGGTACTGTCCGTTCTTCTATACGGCAGTGAAACGTGGACGATGTACCGTCGGGATGTGCGATATCTCGAGCGGTTCCATCAGCAGTGTCTGCGACGAATTTTGCGGATCGGTTGGGGCGCCAGAGTCGCAGACACGGAAGTGTTGCGCCGAAGTGGGATGTATGCAGTGGACTGCATACTTTTATTGAGACACCTGAGATGGCTCGGTCATGTGAGCCGTATGGATTCGACGCGGATACCGAAACAACTTTTATACGGTCAGCTGAGTATTGGGAAGCGGCACGTGGGGAAACCAAAGTTACGTTACCAGGACATGATCAAAGTGAGCCTCACACGTTCTAATCTTGATTGCAGATCATGGGAATCGAAGGCGGTTGATCGGCGTGCATGGCGCGATCTAATCACGAAGGCAGTTGCTGAAGTGCGGGAGAAAGCCCTCATGCATGCAGAGAAGAAGCGGCAGTTGCGGAAGCGGCAAGCACCGATGAATTGTACTCCATCGACATCGAGCGCATGGTGCTGTAGAACATGCGGTCGCGAGTGCCTGAGTCAGGCAGGCCTAGTGAGCCATGAGAGAGGTCACTCGGGACCACTGCCGAAGCGACGACGGGTCCCGCAGTGAACGTAGGCAGCACCGGCGCAGCGTTTGTAGGCACGCTGAATTCGATTTACTAACCGCATGCTTGCATGCTAAGTCTCTTTATTTCAGGTGGTGGGTTTTCGGTTCTCTCCTAATGCCTTTCTTTCTCATATAAATGTCTAGCGGGCCATGAGCTATGCCATTAGGGGCCACTACAGAAGCGACGACGGGTCCTACAGAGAATTACGGCGAGCCGGCGCAGCGTTTGTAGGCACGCTGAATTCGATTTACTAACCGCGTGCTTGCATGCTAAGTCTCTTTATTTCAGGTGGTGGGTTTACAGTTTTTACCTTAATGCTTTTCTTTCTCATATAAATATCTCCCTGTACTCTATTTCATTAACTTGCACACATCGCCTAAGCCAATTGTATTCGATTTCCATAACATTTTTGCGTTCGTGGCATTCCGTGAACTATACTTCCTGACCTCGTGCACTTAGCTAGGATTTGTTTGTAATCAACTTATTACATATGCTCATTAAATTAAGGTTTATATCACCGTTTCCTTATGCATTAATCGAGTTTTTCTCTTTTTCTTTCTCTCTTTCAAGTGTTTGGCTGTTGTTTGATATCCCCGGTGTGGCTGCGCTTGATGTGCATGTTGACAAGGTGCCTACCTGTCTATTACCCACTACCTCGTCCATACTGGCTCCAGGAGACAGTTGGTCGTTGCTGGAGGGGACAGGGTGCACGGTTCTTGTGGCCGTGTTAGGCTCGAAGAGTGGTTCCATGCAGTCAGTGTGGAGCGGACTACGGTCCAGCCACCGCCTTGTGTGCGCTTGATTCCCAAATACAGTGTGCTTGTGTTTGCCTGTGAAGGAGTGTGGGCCGGCTCCGTTGATGAAACGTGGTTCCCATCCGCATGCCTCCCGGTCTTATTCCTTCGGGTTTACACTGGATATGGGGTGTGTGGTTGGAGCTGTGGGTGGTGCAGCGCAAGCCATCCATGGTCCCTCTGTAGGCGCAGGCGTCCTGTGGCTTGCCACAGTGACAGGCAAATCCGAAACCGGATGCCGCCAACCATATTGATGCTAATGATGATGTGGGGACAGCTGGTATGAGGAAAACAGTCGTCGCTGCGTACTTGGAGTAACCACTCTGGATGATCAGCTTTGGCTGCAGAGACGAACCAAGCAGCTATTGGGATGCCAACCGAATAGTTAACTCTTGGTGCAACTCAATTGGTTGGTTGACCTCGTTTGGATATTGTCTGATCTCCATATCAATATTATTTATTTAATGTCACCAAGTCGATGTAAAATGCTTGCCCAAATACACAGGGGTAATGTCGCTGTTTATATATGTGACTGGGGAATATTGATTTATAAGCGCTCTATGATGGCTGTTTCACTGATTCGCCTTTGTTAGATAAATATTTTATTCCCAGGAGACCGGCTTCTGCGGCTAGAGATAAGATGTTATTTCGTTTATTTCGATTCGTAGCCGTTCGTATGCAGTTTTGTATTTGCTACGCGGTAGCGACTATTTGTCTGTTACCGCCACACCATTTAAGTCTTCGACGGATCCATTTTTGTTTCCCATGACACACTGCGCTACCGAATAGATTTATCACAAAATTCCCTTACAGTGTCTAGTATCCCTCTGTAAATCAAGAGTACTGAGCCGCGATTACGAATTTGTCTGCTAAGATTGCGCATGCACATTTATAGAGTATATACACTATTTGCGAGTCCGCTCCAGTGGCTCGCTGACTGCCTTTCTACTGGTGTACGCGTGTGCGCAACGTTCTAATAAACTTCAGGCGGCGTTGTTAGCTTTCTGAGTGGATTGTGCGATTGGCTGGCTTGATCGTTCATGCATCTGGTTACACGTCACCTTGCTCCGATGCCACAGAAAACCTTGACTCATGTGTGTGCAGTCTATTCGTGGCCTTCAGACTAATCCGCTTCTCAAGGGTACACTCTCTCACACCAGGCTTAATTGATCCTGTTTGACCTTCTGGCGACGGATTGGTCACCTGCTGACTCAGTGGCTTTTTTCACTTGGTTGGTTCTCCTCGCAGATCTTGACTTGGGCGTGCGCAGAACACTGGCTGTTCTGTTGACCAATTCACTTCCAACCACTGCTCACTTTGTTTCGGGCTAACTTGCATCTGTTCAGTACTCCGCGAAATGCAGCGTGGCGTTCAATTGGCCATCTGCCCACCGACATCATAGCGTTTCCATCCACCATCGATTTCACTCACCATTACATCCTTTCTTTTTTTGCTTTTCAGAATAACGTTGCAATGCGTTCTGTACTATCTTCCACTGTGTGTGCGTTTACTGTCTTGGGCTTGGACAGCAGGACTCAACTCTGGTTGTTGCTGCCGATTTTCCCTTTACTGGCTCCACTGGCGATGCACACTTCTCATTTGCACCCGATTCCGTGGAATGATGTTGCCCCAACCTCGACTTCATAGCTGCTCTCTCACTTACAGCGTCTGATCACTCCCTCCCGCCAGCTTCCTTCGGATTCCAGTACTAACTGCACCCATACCTGTTCTCCTGTAGCTGGTTGTGGGAGACTTTTCAATCCGCGCTCATAGTACTTCTTTTGCCTTTGTATTCTTCCGTAGCCGACCGTGGAGAACATCGGCCGGCGTTATCTCGGGCTGTAGTATAGTTGTAGCGGTCGGTAATAGCGTTTCTGTTCAGCGACTGAATAGGCGCTGCGAAGGACTCGTTTCGAAATCGGTAGATGACATGTTCCTTCGATCTAGGAGCATTATGTATGTATCCTCTCGGATCAGCTTGGCTTTTGAAGTGCTTTATTTGCCTCCATCACTGCTGACTCAGGCGCAGATCTTTCCTACACAAAACATGGTCCCTTTTTATAAAATAACACATTGGCTTTCTGAACACAGTTGCCAAGTGTCCAAGTAATTCTTCTACCGCCAGCTGCGTTGCACTTCTTGGGCATTTTGACACTACATTCAGTTTTTGACTCTACACCTTCCTTCCACAAAAATGAAGTGTTACTTGTAAGAACTTGTCTGCGTTTACCTGTAAGATTGTATTTGTATGCCGGATCCTCTCAGTGCAACATCTTAATTGCAAATTCTTTTCTACTGAGACTGCTGCACAATCCTCGTCTGACACGCCCGGAGTTCTATTGTGCACGTCGAAGCTGCTGTAGAGAAGCTCGGGTGGTAGGGATCGCTTATTTGTACTCTTACGCATAATAGTAGACCTCAACTGACTTGCGTGCCTGGTCAAAATTAAAATCTACTTTGACTTCCTATTTTACTTTTTCTGTTTCGCACTGAATCGGGCTGGTTGTCCACAATGCTTTCCCCGTTTTATTATCTATGGCCGAGATCTTCTTTATTTTGCAAACCCAACTTTCTTGGGTTCTGTTTCGTTGATTGTAATTCCATATTGATTTCCGGCGGAACAAAACACCTTAAAAGCAGCAACGAGTGACCCGTTCGAATTTTCTTTCCCACGGCAGCCTCTGCGTGTGACATGCTGTTTGGCACCTGGGAGGTTGGGGCTGGTTTGTACATAAGCAGGAAAATATCCATTGTCTCTTTTGATGTTTCTCTCCCCAACATTTTCAGTAGCCTCCGTTTGAACAAAATTACCCGCTTGTTTCCTGGATTGGGGATGAAAGCAAATGTGTACTACCGAACTGCGCGCAGTATTCTGCATACTGAATTGTGAACCATTGTCTTTGTCCAGGACCTCTGGTATTCCTTGCGGGCTGAAATGACCGCCCAGTACTTTGGTGGTTGCACTACTGGTTGCATGCTCATTGCGGAACACTTCACGCCATTTGCTGAAAGATTCCACAGCAATGAGGGCCGAAGAAATCTGCATGTGTGCATCCCCAGCCCTTCGTCCCTAATGGCCATGATGATAATTCTGTTTTCCGGAGTGACTTCTTGACAGGCGTGCATTTTGGACATGTCTTCACCGTTAGAGCCCGACGTCGATGTTAGGCCAGTAAAGGAATCTTCGCGCCGTCATTTTCATCACGCCGATACCAGGACAACTTCGATGGACCTCTCGTAGCATTTTTGTATGGACTCCTGCTACCGTCCATCAACGATCGATAGTTAACCTCTCCTTGGGAACAACCTGTGCAGCTCACCTCTCAGGTTATCTTTCGGTCACCTTGTAATGTGGTATATGTGGTTTGTTGAATGATTGCATCTTGGATTTATGCGGCACATACCATTTTGAAATTACTCGGAAGCTTCCGATGAATATCAGCGCTTGGTACTTCTCTGATTCCAGCTGCGCTGATTACGTTGTTTCCTGAGTGTCGACATCGTTTCATTGGCTCTTTTTACTTTGAGCTGTTTGAATGACTTGTCCAAGCAGGAATGTTATGTGTCTCTTTTGATGCCTGCTGTCAGTGTGTTGTCACAACCTCCGATAGATTCCTCACGCTCTTTATCTCATCTTTCTCTTCCATGTTACGTGATCTTCGAACACTGTTAGCCATTGTTTTACACGCCGAACCCTCGAATTTGGTGGTCTTCGTTAACTCACTATTGTACCACAACTTGGCTGCACCCATTCGACTAAATCATTTGTTATTCTTCGTTAGTTTTCCCCGTGCGAATCATCTGTAACTGATAGCTTTCGGTTCCCTGCTGCAGAGCAACGGCCCTATACGTGTGAACATTGTGGCAGTTCGTTTTCTGAGAAGGGAGGTATGCGACGACACATCAGATCTATTCATTCGAGTGAGTGTACATTTAATGATGTGAGTTAAGCTTAATTTGTATCCCGCGTTATACCATCTTCGTTGATGTTATATGTTTTCCGTGGAATCAACCCTATTGATAGCAACAGCTCTTTGTTTTGTTACTCCTGTTGCTCGGAAACATTTTTCTCCACAACCGAATACCTGAAATGTAGCGAGCGAATCAAATCATTTGTCTCTACACGTGGTTATTTGTTGGATGGCATCCGTTTCCGTTACCCGCTGTGACCCGGTCGCCAAAGCGGTAAACGTCACAGGTTCCCCCGTTGAAGACCTGCTATCAAATATGGGCGAAACACGTCGTGTATCACAGTGCTTTCGAGTCGTAATGAGAATTTCGTGCCAGGATGTAGAAATAAGAGAAACACTTAAGGCTTACCTGGTTGACTTGTTGCCAGTTTGATTATAGATGCCTGCTGCAGTAGGATCACGGACTGTGCGACCGCGCCATGTCCGATCAAGTCCCAAACCACTGATGTAGATCATCTGGAGGTTCCATCCACGTGACATCCCGCAGCAGTCTGACTAAGTTTCCCGGTCAATTTCTTCATGCCTTAACGCCACGTCATCAACTGGACACGTCATATTCACTGCCAACAGGGAGCGGCCCCGGCGCATTTTGCACACCGAGGTAGCTGGTTACTTGGCGTGAGGTGGACACGATCTAACCAATGCAAGCAATTCATTTACAACAGACACTCCAAGGGGGCACCAGAGGGATTTTTGATGAACCTCGGCAATATTTACCCTGTGTTCCAATAAGATATGAGCAATATTCAGCGACCACCGGTGGTCAAACGCGGGCAGTCGTTGTACGCTTTCAGTGCGGACTTGCCGGGTGTTTGATCCACCCAGTAACACCTGCCTTATCGCAGAGTGATGCAACTTACCTTTTTCTGACATACTGATCTTACACCATCTCCACAGGTGGTTGAGTATCTGTAAAACCACAGGGCTTCGATGAGACGCGAAATAAAATCTGTGATGTGGAACCCTGTGACGCAACTGCCAAGGAAGGTGAACCGATCCACGACTTGCAATGGTTGTTCGGTGACCTCCAGAACCGGTGCCTTTTCCCCCTAGTCTTGCAACGGTACTTTGCACTTTGAGGATAAAAGACACATGCCACTGCGTTAAATCCAAAGGAAACCATATTGTCCACATTCTCTTGGTTTATCAGTCGGGCTCCTGGCAGCAAATCCACTCCGGAGGAGTGATAGAGCAGCGGCTGTCTCATTCGTGAAGTCCCGAGCGACGTACGTCATTCATGCTCGCAAACAAGCGGAAGCTTGCTCTCGTCGTTTGTGAGTAGTGGGGGGATTTATTGTGTTTTAGAAAATTCCTCGCAGTTAGAGTCACTTAGACAGCCGCCACACGATCTGGTCATGTCGTCCCACTGTGAAGACTAATTTTGTATGGAAGAGTAGCAGGGGGAGTTTAATGTTATAGATAGAAATTCATCACATCCAGACTCAGACAGGAAACCATCAGGCGTCCGGAAAAGCACCGTTTCATTCTTTTGAGAATAGTCAGCAGTGCGCATTCCATCTGACACCTGTAGGGTTTGAAGCCACAGCTCGACTGTTGCTAGTCTGTGGATGACAGCACGGAGCTACGACCGTCGTATAGCATGGGTTTGTTATATTACTTATACCAAATTCACCTGAAAACCGTTGAAGTGAACAGTGGAAGAAGCCGCGATCGGCGCAGTGATCTTACTGATCAGTCTTATGTTGACAAACTAACAGATTTTACCCGCTATCTTTTGTAACTTAGTCACAATATCGGTGTGACGTGCTCCAGCTGACGATAGTCGCGCAGCGTAACTAGTTTGAATGTCACCGGATTTTCTCCCTCTGAGTTTGCCATTTGTGTGAATCATAATTGGAATCCCACATGATTATGCGTTTCTTCATTTGCTTTGCACCATACTAGTCGTGTTCGTCGGGGGTTGACGTGATGCACACAAACACTGTGCTCATCATCCGAATTGCGTTTGTGTTTCTGTTCATACCAGCGGGTCCATAGATGGTGCATGTTTGTAGCAACGGTTGTTTTTGGAATTAGGATTTTCACCTCAGCCACCTGGCGATTCTTGTTTTGCTCCAGCTTTTAAAACCTGTTTCTCCGTTTTTTTACTGGTGTTTCGGACACCATGAAAAATTAGGCACAATCGTGCATCCACGAAACCGTCGAAGTCGTACAAGGAGAGGCGGCAATTACATACCCGCAGTTTACATAAAATTTGCGATATCTAGATAAGAATCGTTGTTCGTGGAGTCCTAGTTATCACCGCCTCGCATAAGTAGCCTTTTACACGTGTGGATGCATCATATTATTTCATCTTGGGATAAACTAGGAGATTCAGTGAATACTTGATTTATCTTTCGCTGATATCACAAAGTAATAAAACGGATGGTGGCGTCCACCATCGAGGTGTTTCAGCCCAGTCCGCTTTCATTGGAACTACGCTTCGATCTGGCCATTTGCCACTCATCTGCTTAATGGAGGTTGCGAGAGAATCTGATCGTGAAGCCGATTCTCAATCAATTTGAGGATGGATATTAGCGACAGTGTCGAGAGTGAGCGTATGCAGTCGTGGACCACAAATTGAGTTGTAACTTCCTTAGGAATGGTCCTGTAGGAGTAATTCTGGGATTATCGGATAACGCGAAGAATAATTTATCCATTGCAGTTTCACAGCTGTGTGAGGTGTTAAAAAACAACCAAGTTGCGCCTACCAATGTGTACACGCGACGTGCTAAAACAGCTTGGGTTGAAGGAATCACGTTACTTAGGGAACAGTTCTGTTAAAAGGTGACCATTGAATGCGGGAAGTTAATCTGAATCGAATGAGTCGTGTATGCTGACTGTGCTGGGGGAAGATGGCGCAGGGGAAAACGTTAACAGAGAAAAAGCGCAATAGCTGTGCGAACGTTTGTTTGCAGACAACCTGCACTGCACCATGTTCGTCATCTTAGCCCAAAAGTAGCGAATATCTGCAGTAATGGTGGCAGCTTTAATCGACTTACCTGCTCGTGTTTTACATCTAACGGCTATTTTTATTTGGGCTTAGTGGCAGGGACTGCGCAAATGAACCGCTGACCACACAGCGAGAGAACTACGCAATAGGATAGCAGAACACAAAAGGTAGGTTTCGCGTCTACCAAAAATATGAGCCTGTATACAAGACCTTACGAAAAGATTCGGCGGTAAGCGGTACATGCGCTAGTCTTGCGGCACGCAATCGTCTGAGATAATGTAGGAGGGGAGCAAGAACGACGAGCCAAAGGTTAATTTCTGAGGCGCTAGAAGTCATCATGTCCGACAGCATAATTGTTTCTGAAGGCAAGCTAATATTTCAACATTGTGTGGATTGCTATTATTATCATCCGACTTGCTGATTTTACAAGACAGTATTTTTTTGTCCTCTCAAAAACCATTTTCCTTGAAAAATGCTCTTTTTTTCAAAAACTGTCCCGCCGCTTTCTGTAAAAGTGCGCAGGATTTCCGCTTTCGTCCTTATGAACACATTCCAAATGATTGACATGGGCTTGTTGACAGGAGAAGAGTGACGCTCCACGTTAGCATGTGAGTTGAAATTAGAAGTTTTGATGATTACCAACGACAGACGCTGTTTCCATATGCAATGCATGATGAGACTAAAAGGCTTCGCGGTCTCTCTTTAGGCGAGCACGCACTTTTGCCCTAAGATTTTTGTGAGTCTCATTGTATTTGCTTCCAGCCGGAATACGTCGGTGAGCATCCAAAAGTTCCAGAGACTTTGTAGACAGCCAAGGTCTAGGTTGGCTATTTGATTTGCCATATGAAGATATGCCTGCTGATAGTAACGTTTGACGAATATGCGACCAGTGAGCTTTGACGGTGTTCAGTGAACGCTTAATCAGCACAGATGCCAGTGTAGCTTGATAACACATACACTATAAACGTTAGCCATAGGTGGGAAGCACCTCAGCTACTGTGCCGCAAAACCTAAAATAAAAAGGGAATAAAAAGCAACAGGTACCAGCCAGCTGAGCTACCGGTAACGGATAGGCATCAATCCGGTAAGCTACCTGCAGGCCACTATGCAGCAGAAAAAAACAATAATTTCCTATGCAAAATTATAAAATGCTAAATAATGAGATCGTGGTTGGAGAGAGAGGCTAAGAGGGATGGGGTGGGACAAAGAAACTTACAGCACGAACGCCACTGAGGTCGGCTCCTTGCCATATCAGCAAGCGTTCATCGTCTTTCGGACCCCAACCAGGGCGCCGAGACGCTCTAACTGAGGCCAGCTTCGAAGTGAAAGGTCTTCATTCCTCTCGACCAAGTCATCGCTTGGCCACCCCTCTTGTTACATTACACCATCGGCGCATAAACAACGCACGTCGCGGGAGTCGGTGCGCTGGGATGCGTACCACGTGTCCGAGCTATCGGAGCCTGGTGCATGAAATAACGGTGCTGAGCGGTTCATTTCCTTTTCCTATACCGTAAACAAGGCGTCAAACACGCTCGTTGCTTACTCGGTGTTCCCACTAATTGTTAGCTAATTTGCAAAGGCACCGGTGGTCGAAGATATCTAGCCTCCTTATGTCCGCTAATCTAAGGGGCCAGGTTTCACGACCGTATAGTAGGGTCGAAAGTACCGCTGTATTGTATACTCTACCCTTTAGGGCGAGAGTGATGTCGCGACAGCGCCATTAGTGGCGAAGGTAAGCAAAAGCGCCTCGAGCTTTGCCTATACGGTTCGTGATCTCATCTTCAACCCCACGGGAGTTAATGCAACTTCTCACGTAGTTGAATTTTTGAATGACTTCTAGCTGATCTCCAGCAAGGGTCAGCGTAGGAGGCGGTCTAGGCCAATCTTGGAGGAACGCATTGCACTTCGATAGTGCAAAGCAAAGCCCGAAGCGGCTGACAGCCAGTGCTTATCTGTCGCAACGAGACTGGACATTAACATGGTGCGACGGTTTGCGTACCTTATTGACGCATTGAGTTATATTGGGTGATGCCTCCGGGCATCTTGAGAGCTACTCCTACCAGGTTGGTCAATGGTGAGAGGTCAGACAAACTCAGTCTCCTGGTCCTCCAGATTGGCGGTTTGAAATGGGATGGCGTTCATTTCTGTAAAACTAAATCACCGCCACCTCCCCGCTGCCTTGAGGACATGCTTTTGAGCCCAAGATTTTGGATGAGGACCCTAATCCTCCTCCTGCCTAGGTCTGGGCGCCCTGGCAGTATCTCCGCCCACATACAACCATGACATTTTCTTCAAACATAAACTTCATCCTGCATCAGCTGTCGCGCAGATTATTAATGGTCGCCTTATCTGCTGCATACAGCAGGGCGGATAAGCGAAAACATGCTACTGCTGGCACCTCCGTTCTTTCTTTTCCACCTTTTTCTCTTACTCCCGTCCCGACCCCCATGACTAACCTTCCTTTTATAATTCCCAGCTTAAGTAACAGCAACCGAAGTGCCACTGGAGTAGAACCATCTGCAGCCACCATCTCACAGCACCTATCGAACGCCTATCGGCGAAAGTCCCTTATAAGGCCACGCTATCCCGTTTCCATGACGACATTCAACGTTCGCACTCTAAGACAAACAGGTCAACAGGCTGCACTCGCACCCACCTTGGACACACTGGGTGTTGATGTGTGTTGTGTGTCCGAAACTAGGATCAATGACCCTAACGGGATTATTGAATTAACTGTACAGGCTTATCCTCTCGTTATTGGTTGCACGCATCCGGAGACGCCGATGCAGCACTCACGGGTCAAGCTTGCGTAGGTATCATTCTAAGCTCTAAGGCTGAGCCATCGTTGGTTGATTGGATTCCGGTGAACAGCCGTTTATGTGCAGCCCGTTTGACGACATCAGCTAAGGTGGAGGATTCGCGAAGTAGTACAAAACGCTGTTTGCTTGTGATTTCCGTTTATGCTCCCACCGACTGCAGTTCTAGTGCAGTCAAGGACACTTTCTATCACGAACTGAACGTCCTACTACGCAGTGCTACTAGTTCAGATATTATAGTACTTGCAGGGGATATGAACGCACAAGTAGGGCGTCTGAGCTCTTCAGAAGCTCAGTTGGGTGGTAATTATGGGCTTAACTCCCAACGGACTGACAAGGGTGAGCGTCTGCTGCAACTGTGTGCGGAGCACCAGTTGTTTCTTAAGTAGCACTGCTTTTAGACACAGTGGGCGCCGAAGTGCCACTTGGCGTCCACCTGTAGCTGGCCAGCGATGGACCCAAATTGACCACATAGCCATAAGTTACAGATGGCGTGGTTCCATCCTGGATTGCCGCTCGTACTGGAGTACCTGTGTCGACTCTGATCATGTCTTGGTGCGCTGTCGTTTCTCCATGAACTTTACCGGAAGGCGCACCAAGCATCTCCTCCGAATGTCAACTGAGAAACTGTCTCATCCCTCAGTCAGGCAAGCCTATCAAGACGCACTGCATACCGAACTTTCGCTGTCTTGTCCTAATGACACTGAGCTTCAGTGGAGTAGGATCTCGGCCGCCATGCATAACGCAGGAGCATCTGCTTGTGGCACTATCCATCGTTACCGCACTAGTCACTGGATATCCGAGAAGTCGGTGAACCTGTTGGAATCTAGAAGACACCTCCCGGTTTGTTCTGAAAACAATGTGACCAGACGGGCTATTAGGCGTGAAGTAAAGCGGAGCCTACGTGCTGACAAGGAAGCCTGGTGGACCAGTCGGGCTCAAGAAATGGAAGAGGCAGGAGCAGTAAGCGATTGCCGCAAGCTCTTCCAGCTAATCCGCACCCCTGGTCCCAGAAAACCAGGCGTCAGTGAGAAAATCAGAGACAGCGCGGTAGCGCTGATACACAATAAGGAGCGCCGTATGGCTCGTTGGGCGGAACACTTTCGAGATCAGTTCAGCTGGCGCCCTGCTGTCGAACCTCTTCCTACTCAGGTAATGCAGGAGGCCTGGATGGTTAGTTTAGAGCCTCCATCTGAGGCCGAAGTCCGAAACGCGATCACAGCCCTCAATCGTTTTCGTGCCGCTGGCCCCGGATTCCTTCCCACCTGCACTATTTAAGGATGGAGGTGAGGTCCTCTGCAGGGTACTGACCACCCTATTCGAACCTATCTGGAAAGAATAGAGTGTACCGGCGAATTGGAGTGAATCGATTATAGTGGCAATATACAAGAAGTGCAGTCGCACAGACTGTGCGAAACGAAGGGGTATTAGCCTAACGCCAGTTGTGACAAAATTACTGGCCTCAATTCTTGTTCGTCGCCTCACTGCGGAACGGGAATCTCGCATTAGGAAAGAGCAGGACGGCTTCCGCCCAGGACCTGGCTGTATAGACCATATATTTACTTTGCTGCAGGTGCTATAGCAGCGTCACGCATACCGCAGACCGACAATAGCTGCTCTTCGATTTCAAGAGTGCGTTCGATTCAGTCGATCGATCGATTCTGTTCGAATTACTTGCGCGAATAGGTGTTCCCACGAAATATGTGAACATCCTTCGTGCTCTATACTCGAACACTACAGGCCGCGTCAGGGTCTATGGTGTCCTATCGGATCGCTTTCCGACCACAAGTGGCGTTCGTCAGGGTTGTCCCATTTCCCCAATTCTGTTCAATTTCGTCGTGGATTCTATCATGGAGTGTCCCCTTGCGTTGAAGTGCTGGCTGGTGAAAGGTTAGTTGACCTAGATTATGCGGACGATATCGTCTTGCTTTTTGATGATTTTGCGACGGCACAATCAACCCTGAATAGCCTGCCTAGAGTGATCCCATTATTTGGTATACACTTCTCACCTTCAAAGTGCAAAGTGTTGCTGCAGGACCACCATCCACTTGATAACCCCTTGACGCTTGCTAACTTGAGG
This sequence comes from Dicrocoelium dendriticum, assembly GCA_944474145.2. Lineage (NCBI taxonomy): Eukaryota > Metazoa > Platyhelminthes > Trematoda > Plagiorchiida > Dicrocoeliidae > Dicrocoelium > Dicrocoelium dendriticum. The sequence goes on from OX104069.1 coordinate 28,460,031, forward strand.
TGGTTGATCAATTCATTTATCTTGGCAGCTGCATCAGCAATGATGGGCGCATAGATACTGACGTCAGCTCACGCATTCCAAAGGCCAGAGCTGTCTTCTTGAACCTCCGGCATCTTTGGCGACAGAATGGAAGTTCCCTCCGTCTAAAGGCCACAGTGAGGGCCGTTCTACTCTATGGTAGTGAAACTTGGCCCCTTCGGTCTGAAGATCTGAGGCGCCTTCAAGTCTTTGATCATCGTTGTCTGCGAAGCAATGTTGGAGTCGGATGGCACCAGCGTGTCCGCAACGGTGATGTGCGTAGGCGAGTACTAGGTAGTGATAATCATGCTACCTCCCTAGAATAACAGATCGTACTGAATAAGTTGCGTTGGCTCGGACACGTGTTACGTATGCCTGGTCACGGCTTACCTAGGAGGGCCTTGTTCAGTCTATCAGGTGTAGGATGGCGCAAGGCTCGAGGTGGACAGAAGTTGACTTGGCAGCGGGAAATGAAGTCACCGACGACCAACTGGGTGCCGTTGGTCTGTCTCGCCTTCCAGGCTGGAGTCCACGTGACTCGCATTGTGCTTGGCTCGAGATTTTACAGGACATGACTCGCAACCGACACCAGCGGCGAGTCTGCTGCGGTCTCCGAAACAGACTGCCTGTTTAAAATGTGTTTGGTGTTGAGTCTTCTGCGGGGTAATGGCTGATTATGACGCGCGGCAGTGAAAGCCGCAAGGAAGCTGTCCCACCGATGCCGCCTTATCTTTGCACGATGGCCAGCTGTTTGTGACGGTATGTTGTCTACACAAGGTGTAGGTGCCTTGACCATGAATGTTTGCTTAGGGCATTAAGGTTTTCAGGTAAGTCCCCCTTCTCTCCCTCTTTTTATTCCTTATTTCATAGGTCCTCATGATTGTATGGCAGCGCAGAACCAATTCAAATGGCTGATGTATTGCGGATTTTGGGCTGATGTATTGTTGTTGATGATGATGATGACTCTGCCTGAGCTACGCGTGTATAATGATCGGATAACATTTACAATTTTTTAAGGTACAATTTTCCTGAGTAGACAGTCCCAAAGTGCGTCTATCCAACGAATCGAATGCACCTTTGATATCGAGGAACACGACAATGGTGGGCCGCCAATATATATGACGGTGCTCCAACAACTGACGCAAAGTGAAGATGTGGTCAATGCAGCCACGACCTAAACGAAATCCAACTTGCTCTTCACGATGCTGGCTTTCACAAGTGCCAGTCAGTCTGTGAAGGATGACAGAGGCAAACAATTTGGAGGCGATGGAGAGCAGACTGATTCCTCTATGGTTGCCGCATTCCGATCGTGAGCCTCCCTTGAAAATTGGGACTATGACAGAGCGGCTCCAATCGGTTGGGACAGTTTCCTGCTCCCACAGTTTGACTAGTAACGCGTGTAAATCATCCATAGGAGCAGGTCCCCCGAATTTGAAGAGGGCTGGAGGAAGATCATCTGGTCCCGCGGCGTTATTTTACTTCAACAGTCCGATCTCATGTTAGACTTCTGAGCGAGAGGGTGGATCCAAAGGGACAGACTGCGGAGCGGAGCGAGCAGTGGCCGGCGAGAAATCTAACAATCCCGACCGATTAATTTGACTTTCGAAGTGCTCAGCCCAACGCTCCAAGCGTTTTGACAAGTTGTGGATAGGTTGTCCACTCCCGTCACGTATAGTTTCCCTAACACCAAGTCTTCTGCTGCCCGTTTCCCGTATCAGCCGGAATGACTTACGATGGTTACCAAGGGCAGCGGCCATTTCCATCTCTGATGCACGATGAGACCACTAGGACTCGCGATCTCTCTGATGACCATGCAGAACAATTCGCTTCGGCAGCTAGCTGGTGTCAATGCCCTCAAAGCCATGTTGTGGACGTCAGTCGAAATGCACCCGAAGATCAGCACACGCAAGAGTGTGATGGGAGTCTTTGCTCCAAATCCAGCGACAATTTTGGACGCAGCCACTCCAGCGGCAACTAATCGCAATGTGATCGATTTGCGTGCATGGCTGGCGCGAGGCTGATGGGCGCCAAGTCACACAACTGCGGGTGCTATGTCGAAAGCTAGTGCTCGTGAGGAGACGAGCATCTTTACACAGGTGTAGCAACCGCTCACCGTTATCAATAAGGGAGCCTACCCCAGATGAAGCTCATCAGAGGACAATTTTCCGATCTGAGCGTTTAGATCACCAGCAAGCACCACCGTATTCCTGCTTTTTCTGTTACGGAGGTCATTACGTTGGTGATAGAAATCATCTTTCACCGAATCAGGGCTGCAGTTTGTGGGGGCGTAAGCTGCAATGTCAAATAGGCACCGCTTGTCCCTGTGCGATTTCGAAGTCCGGAACAAGCCATCCAACCTAACGGCGCACATCCGGCTTTTGACAGGAATCCAATCGATCAGGGCAGCTTCAGCCCGGCGACCCAAAACAATGCCGACGCCAGCTTGACCAGCATTTGAAGGTACGTCATCGCCAGACAATTGCAATGAGAATGTGCCGCCAATATCGCATGTGAATGATGGCAGGATATGCACGAGGCACGAATCTTGCAGGCGGGTTTTCGATAAACATCAAATATCGTTCGAGAGGGGCTCGAGACTTCGGCCAAGTGCTGCCTGATAGCCAATCTGTAGCAAAGTAAGAATGTTGAGGCATGCCAATCTTAGCGAGGATCGAGGAATCCAAAAGGAAACGGAAGAACTGACGTTGTCCGCTTGGTTTAACATGGACTTATCGACTGGATTGGGGCGACGCCCTGCAATTGTGTGTGAGTTGAAACTAGAAGATAAGCGACCATTCAAGCAAAGTGCGGGAGGACCAAGAATAAAGGGACTGAGAATGGGGAGGGTGAAATTGAAGTTGGAACGGGACGCTAAGGATAAAAAAGCGCAAGAGGAGAAATAAGAAGGCGGGAAGGCCTTAGCAGTAACATCCAAACTCCTAGACAACATGCTCCATGCAGCAGAAAGGGCGCCATTTATAATCCGGGGCCTATGAAAACACACGTATTAACCGGATGGAAGGAAGACGTGCAGAGACGCCTACCAGAAGTTGCATTGCACATGGCCAATCTTTTGAATGTATTAAGTAAAAGGTTGCATCTAACGGGAATGGTACGTCAGTGTGTTATTATATAACATTGGAAATGAATCGGCGCATAGAGACAATGGTTTTATGAGTACCGAATGGGCTGCACCTGGAACGATATAGACCGTTAGCAAATAGCTTATGGCCACAGTAGAGTACAGGTCGGTAGGTATAAACGGTTGAGTACTTGGACATTTGCACAATAAATGTGAACACTGTTTGGAAAGTCGCATGTTTGACAGTGGGCAGCGGGACTTAGTTGATGTCACTTGTCAATACCAAAGGTTGCGCATCAATCGTTCTTTGAGTCGGGGCACATGCCTCGGACAGCACATGACCGAACCGGTCGGAGACACAGAGAGCCAGAAGTGGACATTGTATCGCATTCGCATGCTGTGTGATCTCCCACATCAGCTACTCAAAGCAGACTGTACATGTAGAGGGCAACACCTAAGTGCACACTATTTCACTGTACCAGTAGTCTAGTCATCATTCTACTCAGCAGTTGCTTAACTATTGCCACATCGGATTCGTTCAAATATGGATGCCCAAGATTTAAAGCAGTCACGTCTAAAGGTAGAAGAAAACATCAACAGTTCGTATTGGGTAGTTATTCTTATACCTGCGAAAGTGGTTGTTAGCTTGACCTCCAAACGAAACCCATACACGTTTGTCGTACCATTGATGATAATGTCTAATGTGTCTCTATCCAGTTTGTGACAGCTCAAACTTAAGTTTGGATAAACGCATGTACATATGTTGCATTCGAAATGCCATTGGACACAGATGACGCCAATCTATGTAACTATATGTATACCGAATGAATTTCACGATGATCTTCATACCCCTTTTGTACGGTTAACTTAGTGCAATAGAACGACATTCGAGCAAACCGAAAATAATATTACCAGAACATGAAGGTGAGTTTATGACAAACTCACGTTGATTTCAGGTGTTGCGAATCCAAGGCAAATTTGATCGATGCGAATTCCGTGAATTGCTCAAAAGGGTGTTTTCTCAGGTGCCGGAGAAGGCACTATAGTATGTGGAATAGAAGCACCATGAGTATGTTCCCATTCAATTTACTAATCCAGGCCAATAAGGTGGCGTATGTGGTACGTTTGCCTGCGTGATGAGTAATCTTGCATTTCAGAAGTAAATGTTGCTTGAGCTCCCCGGTGTGGATGCGCCTGATGTGAATGTTGACAAGGTGCCTACCTGTCTATTACCCACTACCTTGTCCATACTGGCTCCAGGAGACAGTTGGTCGTCGCTGGAGGGGACGGAGTGCACCGTCTTCGTGACGGTGCTAGGCTCAAAGAGTGGTTCCATCCTGTGTGGAACGGGCTACGGTCCAGCCACCGCATCGTGTACGTCTGGTGTGTATGATTTCCCAATTAGGCCGGAATGCTTCCGTTCTGCTTGTTGAAGGAGTGTGGGCCGGCTCCGTTGATGAAACGTGGCTCTCATCCGCATGCCTCCCGGTCTTATCCCTTCGGGTTTACACCGGATATGGAGTGTGTAGGTGGAACTATGGGTGGTGCAGCGCAAGCCACCCATGGTCCCTCTGTAGGCGCAGACGTTCTGTGACTGTCCCCATGGACGTCACAGTGACAGGCAAATCCGGATACGGACGCCGCCAAATCATTTCCTTCATGTATTGTGGCACAATAGCGGAGGTGTTTTCCCACCTCTAGCTGACGTGTATAATGATGATGATGATGACTTTTCCGCTTCGAAGAGCGTTCGCTGAGTCTCGGCTGGCGACTATACCTGTCCCCTAGCTAGAACCATATTACGGTGTCTTCAGTCAGCGGGATTTTACGTTTCGACAATAAAGGTATATACCGCTTGCCGAACAACCTTGTTGTGTCGGCTGGGTGGTTCGGGATTTTCCCATTTCAGCATATGGTTCGGCGGCAGTGTTCCAGGACGTGGTATGTTTTCGCCTGCAAGCGTTCTACCTATAAAAAGCCATATATGTCCGTTCAACAACACTGTGACGTGGCGGACGTGACCCGCCCCTAAATAAAGTCACTGTTCCTTGCTTCATCCCGGCAGAGCATTGTATTCCAGCAAATTTATCCTGTAATGCTGGGAGCATTGGGTCCCTGTTTGACAAAGGAACAAACGAAAAGCGTATGAACAGAGCAATCAGCCACCGGCTCCCAATAAGCGCGATTCCCTGAATTTGCTCTGCGGACTTGCAGGAAGGTTATTCAGCAAAAGGCTCGGCGTGGTGTCCCCCAAGTCAACAACCTATATCGGCTTAGCAAAAGGGTAGTATCTCGCCGTCTGACGAAACCATGGACTACATTGCGTTGTATTTGCTTTTACTATTTCTGTACCTATGTACATATATACATATATATGGTTGGCGACATCCGGTTTCAGATTTGCCTGTCACTGTGACCAGCCACAGGACGCCTGCGCCTACAGAGGGACCATGGGTGGCATGCGCTGCACCACCCACAGCTCCAACCACACACCCCATATCCAGTGTAAACCCGAAGGAATAAGACCGGGAGACATGTGGATGGGGGCCACGTTTCATCAACGGAGCCGGCCCACACTCCTTCACAGGCAAACACAAGCACACTGTATTTGGGGAATCAAGCGCACACAAGGCGGTGGCTGGACCGTAGTCCGCTCCACACTGAGTGCATGGAACCACTCTTCGAGCCTAGCACGGCCACAAGGACCGTGCACCCCGTCCCCTCCAGCAACGACCAACTGTCTCCTGGAGCCAGTATGGACGAGGTAGTGGGTAATAGACAGGTAGGCACCTTGTCAACATGCACATCAAGCGCAGCCACACCGGGGATAGCACGCAACAGCCAATCACTTGAAACGACAAAAGGAAATAAAATAAATCCAATAATGCATGCAGATACGGTGGCATAACTCTTCGCTAAATTAGCATATGAAGTAAGTTGGTTAGCAATGAATCCGCGATAAGGAAAAAATGTCCACAAGTTACTCAAAAATGCTACAAACGCAACAAAATTACCGAGGATAAGCGCAATTAGCGTAAGCGACGTGGCCAGCTAATAGTAGACTATTCAGATAGGCAAAACTAACCAAATAAAGTGGAATGAAATTTATGCAGCTTAAAGAGACCTAGTTTACGTGTAAGTTGGTTTAGCCCAACTGCGGTGAAGAAGCATCAAGAATGCAACATCAGCCTCAGCATGGGACAACACATATATATACATATATATACATATACATATATATACATATATATGTATATATATATGTATATATATATATATATATATATATATTACATAATCCCAGCTTGACCAGCTGCTCAATGCAAAGTAGCACGACGCTTAGAGAGCCGGTGCATCGCTCAACAATGGTTCAGTCCATCCATGAGCTCAATCGTAATCGACGTGCGCGGTGTTTTAGAACGAATTGTGGGCTTGATACGGATCATTGCTAGATTGGCAAAGGATTGTGTATGTTTCAAGTACGATGGATACCTCTGAATCAAAGGTTAGCATTGCTTGCCCGTTTACAGTAGGCATAAAGTGTGAAGTTTGGCACTTGGAACACAATGCTCAACGACTGTCCCTCGTGTGACCCCATTGGACGACGCATTCAAAGAGAAATTTCTCTGGAAATTCTGTGACAAGTGAACAATCCACACTATTAACAGACTAGCGATTATCTGTTATGGTTTCTGCTGACCTACCGATGACCTGCTGCTAGCGTGCACTCTGATCAGCCCGACTTCCCAAAGCAGGAGACCGGCGTACGGCTGGCAAGTATATTTTTCTTAACGTCCAAACTAACGGTACATTCAATTTATGGCCAAATCAATAGCCCTCAGCGTAAAACGCTCACATTGGCTGGTTCCGTCCCATTAACACCTTCCCCCGCAAAAGTTGACATAAGACTTCATTTTTGGATCCAACTGCATTCTTACGACAGGTCTCCGTAGTCGATCAGTACAGCGCCGGGTCTGGACCTTCGATTCCTCTGAGACTTCTGTGCGGGATGCATCCGAATTGCTTTGGGGATTAGATGGCATGTCGAAACTCTCTAGTAGAATATCTAACGGTAGTAACCGAGCGCTTGTGCCCGCAGGGATGCTAGTTGGTCGCAGCTGATTGGAATGCCTGGTCCAAATCAAATTACCCACATTAACCTCATATAGCACCTGTCCAATATTTCTCCGTATCGATCCTACCACCCATTGCGGTTTTCCCGCGCGATAGTCTCTTACTAAGACACGCTGTCCGGGGTAAAAGCGGCGTGCTTGAGTTCTGTGTCGCTCGTTGTAGTACTGCTCCATCCGAACGTTCCTTTCTTGCTCATTAGTACACCTCGGAGTTAGCAGGGAATTCACAGTACGGAGTTTTCTTCCCATTAGTGCTTCTGCCGGCGACAACTGGTTTGGTACTTGGGGATTTGAAGTTGATCTGTACACGAGCAAAAATGTATCAAGTATCTCCTTTGTGGTTCCTTCCCCCCGCATCTTTAGTAGCGATCGCTTAAACGTGTCGACGAAGCGCTCTGCTTGTCCATTTGACTGAGGGTGAAACGGTGGCGACCGTAGATGCGTGATACCATGCTGTGCGCAGTATTCGGCAAATTGGGAAGAAGTGAACTGAGAACCATTGTCAGTGACCAAGGTTTCTGGTATTCCGTGTTGACTGAAAAGTCTCCTCAAATTGTTAATTGTTGCACCACTTGTCGCACGCTCCATACAGAAGACCTCAGGCCATTTACTATAGGAATCAACAACTATTAGGTACTGCTGACCGTTTAGGGGACCAAAGAAATCAGCGTGCACGCGTTCCCACGGTTTTGTTGCCAACGGCCAGGAAGCTAAGTCAGCTTTTCTCGGTGCCTTACTAGCAAGCGCGCATCTGGGACATGACTTTACTAGTTGCTCGAGTTCCGAATCAATGTTTGGCCAGTAGACAAAACTCCGAGCAACGCTTTTCATTCTGTTAATTCCAGGATGTGCCTGATGAAATCGCTGAAGGACCCTTTGGCGAAGTTCTTGGGTATGACAATTCTCTCGGCCAAAAGTAAACACCCATTTACAATCGAAAGTTCGTCCTTTCTCCGAGAGAGAATTTGTAGCTCTCCGGATAGAGTATCACTTGGCCACTGCGTAGTGTGAAATTTGATTACCTGGCGCAAGAGGGGATCTCGCACAGTTGCGTCACGTACCATGTCAAACGTCACGGGAAGCTTCCTAAAATTCTCCATCAAGACCTGGTTGACCTCTGATTCAAGGGAGATTGCTGCAATTATAGATTCTTCCTGCTGATGCTGTTGTAGCTCCAATAACCGGGAAAGTGCGTCTGCTTGACCTATGTCCTTTGTAGCCGTGTACTTCACCGCAAAATCATAGGCGAGTAAGGCCGTGGCCAAACGCTGCAGTCTGTTCGCGGTATAAACGGGTATACCGGACTTTGATCCAAATATGGCTAGGAGTGGTTTATGGTCGGTAAGCAGGGTAAACCTCCTGCCATACAACACTTTGTGAAATTTCTTTATTGCAAAGACTATCGCTAATGCCTCTTTCTCTATCTGCCCGTAATTCTTTTCGGCTGGCGACAGTGATCGAGCTGCGTGTGCGATCGCTTTTTCCGATCCGTCAGCAAACTTATGAGAGATAACTGCACCCACGCCATACTTCGAAGCGTCTGCCGCCACCACGATTTCAAGTGTAGGGTCGTAATGTGTCAGCATAAGGTCAGAACACAGCATTCGCTTCACCTCCTCAAAGGACTTCTGACAATCTTCGGACCAGTGCCAACGTTTGTCCTTGGTGAGTAACTCATTGAGTGGTCCACGCACGCTGTGCATATGTGGCAGAAATTGACTGTAATGACTGACGAGTCCTAAGAAGGACCTCAGAGTAGGCACATCTTTGGGAGGTGGCATCTTTTTTATAGCATCAATGTTTGACGGATCTGGACGTCTACCGTTCTTGTCAATTATGAAGCCAAGAAAATTAATGGAGTCCATGAAAAACGTGCACTTTTCTGGGCGAAGTCTAAATCCGTACTCTTGTATGCGATCAAGTACTAAGTGCAGCTTTCTGAAAAGGTCATCTGGGTTAGTTCCGACGACAATGATATCGTCCAAATATGCGGCAGCACCATCTACATCTGTTAGCATAGTATCCATGATTTGCTGAAAAATTGCTGGCGCGGACTTAACTCCGAATGGAAGTCGATGATACTGATACAAACCTCGGTGCGTATTTATCGTCAGTAATTCTCTAGAAGCTTCATCAACTTCTATTTGTAAGTACGCATCCGATAGATCTAGCTTGGCAAAACACTGACCCCCATTTAGTTTCGAGAACAAATCATCTGGGACTGGCAGAGGATACTGATGCGTGTTTAACGCTTCATTCAGCCCAGTAGAAAAGTCGGCACATATTCGGATCTGGCCGTTCGGCTTCTTGACAACCACAATTGGAGCCGCCCAAGAAGAGTAGTTCACTGCATAGATAACCCCAAGTTTCTCCAAACGATCAAGTTCCTGGTCAACAATTGGGACTGCTGCGTAAGGTACTGGCCGCTTTGCACGGAAAACAGGAACAGCATCGGGTTTTAAGGACAATGAGGCTTGCAACTTTGTACACTTACCAAGTCCTTCACGGAAAACTGGTGCATATTTCTCTCGAATTTGTTCGATTGCCATTGCCTTGGGGACTTTTGGTTTGTGTAAGTGTACACTTGCACAGATTTGATTAATGGGAACATCTAAGAGGTTGAATCGCTCAATCCAGTCTAATCCAAGGAGGTTCAAATTCTTGTGTGTTGTGACGAAAATAGTTCCCCAAGCGGTGAAGTTGGCAAAGCGACACTCACATTCAATCTGACCGATCAAGTTTAGACTCGTACCTGATGCGCTCTTCGCTTTATGGTTAGTTGGTTTAATGTCAGGTGAACCGATAGCTTTCCATAAATTTTCCGTAATGACTGTAATATCGGAAGCCGTATCAATCTGCAGACGCGCTACTCTTCCGTTGATGGTAATAGTGACGAACTTTCTTGTATCTTTAACATCGTCCGTATAGTTAGCGTTTACTCTTATCGCGAACCTTCGGTAACCTGCTTTTCGATTATCACATGACGATCTAAATGATGTTTTGAATCTGCAGTGGGTCTCCTTGTGCCCCCGTCTAAAGCACCTTTGACAAACATGTTTGCTGAAAGGACACCATCTCACAAAATGCCATCCTCCGCATTGCCAGCAAGGTGATGGGGGTTTGGATTGTGGATATCTGCTAGGTTGAGCGGTCGGTGGGTTGTTTCCTGAAATTTGCTGGACAGATATATCTGCGGAATGTGCTCTCGAATCTTCCACCATAGCCGTATCGTGCTTTAAATTCATGATTCTTTGGGCTTCAGAAATGGCGTTTTGTAATGTAACATCTGTGTCGCGTTCCAACATACCAAGTATTCTCGTTCGTATCTCGGCGTCTTTTGGGGACTGTAGACTGCATACTAGTATCAAACACTCGAACTGGTCTTCCGTGAGCGACTTCAGTTTGAATTTCTGGCATTCACGTTTGACTATCGCCGCGTGAGCAATAAGACTGTCATTGTCCTTTTTGCATAGCTTTAGACAATTGTATGGGTTATTGAAAAGAGACGACTGGTCTCCAAACAACGCTGTGAGTCGAGCAACTGTATCATCAAAGCTGAAATCATGCGCGTTGTTTGGCAAAATGTAGTTAATGTATCTGTCATGTTCAACCGTTCCGAGTTTTCGTAACAAAAGGCGAACTTTAGATGCATCATCGAGACCTGACAACTCTGCCCTGAAAACATCTTCATAGCGCCTGAACCACGCATCGAATATTAATCCTGAGTCAGGATCGAATATGAACTCATTAACACTACTGATCATCGCATCCGCCGAAGGCTTCCCATTGTTCTGAACGACCGTAGGCTGCACAGATAACATTTGGATGAGGATTTCAATCATACGCAGCTGTGCTGCTTCAAATTGCTGCTGTTGCTGCAACAAAATGATTTTTCAGGTCTTCCGCTGAAATTGACATCTTGATCATCCCACCTCCGTCGCCAAAAATATATGTTATGGTTTCGGCTGACCTACCGATGACCTGCTGCTAGCGTGCACTCTGATCAGCCCGACTTCCCAAAGCAGGAGACCGGCGTACGGCTGGCAAGTATATTTTTCTTAACGTCCAAACTGACGGTACATTCAATTTATGGCCAAATCAATAGCCCTTAGCGTAAAACGCTCTCATTGGCTGGTTCCGTCCCATTAACATTATCATGATGTCGACAGTTCATGTTCCGCTCCGCAAGTTAGTAATGAGAGGGAGCATAGTTATAGTTCCAGTCGTTCCTCAGCCATACTGTCATGCGAGCCGTATGGATTCGACGCGCATACTGAAACAACTCTTATATGGTCAGCTGAGTATTGGGAAGTGGCTTGCGGGGAAACCGAAATTACGTTACCAGGACATGATCAAAGTGAGCCTCTCACGTTCTACTCTTGAATACAGGTCATGGGAATCGAAGGCAGTTGATGGGCGTGCATGGCGCGATCTAATCACGAAGGCAGTTTCCGAAGTGCGGGAGAAAGTCCTCATATATGCAGATAAGAAGCGGCAAGTGCGGAAGCGGTAAGAACCGATGAGTTGTACTCCATCGACATCGAGCGCATGGTGCTGTAGCACATGCGGTCGCGAATGCCTGAGTCAGGCAGGCCTAGTGAGCCATGAGCGAGGCCACTCGGGACCACTACCGAAGCGACGACGGGTCCTGCAGAGAACGCAGACAGAACCGGCGGTACGCAGCATTCGATGTACTAACCGCGTGCTTGCATGCTATATATATATATATATATATATATGTATATATATATAAGTGCAGCTGGGACTGGAACGACAGGAAAATTCAGTGAAGGTTTCACCTTTTACGTATCGTTGAATAAGGAATTGATAGGTCTGCTTGAGATGTTGGAAAGTCTAATACAGTGACCGAATAACACCCTGTCCAACCAATTACTGCCCCGATTTTCCAGCCCAGCAGTCCCTGCCAGGAAGGTTGATGTGAAGTAAAAAAGAGTGAAGGGTAAGCCAAGAAAACAAGAGTAATGTCAGCTAAATAATGATAACACCAAGGTGGGAAGAAAATTGAAAAACAAGGGAAAGTGAAAGATACAAGTCGGTTAGAAGGGCAAGGCTTGGTACTGATGCCTGAGAATTTAACCGACGCGCAAAACCCTCTACCGTAGACTCTCTAACGACGTGCTCCGGAAACGAATTCCAAGGTTCAGTAACCCGGCGCGACAAGAAAGTTTCCGTCCTTACCCGGTCAGAACGCATTTTGTGCAGCTTCAGCGGGTGACCTCGGAGACCAGACAGCTTGGCGGGACTAAATAACCAGGACAAGTCTGGACCGCACTTACCCGTTAAGGTACGGTAAGTGAGGTTCAAATCTCCTCTAATTCTGCGGTAGTGCATTAAGTACACACCCAAGCTAAGCAAACGTTCGGGATACGTTTGCCCAGTATTCTCTGCACTAACCTTGTACCCATCCGCAAAACCCACTCCAGTTCCATTTTGTCCCTTACAATACAAGGTGGTCAAGCCTGGATACAGCACTCAAAGCGGGGTCGCACAAAAGCTAAAATAGTTTCACCAAAATATTGGCCGTTAGGACACCGAAGGAGCAGCGAATAAACCACATCATACGGAACCCTCTACAAGCAGCCTTCCTCCAATTGTCCCCAGAGCGAAGCAATGAGATGTGGGTGATACCTAGATCATCCTGCTGAGTGACAACAGGGATTTCACTTCCACCAACTACATAGCCCGTGGAAGGAATAGCACATCCAATGCGAAGGAGAGAAAATTCCGCCCGATTTATAGGCATCAACCAATCCCAGAGCCTATCCATGTCACTCTGAAGTGCCTCAGAGCCACCAGGGATATCCACAATATTCTAGAGTTTGAGATCATCAGCAAACAATAGCGACCGTACTTCAAGCTCCTGGGGTAGTTCATTAACATAAATTGCGAAAAGCAACGGCGCTAGAATCGAGCCTGCGGAACGCCACTAAGAACAGCTTGTCTAAGCGAAAGGCTACGCCCCATGCGTACACACTATTCTCACCCGTTTAGGAAAGCAGAGACCCATTTAAGGGCAGCTCCAGATATCCCATACAATCACAACTTCAATGAGTCGTTGATGTGGGACAGTATCAAAGGCTTTCGATAAGTCAACGAAAAGTACGTCGATAGCGTGACCGTTGTCTACTACCGCAGCCCAGCTTTCACGCGCTACAAGTAAATTTGTCAGACACGAAAAATCCCTTACGGAATCCGTGCCGTGCCGCAGTGAGGTTGCAATTCCATCGCAATGAGGCTGGACCTTACCGTGCTGCGATGGTTTGTGTGCCTCAGTGATCCATTGAGCTATGCTGTGTGGTGCATTTTTGCACCTTCAGAGCCACTCATACCAGATTGGTCAATGGTTAGAGGCCAGACAAACTCAGCCTCTTGGTCCTCCAGGTTGGGGGTTGGAATGAGGGTGGCATCTTATTCGTTAAAACGGACTCCTTGTAGCCCAATGCCAAACCCGCTGCCTTGCGGACAGGTTCTTGAACCAAAGGCTTTGGTTGAGAACCCTAATCGTTCTCCTGTCTAGACCTGGGTAATCTGACAGTATCCTGCCCACGCAATACCATGTATCTCACTTCAAACCAATTTCTGATGCTCTGGCCACCGCAGAGGATAATCAACGGTGCCCTGTCTGCTGCACCGGGCAGGATGGATAGGGGTTTGGATGCTACTGCTCAAGCCTCCCCGTCTTTTTATTCCCCCTCTTGCGCTTTTTCACCATTATCATCCCGTTCCAGCTTCACTTTTATCCCCCCTGTTTCAACCCCTTAATTCTCGGCCCTCTCCCACCTTGCTTCAATACCCGCTGGCCCTTTAGTTTCAACTCACATATGAACGTGGAGCGTCCTTCCTACCCTGTCAACAGGCCCAAGTCTAAGCAAGCGGCCCATTCCAGTTCATCGGCTTCCATTTGGAGCCCTCGATCCTCCTTCAGATTGGCATGCCTCAATGTTCGCACACTGCTTCAGATCGGTCAACAGGCAGCATTTGCCCGAACATTAGAGACCCTCTCAATCGACATCTGATGCTTATCAGAGACCCGCCTGCAAGACTCGAGCTCTGTACTCACTCTGCGATCCCCTTCAGGTGGCACTAGAAGCAATTTCTCATTGCGCCTATCCGGTGACGATGCAGCTTCGAGTGTTGGTATCGGTGTTGGTATTGCCCAGTCCCCGGGCTGAAGCTACGCTGGTTGATTGGATTCCAATCAGTAGCCGGATGTGTGCAGTCCGATTGGCTGGCTCGTTCAAAGCTTCGAAGTCACGTGGGACTAACAGGTGTCTATTCGTTGTCGCTGGCTATGCACCGACAAACTGTAGTGATGACTCGGTAAAAGACGACTTCTATCGTCAACTGACCCAGCTCCTTCGCCACAGAAGAAGCACGGACACTGTAGTGCTGGCTGGGGATATGAACACTCAAGTTGGAAAACGATCCACAGATGAGCTGCATCTGGGCGGCCAACATGGTATAGGCTCCAGTAATAATAACGGTAAGCAGTTACTTCATTTGTGTGAAGATGCTCGCTTATTTCTTGCAAGCACTAATTTCAGACACAGCACCCGCCTGAGGGTGACTTGGCGCCCACCAGCCTCCAATCAGCCTTGGACGCAAATTGATCACATTGCGATAAGTTACCGATGGAGAGGCTGCGTCCAGATCTGTCGCTCGATTTGGAGCACAGGTGTGGGCACCGACCATGCACTTGTGTGTGCTGACCTGCGGATGCGCTTTGGCGGACGTCCATGACGACGTTGTGAGCGCATTGACACCAGCCAACTGGCGAAGCCAGCAGTTCTGAATACCTTTCAAAGTACGCTGCCATGCGAGTTAGATAAACACTCACTAGATACAATTGAAGCTCACTGGTCTCATATTCACCAGACCTTACTAGCAGCAGGAAAATCCTCATGTGGTATGTCTAATCGTCAACATGGACATTGGGTCTCTTCACAATCTCTGGAGCTTATAGATATTCGCCGGCATATTCCGGTAGGAAGCGAACACAATGAAACTCGCAAAGAGCTCCGGGCAAAACTCCATGCTAGCCTGAGGAGAGACTTCGAAGCCTGGTGGTCTCATCGCGCAACAGAGATGGAAGTGGCCGCTGCAGTTGGCAACCATCGCAAGTTATTCCGTCTGATACGGGAAACGAGCAGCAGGAGACCTGGTGTTAATGAAACTATACGTGACGAGAGTGGACAGCCTATGCACAACTCATCAAAACGCTTGGAGCGTTGGGCTGAGCACTTTGAAAGTCAAATTAATCGGTCGGGATTGTTAGATTTCTCGCCGGCCACTGCTCGCTCCGCTCCGCAGTCTGTCCCTTTGGATCCACCCTCTCGCTCAGAAGTCCAACATGAGGTCGGACTCTTGAAGTAAAATAACGCCGCGGGACCAGATGATCTTCCTCCAGCCCTCTTCAAATTCGGGGGACCTGCTCCTATGGATGATTTACACGCGTTACTAGTCAAACTGTGGGAGCAGGAAACTGTCCCAACCGATTGGAGCCGCTCCGTCATAGTCACAATTTCCAAGGGAGGCTCACGATCAGAATGTGGCACCCATAGAGGAATCAGTCTGATCTCCATCGCCTCCAAATTGCTTGCCTCTGTCATCCTTCACAGACTGACTGGCACTTGCGAAAGCCAGATTCGTGAAGAGCAAGTTGGATTTCGTTGAGGTCGTGGCTGCATTGACCACATCTTCACTTTGCGTCAGTTGTTGGAGCACCGTCATATATATTGGCGGCCCACCATTGTCGTGTTTCTCGATATCAAAGGTGCATTCGATTCGGTGGATAGACATGCACTTTGGGACTGTCTACTCAGGAAAGGTGTCCCTGAGAAATATGTGAATATTATCCGAGCATTATATGCGCGTAGCTCGGGCAGAGTGACGGCTTACGGCAAGTTGTCCTCTCCCTTTAATATCTCCAGCGGCGTGAGACAAGGATGCCAGCTGCCACCTTTTCTCTTCAACTTCGCTCTTCACGAAGTCATGGAAATGGTATTCCCAGGACACGGCTTAGAAGGTGTGAAGCTAGTCCCAGGAGAAGGACTTCTAGACTTAGAGTATGCTGATGATATTGCCATAATCTGTGACAGCTCACAAATGTGTCAAGCGGCGCTGGACAGATTAGCACTAGCTGTCCGTCACTTCGAACTTTGCTTCGCATTCTCAAAGTGCAAAGCGTCCCTCCAAGATTGCTCTGGACCGCCTCCTACGCTGACCCTTGGTGGGGATCAGCTAGAAGTCGTTCAAAAGTTCAACTACTTGGGAAGTTGCATCAGCGCCCGTGGGATTGAAGATGAGATCACGAACCGTATAGCCAAAGCTCGGGACGCTTTTGCTAACCTTCGCCACTTATGGCGGCGGCGCGATATCACTCTCGTCCTGAAGGGTAGAGTGTACAATGCAGCGATACGTTCGACCCTACTATACGGTTGCGAAACCTGGCCGCTTAAAGCAGCGGACCTGAAGAGGCTAGTTACGTTCGATCACCGGTGCCCTCGTAATTTAGCTCACATCTGGTGGGAACACCGCGTGAGCAACGAGCGTGTTCGACGCCTTGTTTATGGCACAGGAAAAGGAACAGAACCGCTAAGCACGGTTATTTCCCGCACCAGGCTCCGGTGGCTCGGCCACGTGTTAGGCATGCCAGCCCACCGACTCCCGCGACGTGCGTTGTTTGCGCGCCGCGGGTGTGGATGGAAGAAGAGGAGGGGTGGTCAAGCGATGACTTGGTCCAGAGGAATGAAGACCCTCACTTCTGAGCTGGCCTCGGTTGGAGCGTCTCGGCTCCCTGGTTGGGGTCCGAAAGACGATGAACACGTTTGGTTGCACACACTTGCTGATATGGTTAGGAGACGACCTCAGTGGCGTTCGTGCTGTGAGTTTCGTTGTCCCACCCCATCCCTCTTAGCCTCCCCCTCCAACCACGATCTCATTTTTAAACCTTATATAATTTTGCATAGTATTTTTTGATGCACAGTAGCCGGCTGGTAGCTTACAGGAACGATGCCCATCCGTTACCGGTAGCTCCGCCGGCTTGCACCAGTTGCTTTTTTCCTTTTTTTATGTATTGCGGCACAGTAGCTGAGGTGTTCCTCACCTCTAGCTAACGTGTATGATGATGATGAGGTTGCAATTAATCAAGTGATTCTCCACCGAATCCCTGACCAATTTCTCAAACAACTTAATTACTAAGCTTGTCAAGCTGACAGGCCAGTATTTCGCGGGCACAGCTCCGGCACCGCCCATAAAAATTGGACAGATGATTGCCTCTTTCCATTCCGAATGTAAGGCACGGCTATCGAACGATTGTAAACACGCATGTCAGAGGGCCACTTAGCTCAGCGGCCAATTCATGCATCAGCTACGGACGAATTGAATCAGGGCCAGAAGCTTTGGTAGGATTTAGCCCTTGCAATAACCTGAAGACTTGTGTCTCCGTTATGCTGATTTCAGTTATGCAAGAATCCTCTGGGACTTATGTGACTAGCTCAATCTGAGGTAGAGGTCTCACGAGAAAAGACACCACTGTTCGATAAGTATACAAGCCTTATCATAGTCGGTATGTCCATGGGTCCCATCCGCTCGTAGTAAAACCGGTATAGACGAGTTTGCACCGCTGCGTCTCTTTACGTAAACAAAGAACTTTGGATTTGTTACAGCTGTCAGCCAAATCCTCCTCGTTCTGAAGACGAAGAATTCTAAGATGTTGTTTACATTTATTTCTAACCGCTCGATAGCTTTCGTAGGTGTTGGTTGATGAAACCGCTTGGTAAGTTCGCCAGCAGTTAGAGCGCTTCCTGAGCGGGTATTTACCTGTATGACCTATCCAAGGAGACTGCGCCCGTGTCACCCGTTTCTTAATGAGTCCCGGCTTCTCAAATTTATCTATCAGGATGAAGAAGAATGCCTCTGTAACCTCGGACGGACCTCACGTCTCAAGGGAGAAAATGCTATGTTCTTAGAGATCTCTCTCCAGAAGATCGAACCAAAATGAGGAACGTAGTTAACGAACTACGAACCCGTAGAGCAAATGGTGAGACCAACTTGCACATAGTGGATTTGCAAGTAGTGCAGAAAATACAGAGGTTCCGCTGGAATCCACAGTTCGTCCTCTCCGGGACTTAAAAGCAAGGACGAAGAATGGACTACAGGTGATGGTTGCAAAGGTTCGCAGCCTCCAGAACAAATTGGACGAGGTACACGCCCTTACTTCAAAGCTGCTTCCTGACTTGTTGGCCTTCAATGAGTTCTGGCTCACTTCAGATATCTCCGACTCCGAGATCTACATCTCAGGATACCAACTTTTCCGTGTTGACCGATCTGGAACAACAGCTGGTGGCGGCGTAGTTCTCTACTGGAGAGAGGATCTCGTAGAAGCTGTCAGTGACGCTGATGGTGGCGCAGAGCTGCTTTGGTGCAGGATCAATGATGGCTTCAAATCTCTTATGGTTGGCGTTGTCTACAAAGCCCCGTGAGGAGATGACGTCTCTGTGTTAGAGTTTGTCAAAGCGCATGGAAACAGCAGATGCTTATTGTGGGTGACTTCAATGCCCCGGGTGTCAATTGGGACCTACTGCACTGCCGCCTTCCACCCGAGTCCTTTGACGCTAGCCTCCTTGAAACTGTCCTCAAAACGAGTCTCACCCAGCATATAACATCGCCCACTCAGCTTCCCGGACAGACTCGGCACACTCTTGATCTTGTGCTCACTCCGGCTTTGTCTGATGTCTCGGAATTGACCCTTCTACAGCCCAATGGTAAAAGCGACCATTGTACGATCTCCTTCTTATGGACTAAACGTCTAGCTATTTGAGCCCGGAGCGCACACCGTCGAAACTTCTGGCGGACCGACGCATCCAAGAACGGTAGCGAGTACGCTGGACTAGAATGTTCCACAACACTGGGAACTCGATGCTGCTTGGAACGATCTATTCTACAAGTTGAAGCTACTCATTGAAGTCGTCCCATTCCACAGTAACAGCCCTCGCTCTAAGGGTCCCCCTGGATCGACCGAGAATTCAGGGCCAACATGAAACAACAACGAAAAATATGAGACAAATTCAAACTTTCCAGGTTAGACAGACTACTCTAAATACAAGGCCGTCAGGAACTTCTGCTCACTGCAGAAACGTAAAAGGAGACGACACGAGCATAGCCTGGCTGTACAATCCTTTTCTAGTCCAAAGAAACTATTTCCATATCGTAACAGATCTTCCAACGCTGGCGGTGGAATTCCTACATTGTCTACGAATGAGCCAGGCATAATACACGATGGTAACGCCAAAGCTGACCTCTTGGCTCTACAGTTCTCCTCAGTATACACGGAGAAAAACTAGCAAACAACCAGGTAATTGCACATACAGTACCTCTGGGACGTATCGATATCGATGCAGGTGCTACCTTGAAGTTACTACTAGAACTGAACTGAACTTCCTAACCAGGCCCAGACATGCTACACCCCCATTTTCTCAAGATGGTAGCAAAAATCATTGCCGTCCCACTTTGTCGATTTTTTAGCTCTCTTAAAGCTGGTCGACTACCCGTCGATTGGAAGACGGTGTAGTTAGGCTGAAATAGTTGGCGGCATAAGGTTTCAGACTTGCCTGTCACTGTGGCCAGCCACAGGACGCCTGCGCCAACAGGCACCATGGGTGGCTTGCACTGTACCACCCACAGCTCCAACCAAACACCCCACATCCAGTGTAAACCCGAAAGAATAAGACCGGGAGGCATGTAGATGGGAGCTACGTTTCATCAACGGAGCTGGCCTACACTCCTTCACAGGCAAACACAAGCACGCCGTATTTAGGAATCAAGCGCACACAAGGTGGCAGCTGGAACGTATGTTCAGTTCAGATGGGAACTGGAACGATAGGAGAATCCCGTGAGTGTTCCATCTTGAGTGGATCGTTGAGCCAGGAATTGATGAAGTGCTCAATTATTGATGGATCTAAAACGGAACACCCGTATCGCACCCTGGCCAACCAGTTAATGCCCACGTTTCCTGCCCTAGCAGTCCCTGCTGTGGCAGTCACGTGAAGTAAGCAAAGGATAGGAAGAGAAATCGAAGGTACAGAATAGGGAAGTGCACTTAAATAAGAAAATAATACCAATACGTGAAGAAAAGTAGAGAAAAGAAAATCGAAGTACGAAGATGCGAGTTACTCAGGAAAATGGAAAGGTTTCGTGTTGCCACCCAAGAGCGTCAAGTTGCTGCTCAAACCCTTAACCGTAGATTCCCTGATAACACTTTCCGGAAGCATGTTCCAGCGGTCGATGACTCTGCGTGACAGCCGGATTTCCGCCCTAATCCGATCGGACCGCTGTTTGTCCAGCTTCAACGAATGACCGCGTAGAACATACAATCTAGCGGGACTGAATAGCCGAGATAAATCCGGACCAACCTTCCCAGTCAAGATACGGTAGGTTAGGATTAGGTCTCCTCTAAGCCCTCGGTAGTGCATTGAATGCATTCCCAAATTAAGTAGACGCTCGGGATACGTCCGTCCCCGTAATCCCTCGACTAACCTAGTACCCACTCGTAAAACCCTCTCTAGCTCCACTTTGTCCCGGACGAGGCAGGGCGGACAAGCCTGAACGCAGTATTCCAGATGAGGCCGAACGAAAGCCGAGAACAGCCTCGTAAAGATGCCGCCCGTCAAGACTCCGAAAGAACGTCGGATTAACCAGAACATGCGGAAACCTCTGCTTGCGACCTTCTTCCAGTTGTCGCCGGAGTGTAAAGCCGAAGAGTGTACGACGCCTAGGTCAACCTGGCTAGATACACGGGGGAATTCGACCCCACCGACCAAGTACTTCGCAGGAGGATAACCTCCTCCAATTCGAAGAACGGAGCACTTTGCCTGATTTATGGGCAGTAGCCATAAAGTAGACCAGTCTCAAAGCTTATCCAATGTTCGCTGAATAGCTTCGGAACCCCCAGGAACATCAACAATGTTCCACAGCTTCAGGTCATCAGCAAATAGCAGCGATGGTACCTCAAGCTCCGCGGGTAGGTCATTCACATAGATAGAGAACAACAGCGGTCCAAGGACCGAGCCCTGCGGCACGCCACTGAGGACAGACTGCCTAAATGATAGGCCCCGGCCTACCCGTACACACTGTTCTCTACCCTCCAAGAAGACAGTCACCAAATGAAGGGCGCGGCCAGATACCCCGTAGGAGGACAGCTTTTGCGCGAGCCTCAAATGGGGTACCTTGTCAAATGCCTTCGAAAAGTCGACGAAAAGCACATCCAGTGTGTGGCCGTTATCCACTGCATCCGCCCAATTTTCGCGAGCCACCAACAGATTCGTCAGACACGAAAATCCCTTCCGGAATCTGTGTTGTACATTGCTAAGTAGATTAAATCCACTCAGATGACTCTCCAATGAAGCTCTCACCAGTTTCTCGAGGAGGTTGACTACTACACTCGTCAGACTAACTGGCCTGTAATTTGCAGGCAGACCCCTGTCCCCATTTTTGAAGATGGGACAGATGACAACTTCCTTCCATTCGGAAGGCAATGCACAACTGGAAAGCGATTTATGAAACACAATAGCGAGCGGTCCACTTAGTTCCGCAGCCAACTCATGCAACAGTTTCGGGTGAATTAAATCAGGCCCAGAGGCCTTAGAAGGGTTCAGCCCTTCTAACAGCCTACGAACTGCAGTCTCCGCTACAATAAATTCAGATAGTTCTGAACCCTCTGGGGTCCTGCAAAACAGCTCAACGCCTGTCAAAGAGGTTTCCCTTACAAACGCTGCCGCATATTGCCCACTGAGTACGCAGGCCTTGTCATAATCCGTATGCGTATGAGTACCGTCATCACACATCAATATGGAATTGACATGTTCGAACCGCAGCGCCTTTTGCCATAAGCGAAGAATCTTTTTGGATTCTCTGAAGCTTCGTCCACTAACCCTTTTTCAAAATTGGGCCGAGCATCCCTTAGGTGTTGCTTACACCTATTTCTAGCCTTACGGTACCTGTCATAAGTATCGGTGGACGGAGCATCTCGGTAAGTCCGCCAACATCTAGACCTCTTTGTGAGCAGATGCCTGCCAGTGGGATCTATCCAGGGCGGCTGTGCTCGGGCCTCCTTTCTCCTTCTGACTGGAATGAAGGGAGCAGAGACCTCTGTGAGGTAGGACTTAAATTTATCCCAGGCAACCTGGACAGTATCGTCGTCTGAGATCTCACAATGGAAACCGGAAGCCTTGGCTCTCATTGATTGATAGTCTGCTTGCCATATGTTCGGGCGAGACTCAACAGTACTCTGGTAGCGTCGAGACAGAGTACAACTGAAGAGCAAACAAACATGATCACTGGAACCCAGTGGAGGTCCGTAAGTAATGTCATCAACAAAATCGACTGACTTAGCAAATACAAGGTCTAAGATAGACGGTACTTGGGCGTCCATGTACCTAGTGGGGAGGTCAATGAACTGGTGCAAGGGTACTTAGAGCATAAGTTCAAGCAGATCAGCGCCGAATGTGCCTGACGCAAGAAAGATTTGCCCAGCAAATCTCTGGGAGGTTGAAGTCGCCCATCACCAAACACTTATTTGCGGACTGGGAGCGAATGAATTCAAGTACCTCTTTGGATACGCTCCCAGGGCTTCTATACACAATTACAACTGTAACCTGAGCCGAGGATGTGCTAATAACAGCCGATAGAGCTTCAACAGTTTTGTCTGCCGACTGAAATAAGCAAGTCTTCAAAACGTCAAGTTTACAGCTCACATAAAGAGCGACGCCCCCTCCCTGTCGGCCAGCAGAGCGATCGCATCTAAATAGTGCGTAGCCAGATAGATGTACTTCACCATCCGTGATGTCCTGAGACAGCCACGTTTCAGTGAATGCGAGGATATCGGGATGAGACCCATCTACAAGCAGACCTAACTCGTACACCTTATTCCTTAGGCTGCGCACATTACTTAGCACTATCTGAAGTTTTCGTTAGGTCCAGACCTGGGTCGTGCGCTACCAGAATGAGCAGTGGTAGGGCAGAAAAAAACCGCCGGCTGACCACCCGAAAATCCACTAACCGGAAACCTTGGTCACCGGCCGCTCGCCTGCTTTTGAGGTCCTTGATGGCCTCCCTTAACTTCAGCCTTTCAATTAGCGGAAGGTCCGGCTGAACGCTAATATTTGCACCTTCCAGCTTAAATGCAAACCGCATGAGAGCATTGCGTTCCTCCCGGGTAGAGAGTACCACACGAAGTAGCCGCGGTCGCGGGTCTGGTACGTTAACTGAGACGTTCCCCAGTCTACTCAGCTTCCTGACAGTGTAGCGGACCGTTACCTAATGAGTGCTAGTGCTGGGGCAGAATGCAGTCTTAAGCAAAAACACAAAATAGAGGAAAAATCAATGCACTTGCGTTATAGTTCCTTCTTCAATCAATGTTAGTCCGATGCCGACTAGAGGTTCTAACATATAATCCGAGTAGTGAATAGACATGGCGGCAGCACAATCACGAGAGCGTCCTATCCGCCACTTGGAAATAACGCTCCTTCGGCAGTGTTATCCCGGTACACAGGGTTGCAGGTGATGTGATGTAGATTTGGCGACATTGAACTCATAGTGTTATTTATTAATGATTGAGTATGCTTGCTGAAATCCTATGACCTCAATTGGTAATCAATTTACTAAGTGGTTTAAATGCGTTACGATGGTTAATCATTTTTCCGCCTCACGCGTAACAGCCATGGTGGATGATTCGCTTGCATTCCGACGTATGCTTAAGGGCCCTTATCTGGACTTCGCCTCGGTGAAGAAAGATCTGAAAGAGTTTCAGATTAAAACGGTGACATCCTTTGTTCGTCCTAACGTGCAATCTGCGAAGGCGTACGAAAGGGAGACTGGACAGGTGCTACCGGAAGGATGCCCATACCGGTATATTTTGTTTGTATGTGTGCATGGGAGACGCAGCAATGTTACTGGAAAGCGGTAAGTGCATTGCAATTGTCTCATGATAAGATTACTATAGGTACCGATGTTACAATTGCCTTGCGCGTTTTTCTGTTACGTATAAGGGCGAATGTTATGAAATTGGGAATGCGTACCTGTGGCATTCGCACAGCTTTCAAGTTGGGAAGCCTTGGCTGTATGCGTGTAATCGGAGGCTAACAGAAGATCAGGAGAGGCTGGTGCTTAACTTAATGAGAACGTTTCCTCGGACCCAGGAGATGCGTGCCTTTGTGCGGCAGCAGTATGACATTCGTTCAACAAGGATGGATTTGTATGTCACGCGGCGGCGTCATCGTAAGGCCTGTGTCACAGAGGTGGAGGAGGTGACTCAACTGTTGCAAAAAAATGGTGAGGTGAAAATTCTGCATGAGGGTAATCAGATTCGTTACCTATTTTTTGTACCTTCGCGCATGCTTGAATTGGTAATTTTGGCGGACTCCACGTATCAGATCAATTACGGAGGCTACATCCTGTGGCATCGCATGTTTGTGGACGTCAGCGGCCTCGGTATGAGTTTCTTTTATACCCTGTTGCCTAATGAGACGGAGGTAGCTTACGAGGAGGCAGTGAGAGGTATGTTGGAATTGGCCCCCGCGGTTGCCGGTGCTCAGATTTTGGTGATGGACAAGTGCACCGCGCAAGTGAATGCGTTCCGTAATGCGTACCCAAACGCGAACATTGTTTTCTGCCGGCTATACTAAAGTATAGCCGTATATATCATTAACGTTAACTAAACCGACTATTCTGTTCAAGTTAATACACCCAGACGTAGAAATTACGTAGCTTTTGCTGGATGGTTTTCAGATGTACATTTCCCCTACTTCACATAACACCATCGATTAAGTCAGTCACCCTTAAGGACGCCATATTCATTGCTCCATACCCACTGCCTCTTGAACCCACTTTCCCGCACAGCACCTATTCCACTCAGAAAACACCGGATTTCGCAATTACATACCATCAAGTCAAGCGAACTCTTTTTCCCTTGCGTGATTAAAGGCTATAGCATTTACCAAAGGTAAATGCGAACCAATAGATCATCCTATTTATATGTATATGTATATATCACAGTTAGTTATGCGATATACATTTGCCATTTATGAATACATGTGTGTATATGTATATATATATATATATATATATATATATATATGTATGCATATTTATATATATGTTTGGCTGTTGTTTGATATCCCCGGTGTGGATGCGCTTGATGTGCATGTTGACAAGGTGCCTACCTGTCTATTACCCACTACCTCGTCCATACTGGCTTCAGGAGACTGTTGGTCGTTGCTGGAAGGGACAGGGTGCACGGTCCTTGTGGCCGTGTTAGGATCAAAGAGTGGTTCCATGCAGTCAGTGTGGAGCGGACTACGGTTCAGCCACCGCCTTGCGTGCGCTTGATTCCCAGATACAGTGTGCTTGTGTTTGCCTGTGAAGGAGTGTGGGCCGGCTCCGTTGATGAAACGTGGTTCCCATCCGCAAGCCTCCCGGGTTTACACTGGATATGTGGTTGGAACTGTGGGTGGTGCAGCGCAAGCCATCCATGGTCCCTCTGTAGGCGCAGGCGTCCGGTGGCTTGCCACAGTGACAGGCAAATCCGAAACCGGATGCCGCCAACCATATATATATATATATATTTATATATTTATATATATTTATATATTTATATATATTTATATATATATAGATGCATATACACATACATATAATCATAAACCGCAAATGTTTATCGCATATCCATTTGCGATATCGGGTTCACTTGCGTACCATGCAAATTAACAATGGGGATATATTTCCCATCTAGTTCAAGTTCAAGTGGGACTGGAACGATAGGATGAATCCCGTAAGTGTTCCTTCTTGAGCGGGTCGTCGATCCAGGAGTTGATAGGGGTGCTCCGACTTCTTGATGGGTCTAAAACGAAAACACCCGAAAAACACCCTGGTCCACCAATTTAATGCCCACGTTCCTAACATTAGCTGCCCCGCTGTGTCAGTTACGTGAAGTAAGTAAGAGAGGAAGGAGAATCGAAGGTAAGAGAGTAGGGGAAATCAGTTAAAAGAAGAGAATAATACCAATGACGAGGAAAAGCAAAGAAAATATAATCGAAGTATGAAGATGGGAATTTGTCAGGAAAACGGAAAGGTTTCGTGTTGCCACCCAAGAGCATCTAGTTGACGTTCAAACCCCTTAATCGTAGCTTCCTTGACAACAGGTCTTACGTAATGGTGTCGATCAGTGATCGAGTGGCCTTCGCGCCTAGTTTTCAACCATAAGGTCACCGGTCCGAATCCGCGTAGTGGTGGGCGTCCTCGCGGTACACAGCCTACGCACGACTGCTGGTGGTCGCTTGGCAGCGAAGCGCTGTTACGGCCTTCATCTGGCGATTTTCTTTTAACTTGACGGTAGGATTACGATTCTCAGCGTATTACTGTGGTTAACAATCGATTTGGAAGCACTTCGTTTCTATCGTCGCCTTTTTTACTTTTTATACTGTTGCTGACAGCTTTATTTACTGTTGCAGAGAAACAGCTCTGCAGATGCGAGCATTGCGACAGATGCTTCTCTCGTAGGAATGCATTAAGAAGACACATTGAAGCAGTGCATCTAAGTGAGTATTTCTTTCAGATTGTTAGATGTTTTCCCTTATTTCAAATGTGCTAACAGTTATTCTGATGAGCTTCATCAGCGTGTCACCGTCTGATGTTCAATTTCACAAGGTACTACACGTAAATTTTGACGTGGTTCTTTTTAACCTTATTTTTGATTCCGTGCCACTTTGGGTACGAGTCCAGCTTGTTGACCTATTAGTATTAGATTGCAAACCTTCAACGCTTCCAGATAAATGGTGCAGCCTGGAATTATAAGAAGCTGTTGGCTATTGCTGTCCAGTGCTTGCGATATAAAGTGCTTCCCCAATCACCCATGCTTGTCACGGGCTAGGGCTATCCAACGTGCTAACGGATAGAGTTCAGCAGTTGTTCTGACCTCTGCGTGTGGAGCGAGTGATGTTCTGAATGGGCGTAATGCCAATGTTGAAGTAACGTAGGTCAGATTGGATGTACAATCCCGAAAACCAGTGTTTAGGAAGCTATGAGCAGGGACCTAACGCCATATTATCTCTAAGTGCATTACATTTGGTGCATTGTTGAGCCATCTACATTTCTTTGCGGTTTGTAGCCAGTTGAACTCTTCTTCCAGTCGTGTTAACCGCGCAGCCTTGTTTGCTTGTTCTGCTTATCAGAAGGCCATCAGATACATCCGAACAAAGGCTTACTCTACGCAGCTAATCTGACTTCATGGTGCGATTGCGATAGCGTTTTACACTGGTTAGCAATCGAATTTGGAACATTTCATCTTGGTCGTCGCCTCTTCTCCACTTCTTTTACTCTTGTTAACACAACTATTGCAGAGAAAATGCCCTACAGATGCGAGCATTGTGACAGATGCTTCTCTCGGAGAAATAAATTAAAGGACCACTTTGAAAGAGTGCATTTAAGTGAGTATTTGTTTTAGGGTGTTAAATGTTTTCAATTATTCTAGGTGTGCTCACATTTATTCTGCTGAATTTCTTCTGACTTTCTGTACCACATGGAGCTACGCGTTGTATGTGACGTGGTTCGTGTGGTCATGTTTGTGCCAAGATTGATTTTCGTTCTCCCTCGTGTTAGTGACACCAGAAAACTAAACTAGTAACCGAGCAAGCGAGTTATGGTGCTACACACTGATGATACCACTTCACTTGATCTCTAGTCCATTGAATCACGATTGCCAAGCTCGGCGAGCACATTTACGCATGAACGGCGAAGATTAGATCACAGTGGTTCGAGTAATTTTGATCTTCAGCCATGATCGATTTGGAATTTCCTGCGCATTATTGGTTCCATGATCCTCTGCTTTTC
Organism: Dicrocoelium dendriticum; assembly: GCA_944474145.2. NCBI lineage: Eukaryota > Metazoa > Platyhelminthes > Trematoda > Plagiorchiida > Dicrocoeliidae > Dicrocoelium > Dicrocoelium dendriticum. The sequence goes on from OX104069.1 coordinate 28,488,168, forward strand.
ATGGGCTGCGCACACTCGACCGCCTGGCATGTACTTCCGAGCGATCACATATAGTGTCTTTCACTGTTGGTGCTGTAGTCGACGCCTATGTAAGCTGGATGATCGTGTTAAAATAAATCCCCACGGACCGATGACGGGATCGGAATACGATTGCGTTTTGGAAGCAAGGCATCTTAGAAATTGAATTCATCCTGTAATTGATATGTGGTCTTGATTCTTTTGGAAGCTGCTGGATCCCTGCTGTACCATTACATTATCCTGTAGATCGCTCTCGCCATTCCCAAGCTCAGCGTACTACTATTTCAATGGTTATACGCTTGTGCGCGCAACGCTACACGAGGCAATGGTGGTTGTTAGCATTTTTCTCTTCGATTGCTCTGTTTATTAGCAAATCGTTTGCCCTAACACACGTTGTACTATACATGGTTTGCGGCATGCGGTTCTGGGTTTTCCTGTCACTGGGGACCTCCATAGCACATCCCCAATACGCCTGCGCCTACTGAGGGACCATGGGTGGCTTGCGCCGCAACATCCACAGCTCCATTCACACACCCCATATCCGGTGTTACCCCGAAGGAATAAGACCGGGAGGCATGTGGATGAGAGCCACGTTTCACCGACGGAGTCGGCCCACATTCCTTCAACAAGCAGAACAGAAGCGTTCCGTCCTAATTCGGAAATCATGCACACCTGACGTACACAAGGCGGTGGCTGAACCGTAGCCCGTTCCACGCAGGATGGAACCACTCTTTGAGCCTAGCACAGCCACGAGGGCCGTACCTCTCGTTTTCCAGCAACAACTCCGTCTTCTGGAGCCAGTAATCGAAGTGGAGTGTGTTAGCCAGATAAGCACCTTGTCAACATGTACCTCAAGCGCAGCCACATTGAGGATATTAAACAACAAAATTAGAGTGTAAGGGAAGACACGTACTCAAAATTTTCCCGGCAAAACTTCAGTTCGAGGTTTGTGATCAACTCACGATTTCATCTCATCTAAATGCTGAATACTGTATCATAGAGCGAGTAGAAATGAATTCTGTACAACTCTTTTAATATATAGTCCTAAGTGTCATAAAAATTGTCAGCCATGAATATCGTTATCGTTCTCACTTAACATGTAAAATATCTGACTCACAGATGTGCGATGTCATCGTATGTATGCAACCGTTCTCTGAATCAAAATACTGGTACGAAATAAATCTAACAACGTCCTGAACTGCTGCACAGATATTGCCTCCATTATATGTCAAGGCAAACTGTTCCAAGTATTTACCACTCTCCGTTCGAAGCACACTGGCTGGGGAACTCGCTTCTCACCCGGCACGAGAAGTTTATCTTTGTCCGCCTGTGCTGCATGGTCCTCGTAAGTGCAGCATTGGCCTCAACATGGGGAAGTCACCTGTATGTAGCATACGGTAAGTCATAATGATGTCGACTCACACCTGACGGTAGGACAAGATGTAGAGTCCTAGTTTCTCGTAGCGCTTTATACCCCAACCCACGTAAACTCGGGATGAGCCTGGTAGCAGCGTGTTGGACCCGTTCGATCTGTTGTGCCTCGCCTCGGGTAATCGAAAGTAGGTGGGCGAATCTTACCCTAGCATTGGTCCAATGATGGAAGAAAATACAGGAATGGTAACCTCTTCAGACCATGTGCCGAAGCTACGTTTGAGCGCCCAAAGCATGCGCAGTCCGTTACAATATAGCCTCTTCATGTTGTCGACGGACTTCAAATCGTAGCGCGGGAGTACACCTAAGTCCTTCACGGAGGGTGTGGGATATGGCAGTTGGCCGTCAAGGATGTAGGTTCGGCCGTCAGCACCCTTTCCCAGGCTCATAAATACAGATTTGGCCCGGTGATGAACTTCCGCAGACCATGCAGATAGCCGGATGAGGTATTGCTGAAGTAGGCCACAGTCATCGGGTGCGTCAATTTCTCTCCAAGTCTTTATGTCGTCCGCAAACATGCACACAGTGACCGGAGAAGCTGAGATAGATCGTTGATGTGGATCAGGAACAGTGTGAGCCCCAGCACAGTAGCTTGTGGCTTGCCATTTGTAGAGGGATACCAGTCAGTTAGATGGTCGTCCACATGTACCTTTTACTTTCTTCTAACAAGAAAGTCGCCGATCTACCGGTGTAATGAGCCACCGACGTCGCACATCCTGAGTTTGTGAAGGAGAACCACATGGCTGACGTTGTCGAACGCTTGAGTGAAATTGATGAATATCACATCGACAGACTTCTCCTTGCTTAATGCCTTCAACCACTCACGCCTCGTTTCGAGCAAGTTTGCAATGCATGAGCGGTCTTGCTTACAACTGTGCTGTGCGGGCGTCTGGATCTCATTTGATTGTAGAAGCTACAAGAATCCATTTTTACGATTTTCTCAGCAACTTTTGCCAAAATGGGTGTCAGACAAATTGGCCTGTGCTTGTCTACTTTGCTAGGGTCGTCGCCTTTCGAAATAGGCATCACCGAACATTTCCAGTCAATCGGCAACGGACCTTCAGACTGCGATCTGTTGAAAGGTCAGTTACGACAGAAGTAATGATAGACGAAAGTGATTTGAAAATCTGGGTGAAGCTCATCCGGTCCGGTAGCTTTGGTGCCGTTAAGGTTTGCATGTAGTTGACATACTTCTTCAACGCCGCAGTCCAGACTGTCGAGTTCGGTAAAATCGGTACATGTCGAACTCAAAATAGATACCTGGTCATTTGCAAGTACAGAAACGAAGTGCGCCGCCAACTTGGACGCACACTCCGTGCTGGGGGTTAGGGGTTGTCCGTCTGTGCCATCCAGCACTGACACATCACCTGCTGGCTTCAGGCGGCGCTTCCCCTAAGCAATTTTTTTCTTTAGGGTGGTCTTCCCGGCATTTGCGAGCCGCTCTTCGAAATGTCGGCGCGTATTCTTTTTTAAACTGTTGCAGAGGTTCCGCTGACTTTTATACCCTTCGTAATCATTAGCAGACCCAGAGAGGAGGAATGTGTCTCACAATCCGCGCCGCCTCCGAGCCAGATTTCCATAATCCTTGTCAAACTGATAAGGCTTAACCAGTCCAACCTCCCGACATTTCAAGGGCGCAAATTGGGAATACAGTGATGTCAATTTCCTTTTTATACATGTCCAACAGTCTTCCACAAATGCAGCTTGTGAGAGACCAATCCAGTTGGCTCGCGGCTGGAACGCGACCGTCGAAGCCCATTTTCCAGTAATGGTAAGCTGGTTCCAGCGGACATGAATACGGCAAAAGTTATTCCATATCAGCTATAAGCACAGAGTGGTCGTTTTTAGCCAGGGGCTCCAGGATCCGAACGTCACGCACTGGTAGTTCGTAGCTCGTTAACATCAGGACGAGGTTGAGCGTGGTGTTATGGGTGTTGGCTTGCATATGTGTTGCGATGCACCAGTTTCAAGTACCAAATCCACGAACTTTGCTTCAGCCTCACCATATCCAGGCATCAAATGCACATCAGGCCATCATATTCGAGGACAGTTAAAATCGGCTCTAAATAGGAAGTGGAAGACTCAAGTGGGTTCGAACACGGGGCAGGCAATCCAAACAGCGACTCAGCGGGTTGTGATAGACTGTGCCCTCAAGTATTTCTCCTCGCCTGAGGTGGATGGAGCACCACAGTAGCTCACACACACCATCGTCATTTCGGTAGTTGCTCACTAGTCTCCCACGCAGGCAAGACCGAATGTAGAGCAAGACACCACCGCGGGCATCCGTTAGTCTATCGCATCGGTAACACGAGTAACCTTTGTGTTCAACTTCCTGGGTGTATAACACAGAATGCAGCCATGTCTCTGCGAGTCCCACTACGTCTGGCCGCTCAGACGTAACGAAGCAGCAAAATCATCACGCTTGTTCATAACACTACAAACTTCGATGAAGGCTAAACGCGGTGTTATTTTTTGCCTTTATCACCGTGGTATGTCGTCTGGTCACTTGAGGCATCCACACCGGTCTTTTCCAATTTGCTTGTTTCGCCTGACAACTTATCACACAGCACAAACCTGATCTCTGGCTGGCAGCACGATCGATTGTGCCAAAGATTCTAGCACCAAATGGGCGGTGCCGTCTAATGCAGGTTGTTAAACATTGCTGCCCCCTGACTATCATGTACAAGATTATCTTGCTGAGAGAGACTGTATCTGATCAGTTGCGGGAATCGGCAGTCGGTATGCCGAACAGATAGGCATTATTTGCTGGGTCGGACATGACTTTTGCAGTCTTTATGTATAGTGGCGCTTATGCTCAGTTCTGCACCCATTCGACATACTTTCTTTGTATATACTTCCTTAATTTTTTGGACACTGCTAGTTAAATATCTTGATGATGGCTTACTATGAACGTGCGTTAAATCTGAATGACGGATAGAAGCGCGCAAACTGATTTCTTTTCCCACGCTTCACGTTCGTTGCTCGTGTCATTCACTGCCCCCCCCCGTGGCTCAACCCATCTAGGCACAGTATTGATGCATAAGCACACGCCGAGATATGTGCACTTTGCTGGCGTGCAATGTTGTGAACGAGTTGCTTACCAAACTCTTCCACTGACTGGGTTGGCAGCTTATTATTGACACCCACGCACACTTTATCTACTCCCCTGGGCGCAGTTAGTCGCGAAACGTGAGTGGTCACTTGCATCTTCGGTAGATGTTTGTTAGCTAGTAGCATTTTGTGCCTAGGAGAAAAGGACGTCCTCTGAAGAAATGTAGCCAACCGGCCTGTGGCTTCACTAGTCGAGCTGCTATTCATTGGATATCCGCTTATTCTCGTTGGCTAGCTGCTCAGCTACAGGCGGCATACGACTAATTTTCTCTACGCTGATTCAGAGAGAGTGAGAGCTGGCTACGATGGCTGCTACAGACGGACTCCCTGTCATCTCTTATGCGAAAGATGGCGTGCATTTCCCTCCTGGGATCCATTTGCATTCTGATCACGGTTCTTCGTGTCCGATCATTCCATCGTCGTAGCTGCAAGCCCTTTCCTTCTGTGGTCACCGAACAAGGCTCAATAGGTCACTCCTGAGTTTCACGGTATATCGAAATTGTCCAGCGGAATGTCCAGTGGTAGCGATCGTTCACTGGTACTTATCTGAATGCCATTAGGCTGCAGCAGCTTTACGTCTCTCGTCGAAATCATGACACCCACGCGAACTTTATACGGCACTTGTCCAAGTCTGCAATCAATCGAGCCTATGGTCCACTGTGGTCTTCCAGGAGGATAGCCTCTGACTATAACACTGTCCTGGGTGTAATGGATGTACCTGCATCCTGTGCCGCTGATTAGAGTAATTTTCCATTCTCGTGTTACTCTCTTGCGGATCGATACACTTCGGATGCAGCAAGGAATTCAGAGTACAAAGTTTTCTAACCATCAGCGCTTCTGCTGGGGACAGCTGATTTGGCACCTGGGTGTTCGAAGTCGATTTGTACAGTAGAAGGAAAACATACAATTTCTCTTGGATAGTTCCCCTCTCCTCTTCAACGCGCCGTCTGTTTAAACATATTAACAGGGCACTCCACTTGCCCATTGGACTATGGATGGAACCTCGACGAATATAGGTGTAATCCCGTTCTGCGTACAGCATTCGGAAAATTGCGAAGATGCGAACTGTGGTCCACTATCAGTAACTAGGGTATCTGGTATTCCATGCTGCTCAAAGTCCTCTCAGTATACCAATTGTTGCGTCACTTGGTGTGCGTTCCATGCAGAACACTTCTGACCACTTGCTGAAGAAACTGACAACGACGAGATACCGTTGTCTATTGACGGAACCAAAGAAATCCGTTTGTACTCGTTCCCACTGTTTCGTTGACAGCGGCCAAGGATACAGTTCCGCTTTCCCGTGCGCCTTGCTGACAGGCGCACATTTCAGACACTATTTTGCTAGTTGTTGCAGCTTCAAGTCGATATTTAGCCGGGAAACGTAACTCAGCGCAATCATTTTTCATTTTGTTAATGTCCGGGTGTCCCCGATACAACTGCCGCAGAATTCTTTGGCGAAGCTTCTGCCCAATGTAAACATCCATTAGCAATGGATAATTCGTCTTCTCTCCTGGACAAACCTTGCAATTTCCCATCTAAGTTGTCCTTCGGCCACTGTGTAGCGGGCAATCTAACCGCTCTTCTTAAGACAGAATGCCTCATTGACACATCACGTATCATCTCAAAAGTTACCGGACGTTCTGAGCGTTTTCAACAATACATGATTTACTCTCAACTCCAGAAACATCGCTGCAATGATACATTCCTCTTGTTTTTGCTGCTTTCTTTCCAATAGCAAGTACAGTGCATCAGCTTGACCAGTATCCTTTGTAGAAATGTGCCTCACCGTAAAGTTGTAGCCAAGTAACGGAGTAACCCACCCCTGAAACCTGTTTGCCGTTTAGACAGGGATGCCGGACTGATCCGAAAAGTACCATCAGCGGCTTATGGTCAGTAAGAAGTGTAAACTATCTTCCAGGTGGCATCTTGTGAACTTTTTTTTACAACGAAAACTATCGCCAGGGCTTCTACTCTCTCTGGCCATGATTTCGTTCTGCTGGAGAAATCGGTCGCGTTGCATGCGCATTTCTCTTTTCTGAATCATCTGCGAACTTGTGAGCTTTGACTGCACCATTGTCATAGTTCGAGCTGTCTGCCGCCACCTCGGTTTTCAAAATGGTGTCGTAATGTGTCAGCAGAAGATCGGAACATAGTTGCGATTTTACCTCATCAAATGACTTCTGTCATTTTTCGATCCAGTTCCAGCGTTTATCCTTGGACAGTTGGTCACTCAATCGACCACGCAAGCAATACATGTACGGTAGGGAAGAGCTGTAGTAACTTCTGGGTCCTAGAAAGGACTTTAGCGTTTCAATATCTTTGGGCGGCGGCATCTTCCTGATTTCCTCTACGTTCCTTGGGTCTGGATGCCTGCCGTTCCTGTCGATTGTAAAGCCGAGAAACATAACTTAGCTCGGAGTCTGAATCCATATTCCACAACACGGCCAAGAGCTCGAACCAACTTTTCCGAAGAAGTGATTAGCTCTGCCTCCGACAACAATGAGGTTCTCCAGGTATACGGTTGCTCCATCAGCATCTGTCAGTATTGGGTCCATCATTTGATGCAATATGGCTGTTGCAGCCTTGACACCAAACGTGAGACGGTGATAATGGTACAAGCCTCGATGCGGATTGACGGTGAGTAATTCTCGTGAAGCTTCATGTACCTCTATCTGACGGTATGCATCAGAGAGATCCAGCTTTGCGAAGCATTTACCTCCATTTGATTTTGCAAACCAATCATCTGGGAGGAGTAAAGAACACGGATGGGCGTCCGATGCAGCATTTAGAACCCTCAAGAAATCGGCCCACATTCGAATCTGACCGTTTGGCTTATTGACGCCAGTAATGCGTGCAGCGCAAGACGGGTAGTTCGCCGGATGGACAACGCCTGCTCTCTCTAAGCGATCCAGCTTCTTACCAACCATTGGTGTTGTTACGTAAGCTACAGCGTGTCTCGCACGAAACACTGGAACAGCATCGGAGTTAAGGGATAGTGAAGCTTACACTTCCCCAGTGCTTCTGGTAAGGTTCCTACATGTTTATCCCGTAGGTGCTCGATGGCTGCAGTTTTAGGGGCTGTTGGATTGTGTATCTGGATACTTGTACAAATCTGCTTAATCGGAACATCAAGTAGGTTGAAACGCTCGATCCAGTCCAGAACCGGACGATACAAATTCTAGTGACACGTGGCAAAAATCGTTCCCCGTGCGGTAACGTCGGCATAACGACACTCACAGTCGACTTGACCAATCAATTTTAACTCGGCACCTGATTCATTTTTCGCCTGTTGACTGGTTGATTTGATATCTGGCTACCCGACTATCCTCCACAGCCTTTCTGATGTGACCGTAAAGTCTAAGGCCGTATCGATCTGCAAGTGCGCCTGTCTTCCATTGATGTTTATGTTGATGTACTTTCTACAATCTCTAACATCGTCGGTAAAATTGGCGTTCACTGTTTTCGCGAAACGACTAGGTTTTCTTTCGAGTATCATGAACCGGTCTGAAAGATGTGTTGAATCTGCTATGAGTTTCTTTGTGTCTACGTCTACGACATCTCTGACAGATATGCTTGTTGAATGGACACCATCTAACCATTGCCAGTCTCCGCATTGTCAACATGCTGTTGGTGGTTTGCATTTGAGGGGTCTTCTTGTGATCAGTGGCTGGAAACTTGTTCCGCGAAATCTGTTGAACTGCGAAGTCATTGGAATACGCCTTCGGGTCCTCGATCATAGGTGTTTGGTGTTTCACTTTGATGATTCTCTAGGCCTCGGCAATGGCAGATTGCATTATGACATCCGCTCCAACAGCCTGAGTATTCTGGTGCGGATGTCGACATCCTTTGGAGATTGCAGATTGCATACCAGTGTCGGACACTCAGATTGATCTGGAGTAAGTGATTTCAGCTTGGATTTCTGGCACTGTCGCTTCACTGTTGCTACATGAGCAATGAAACTGTCGCATTCCCTCTTGCACAGCTTCAGGCAGTTGTGCCGATTGTTGAAAAGCGATGCCTGATCGCCGTACATCTCTGTCAGTCTGGACATTGTCTCATCGAAGCTGAAATCTTGAACACTCTTGGCCAAAATGTACTTAATGTATCTGTCGTGCTCCACAGTTCCGAGTTTACGTACCAGTAGCCGTACTTTTTACTCATCATCAAGATTTGCCAACTCCGTCCTGAAGGTATCTTCGTAGCGTCTGAACCATGCGTTGGAAATCAGCCCTGAAGCGGGATCAAATGCAAACTCATTGACACTGTTGATTATTGCTTCAACTGAAGGCTTTTGACTGGAGTGATAGTGTTCGAGTTGGAGGTCTCGATCATTCGCAGCAATGCGACCTCAATTTGCTGATGTTGCTAATGCAAAACAGCTTTCAGAACTTTACTTCCATCGTCAAAACCTGTTGTGTTTCCGTTGACAGTACGGATAACCGGTACAGCCACTCGGATCACGATGCAGCTACTTCCCAAATCAGAAGACAAAGGCCTCGGGCGGGAATTGTATGGAGCACTCGGAAGACAATGTACAGTCGAAACATTGGGTCAAACTAAATGGTTCATGAGAGAATGACCTAAATGAAAGTTGCTGACTATAGGAACTACTAGATGCGCGAAAACTCGCTTGTTTGCTGTTCAAGTAGTGCGCTTACTGTAGGACCTCTTGGCAGGTCATTCTCATTGGTCCACTTCAAGGTAAAGCGATGCCATTAGCTTTCTCTCATTGGCTAGCCACTCAGCTACAGGCGGCATGCGACCAATCTTCTCCGGGTTGATTCAGAGAAAGAGAGAGAGCTAGCTTTGGGGGCTGCTATGGACGGGCTTCCGTAACAGATGGGCGTCACAATTGTTACATAACTGTGGCCGTGCTCCTTGTCAGTCACCATTGTGTTTTACTCTATTGTGCCATTTGAACGAACTCCTTCGCCACAGAAGAAGCTCCGACGCTGTTGTGCCATATCGGTCAAGAGTGATGTCGCGCAGGCGTCATAGGTGGTGAACACCAGCAAAAGCGCCCCTAGCTTTTGCTATACGGTTGGTGATCTCGTCTTCGACCCTACGGGCGGTGATACAACTTCCCAGGTAGTGGAATTTGTGTACTACTTCCAGCTGATCTCCACCAAGTGTCAGCGTAGGAGGCGGTCCCTGCCAATCTTGGAGGAACTTTTTGCAATTCGATGGTGCAAAGCAAAGCCCGAGGAGGCTGACATCCAGCGCTAATCTGTCAAGGGCCGCTTGACACATCTGGGAGCTGTCACAGATGAGGGCGATATCGTCAGCATACTAGGCAAGAAGTCGTTCTCCTGGGATCAGATCCACACCCTGTGGATCGGCTGCCCACTCTCGTCGCGTATGGTCTCGCAAACACCAGGTCTCCTGCCGCCTGTTTCCCGTATCAGACGGTATAACTTACGATGATTACCAATGGCAGCGGCTGTTTCCATCTCAGAGGCACGATGAGACCATCAGTTTTCGCGGTCCTTCTTTAGGCTAGCACGTCGTTTTGCCCTGAGATTTTTGCGAGCTTCATTGTACTCGCTTCCAGCCGGAATACGTCGGCGAGCATCCATAAGTTCCAGAGACTGTGTAGAGACCCAATGTCCGGTTTGGCAATTTGCTTTGCCACATGAAGACATGCCTGCTAATAGCAACGCTTGACGAGTATGCGACCAGTGATCTTCAACGGTGTTTAGTGGGCGCTTACTCAGCCCAGATGTCAGCGCATCTTGGTACACATTCAGAACATCTGGCTTCGCCATTTGGCTGGTGTCAATCCGTTCACATCGACGTCGCGGACGTCCACCGAAACGCACCAGGAGGTCGGCACATACAAGTGCGTGGTCAGAGTCCACGCTGGTGCTCCAAATCGATCGACAGTTTTGGACACAGCCTCTCCAGTGGTAACTGATCGCGATATGATCGATTTGCGTCCATGACTGGCCCGAGGCTGGTGGCCGCCAAGTCACACTTCTGTGGGTGCTGTGTCGAAAATTAGTGCTCGCGAGAAAGAGGCGAGCATCTTCACACAGCTGTAGCAATCGCTCACCATTATCATTACGGGAGCCTACACCATGTTGGCCGCCCAGATGAAGCTCATCAGAGGACAATTTTCTGATTTGGGCGTTTAGGTCGCCAGCCAGCACCACAGTATCCGTGCTTCTTCTGTAACGAAGGAGCTGGTGAAGTTCCTGATAGAAATCATCAGATCAGACTGATTCCTCTATGGTTACCGCATTCCGAGCGCGAGCCGCCTTTGAAAATGGGAACAATAACGGAGCGGCTCCAGCCGGTGGGGACAGTTTCCTGCTACCAAGGTTTCACTAGAACCTCGGTTAAATCATCCACAAGAGCAGCACCCCCGAATTCGAGGAGGGATGGCCGAAGATTCTCTGGCCCCGCGGTTTTATTTAACTTCACTGCGTTATCACATTCGACTTCTGAGCGAGAGGGTGAATCCAAAGGGATAACCCAGGAAGCAGGGAGATCATTGGCCGGTGAAGAATCGAACAATTCCAGCCGATTAAATTGCTTTACAGAATGCTCAGCCCAACGCTCCAAGCGTTTTGACAAGTTGTGGATAGACTGTCCACTCTCGTCACAAATTGTTTCACTAACACCAGGTCTCCTGCTTTCCGTCTCCCGTGTCAGACGAAATAACTTTCGATGTTTACCCAGGGCAGCGGCTACTTCCATCTCTGACGCACGAAGCGACCACCAGGATTCGTGGTCTCTAGGCTAGCACGGAGTTTTGCCCGGAGCTCTTTGCGAGTTTCATTGTGTTCGCTTCCAGCCGGAATATGCCGGCGAGCATCTATAAGTTCCAGAGACTGCGAAGAGACCGAATGTCCACGTTGGCTATTAGACTTACCACATGAGGATTTTCCTGCTGCTAGTAAGGTCTAGTAAATATGATATCAGTGAGTTCCAATTGCATCCAATGTGCGTTTATCCAACTCGAATGACAGCGTACTTTGATAGGTATTCAGAACAGCTGGCTTCGCCAGTGGACTGGTGTCAATGCGTTCACAACGTCGTCGTGGACGTCCGCCAAAGCGCATCTGCCTGCCGGCACATATAAGTGCATGGTTGGTGTCTACACATGTGCTTACAATCAAGCAACAGTCCTGGACGCAGCCTCTCCATCTGTAACTGATTGCAATATGATCGATTTGCGTCCAAGTCTGGTGGCCGCCAAGTCACCTTTCGGCTGGTGCTGTGTCGGAAATTAGTGCTCGCAACAAATAAGCGAGCATCCTCACACAAATAAAGAAACCGCTCACCGTTATCATTACGGTAGCCTACACCGTGCTGACCGCCTAGCTGCGGTTCATCGGTGGACAACTTTCCAACTTAAGCTTTCAGATCCCCCGTCAGCACAACAGTGTCCGTGCTTCTTCTGTGGCGAAGAGCTCGGTCAATTGGCGGTAGAAGTCGTTTTTTACCCAATCATCGTGAGAGCTTGTGGACGGGTAGGTAGCGATGATTAGTAGACACCTATTAGTGCCGTGCGACTTCGAAGCTTTGAACGAGCCAGCCAATCTGACCGCACACATCCGGCTACTGAGTGGAATCCAATCAACCAGAATAGCTGCAGCCAGGGGACTCAGAGCAATGCCAACACCAGCTTAGCCGGTGCTCGAAGGTGCATCTTCTCCGGATAGGCTCAATGAGAAATTACTGCTTTTGTCACCTGAAGGGCTTCGCAGACTGATACAGAGCTCGATTTTGGCATGCGGGTCACCAATAAACAGCAGATATCGATCTAGATGGTCTAATATTTGGTCAAGTGCCACCTGTTGACCGATATATAGCAATGCTAATCTGAAGGAGGATCGAGGGCTTCAAGTGGAAGCCGATGAACTGGAGTGGACCGTTTGGTTAGACATGGGCTTGTTGACAGGAGAGGAGTGACGCTCCTGCGTTAACATGTGAGTTGAAACTGGACGATAAGCAAAGCAAGTTGGAGGAGAGCAAATATCGGGGGTTGAAAACTGGGGGATGAAAGTGAATTTGGAATGGAACCATATGAGGGAAAGCGTAAGAGGTGGAATAAGAAGACAAGAAGGCTTGAGCAGTAGGATCCAAATCCCTATCCACTCTGCTCGATGCAACAGATAGGGCACCGTTGATTATCCTCTGCGGTGGCCAGAGCATCAGGAATTTGTGGCTTGTGCAGGACACTGTTAGGTTGCTCAGGCCTAGACAGGAGAACGATTAGGGTTATCAACCAAAGTTTTTGCTTGAAAATCCTGACCACAAGGCAGCGGGTTTGTCGTTTGATTAGAAGGAGTCCGTTTTAAGGAATAATTAACCACCCTCATTCCGACACCCAACCTGTAGGACCAGGAGGCTGAGTTTATCTGGCATCGACTCATTGACCAAGCTGGTATGAGTGCCTCTGAAGGGACAAAAAAAGCACCACCTAGCGTTGCTCCATGGATCACTGAGGCACACAGACTATTGTACCACGGTAAGGTCCAGCCTCATTGCGATGAACATTGTGCTGCAGCTCATATTGTCCCATCCCTCATGATTGTAAGACATAATGGTTTACATCCGCCGAGACTTGGAACTCGAGATCAGGGATCATTTGAAGACTGCAATCATTGAGTTGAAACGTCGTGCTGACTTACAAATTGTAAATTTTCGGGTGATCAAGAAAAGTGTACGAACCCGTATCAATCGGTTGCTCAACCTCGAGACACGTCCCCCCGGTACCTCCCAATACGTCAGTGTGGTATTTACCAACGTGTACCATCAAAGAACAAACGTGACGAACTATGTAGCCTCGCTGTCTCGGGGAGGCCGGACGTTTTAGGACTTGCAGTGACTTGGCTGAACTCCGACGTCATACTCCACGAAGTCGCGTTGTCTGGATACTCTTGTTTCCAATGCGTCCGAAAATCAAAGGCTCACGGTGATGTTTTGTTGTACAGAAACTCGTCACTATCTTGCAAATGTACCAGCACTTATCGGAACGAGGATAACTTTTGTGAGCAATTGTGGTGCACAATCCGCCTCAGACTCACAGAACTAATAGTGGGTGTTGTCTACCGTAGCCCATTAAACCGTTGTTGCGATTGGTTACCACATATACAGAAGCACATGAGCTGCCCTCATTTCTTACTGATGAGGGATCTAAATTTACCTAAGATATTTTGGCCAGACGTTCGGATTCTTCCCGGTCATGGCGACGTTGAGGCTCAGTTCGCTAAAATGACTATTGCAATCGGGGCAATGCAACATGTCATCCAACTGACGCGCATGGCATTGCACTAGCCAGCTTGTCTGGACCTAATGTTTCCGAGCTGCAAGCAGAAGCTGAAAGAGATCAGAGTCCTCGAACCTCTGGCGAACAGTAACCACTGCTCCATTGTGGCATGCATAGAACTGCCGTTACCGTATTACAACCAACGGAAGCCGACATTCAACTATTGGAAGACGGACTTCAAAGGGCCCGTCCAAGCCGCAAATCAGAATGATTGGACACTACCACAGAATGCGTTGCTTGAGACCTGTTGGTCATTAATGAAGGGGAAATTTAACTCGCTGTGTACTCGGTTCGTTTCTCTGAAGTATTCAAAAGTCGGACCTGTCAAACCGCATTGGTTTGATAAGGAATATAGATAACGCGACGGCGTCGCAACCTTTGGGATAGGTACATCAGCTCGGGTTGTGATGAAGATTACACGGTGTACAAGAAACAGCGTAACTTATGTAACGCCGCAATGATCAAGAAACGCCGGCAGTTCGAAGAGGAGCTAGCATCCTCGGCCACAACTGCACCCAAAAGAATATTTGCCTACTTGAAACCTCAACTGAAACCCGGGGGCGACTTACCGGTCTTAGAGAGATTGAACGGACAAACGCTCATTTCAAGCGCGGAGCGCGCGGACGCCTTGGCTACGCACTTCCTCACCGTATTTTCCAGTAAACCGGCGGCTGTTCCAGTACCGGCACAGGTTGCGCCAGTCTTGCTCGACAGCCTACAATGTGATGCAGTCGAAGTGTATCAGCTACTCGTCAACCTCGATGGTGCAAAGCCCCCCGGACCAGACGGACTTCACCCACTAATACTCAAGTCCCTATCGAATGTCATCTCACCAGCCGTGACAAACCTATTCAATAAATCACTCTCTGAAGGATCTGTCCCCAACGACTGGAAATGCTCGATAGTGAGACCGCTTCCCAAGGGTGGTGATCCGAGTAAAGTAGAGAACTATAGACCGATCTGTTTGACTTCGATATTATCCAAAGTTCTCGAGAAGGTTGTGAAAAGTGTCTGCTGTCGTTCTTCGAATCGATGGACGTATTGACGCCAGCGCAACACGGCTTTACGAAAGGGCGATCCTGCATCACCAACTTGATGTACGCAAACCACCAGTGGGTACGAGCTCTCAACGAACGGAAGGATGTTGACGTGGTGTACATCGACTTTAGTAAGGCGTTTGACAGAGTGAACCACGAGGTACTCCTTCGTAAACTGAGGACCTACGGAATCGGTGGCACGCTACTTCAGTGGTTACACGAGTTTATTGTGGGACGAAAGTTTAGAGTACAGGTCAATGACTACCTGACAGACTGGTTCCATCGACCAGTGGCGTGCCTCAAGGAACTGTACTTGGGCCAGTATTATTTCTTATTCATATCAACGATCTTCCGCAGCAGCTCCAGTCACCATGTGCCCTGTTTGCAGATGATTTGAAAATCTGGAGGATCATTGAGAACCAGGACGACTGCGCTCGCCTCCAGCATGACTTAGATCGACTGTCAACGTGGTCCACTGAAATGCAACTCCCTCTTAACGCAAGCAAGTCGGAGTTCATCAGTATCACCAGACGTCCAGCCACTCGATCATACACCTTGGACGGCCAGTTGCTCCACCCTAACACATCTGTCAGAGACTTAGGAGTGCTCTCGCGACATGATATGAGATCACTAGAAAATACAGAGAAATTGTACCGTGCGGGACTTCGTATGCTCTGGGCATTACGACGCAGTTTCTCCACATGGTCCGAAGAAACCGTCCCTCGCCTATTCACCTCGCTCATTAGACCAATCCTTGAATACGGCGCCCCAGCTTACCATCCGATAACCCAGTGGGAAACTGAAAAGCTGGAGAAAATACAGCACATCGCAACTAGAATGATACCCAGTCTACGAAAGCTTCCGTATGAAAACGTTGTGAAAGGCTCGGACTCTACACACTATCCTACCGCCGAGTAAGAATTGACCTTATTATGACCCATCGAATACTACACTTGAATCACTTCCCCATACTGCGGCCAATATTTCACCTGCGGGAACCCTGTAACACCCGAGGACACCGTTACAAACTCAGGGTCCCCTGCATGAACAAGGTATCACATCAGCTTTGTATAGAACGAAGAATCGTAAACTTATGGAATACACTACCAGAAGGACTAATAGAGGCCGATTCTGTGAAGTGTTTTAAAACACGTATCGACGATTATTTCGGAAGTCTGTGCTTTTGTGAAACGGTGTACATACAATGGAAGAAATCCATCCTATACCCGGAAATAATGACACCAATACGAATTCCTAACCGAACAAGACAAAGGATTAACTGACCAAACACTATCATTGACGCTACGAATTAAATGTTTTTGCTTTTTCATAATTAGCTGGAGTTGCACAGAAACCTTTCTACTTGCTTCCAAATACAGTCTGTCGCAGTCTCAACAACTTCCCTAGCATTGAAATCGGGGGCACCTCGCTATAAGCAGTGCACCTACTAGATCTGGCGTCACCAATCCTGACATTAAACTACCTGCCACAGAGGAAATGCGACCCCCTGGACAATGTCTCTTACTCCCATTCATACTCCGATTACTAACCTTCCTTCTCTCAATCCCAGCTTAATTGACAGCAGCTGTATTGGCACTGGAGTCGAAGCAATTGTAGTTGCCTATCATCAACTGTCCCTTATAAGGCCACACTGTTCCGTTTCCCTGGCGGCATTCGACGTTCGCACTATAAGATAAATTGGTCCACACCCTGTGCTCCCACGCAGGTTGGACACACTGGGTATTGATGTGTGCTGTGTGTCGGAAACTAGGATGACTGGCCCTCATAGCGTTGTTGAATGAACTGAGACTGGGTTGTCCTCTCGCCGTTGATTACACGCGTCTGGAGATGCGGATGCGACAGCCTCTGGTTAAGCTGGGGTGGGTATCGTTCGTGATTTTAGATGAGATCGCTAACTGGAGAGTCTAGCTTCGTCGCTGTTTTTGGTATGTTTTTTTATTAGGATCTTATGTACATTGGCATTCGGCACAGTGAGACCGCAATCCCTTCTTGCGCCATAAACATGACGCAGAAGGCGAGTATTGTTCGCACGGTGTTTCTGCCAGATGCATGCGAAACTGCGAAAGCACTGTTGGTCGAAATGGGCTAGGTTCTTCACGTTTGTCGATTTTATGGGCCAAGTTTCACAACCCTACAGTGGTGCTAAACAGTACGCTGAATCCTTCAGGGCGATAGTGATGTCATAGCTACGGCATATGTGGCGAAGGCTAGCAGAAGCAGCTCGAGCGTTGGCTCTACGTTTCGGGATCTCCGTTGCCACTTACGCTGAAACAGCTGCCCATGTTGTTGAATCTGTCAACGATTTCTGGCTTATCACCACGGTGGTATGGGCGCAGGGGGCGGTCACTGCCAATGCTATAGTAGTGATTTGCGCTTTGCAGGGGTAAGAAGCGATGTACTAGACGACTGACAGCCAGTGCTAATTTGCCCATTGCTCATTGACACGTTTGTAAGCTTTTACAAATGAGAGATGTATCGGTTGCATACTTCAAATCAGTCGTCCATTTGGGAGCAGCTCCACACCTTATCTGTTTTTGATGAATGCAGTTTCCATAACTTTGTCAGCAAAGAAGTCAAAAAGGAAAGGTGACAGTGGCTGCCTCTCTGCTACACTGTCGGATGTGTAGGAGGGCGGCGATTGGTTGCCGTAAGTTCTCACTCTACTCGCCCTACACGCGCAACTAGCGTGGTTGTGTTGGTTATCGGAATAACATCCGAACCACAGTCTAATTTACGCTACTGGTCACAGTGGGATTTCAATTTTCAGCATGTCGCTGATTAGCGATTGATTTGTAAGCACTTCGTTTCTGTCTTAATCTTTTCTTTACTTCTTTTATTGTTACTGACATAGCTTTATTTACCGTTGCAGAGAAACAGCCCTACAGATGTGAGCATTGTGACAGACTCTTTTCTCTGGGCGCTGCATTACGAAGACATATTGAAGGAGTGCATTTAAGTGAGTATTTTTTCAAAGCGTTATATGTTTTCCATTATTCCAAATGTGTTCACGGTTATTCTGCTGAATTTCATCAGCCTCTTAGCGTCTGGCATTCTATCTCACGTGATGCTACCTGTTGGTTTTGACGTGGTTCTGTTGAACGCCATTTTTGAATCTGTGCTTCCTTGTGCTAGTGACTTCGGATAACCAGACTACTCATTGAGTAAGTCAGTGCGCTGCACACTGTTGATGCTACCTTATTTGATTGCGAGGCGTTTGCGAACCAATTGCAAACTGGGCAGCCACCGTCCACACACGCACACACACACCCTCACCTTCTCTCTCTGCTTATTCATTTGGGCGAAGTTGGTCGCGAAATTTGAGTGGTCACTCGCGTCTTTGGCAAATGTATGCATTATTCATTACCTATTTATGCTTGGTGTAAGTCTCCGATCGCAAGACGATGGATCGTGTGCGGTTGAATCAATATGCTGATCGGCTTAACGCTATGCATTTTGCCTATCGTGTTGGTGATTGTGATTCAGCAAACCTCGAATAAGACATCACGTTTTCGTACTGCGCTGCCTATCAGCCACTCATTACATATCACCGACAGACTCGCAGCATCCGGCCGGAGGGCTGAGTGGTTCCAGTGGACCGGAAGATTTGCCTTTGTGCATTTTCATTCTTGGCAAGAGGATCTTATAGTTCCGTTCATACACTGTTGCCGACATTTACATACTACCCAGATAGCACCGTTCAGTGATGCACGTGTGTCTTGATCAATGCAACCGGCACCGACCGAATGGATGCTTACATCATCCAAATGGCTGATTACTTTTGAAGCAGTCCCTTCCGCAGACGACTCTTCTCGTTAGTTGCAGGTGCGGTTCCTGAAAGAAGTGCTTGCTTCGATTTTCGACATTTACTCATTGCTTTGCCCGCCGTTACTACTTGCAAACCCATGTAACCCTTAAGTGTCGGTTTGTGTCTAGCCTATGTTCAAGGATGTCTAGTGGCACAGCTCAGTTTTCGGTAGATCTGTTAGTACAGACGGTTGCACTTGTGATTTTTTTGAGTCTCGTTTGCATTGTGTGGATGCGTCTTTGCTGTACTGATCGAATTAGTGCAACTGAGTTTGGCTGTTATTTTCTGTAATCTGACGGGCAGTTATTATGGTTGCAATGATCACATGAGCACCAGTGATTTGCAGATGCGCATTAATCCGCAATCGTTGTTTGTATGCTGTCTGTGAAGTGCGCTTCGCACTCCTGGCTTTGGCGGCGTTAACTTGCAATCACTATTTTGTGAGTCAATCTCCTTGATATGTTTTGATATGGCACTCTAAGTGATCCACTGTTTATTCGCAGGTTGCATATACTTAGATTGAGCATCAGAGGCTAGATGCACTTTCTCATGATCGCATCAGATTCTTCTCACGGTGGATGTGAATCTCCTTTGAGGACGTGTGGACAATCGATCAGGCTGCGTGGCATACCGTCGATGAATACCTGTATCATGGTCCTAATTCGAAGATTGCTGCTGAAGGGTATGAGGAAACCGAACCGGCGAACCGAACTTGCGTTAATCAAATAGCTCCAGTACTCGAATATTACTACCTAGTACGTTTGTTAGGAGTTAAGTGGCGCAGAAGTCTTCGTGATATTGGCAGCTGCGCGAGCAAGCTGATTGCCATCGCTCGCGTTTTTGCCACAAATCGTGATTACGAAAGTCCCTGCGAGCGTGTTGCCAGGGCCCAGCCGAAAGCTGATGAAATCGCGGATCAGGCAGCAGGCGTGTTGCCAAGACGTGCCCAGGTGCTGATGAAATTGCGCGTCAGACATCACGTGCGTTGCCATGCACCGGGTAGGCGGACGAAGAATGGAGTGGCCGTGCAAGACGGTGGTCTGGTCAGACGTAGCGGAAAAGGATGTGTGGAGTATGGGCTTACAGCCAAATGCTCCTGGTGATATTTGGAGAGTTGGTGAGACCGACATATAAATATGAGCGTTCTCTGTCCTAATACAACTCTGATCTGCTGAGTCTTCTTGTGTCTTCCTTCCTGTCGGATGCCAAGTCGTCAAACGGAGCACGTGTAAGGGCGCAGATTTAGCAGCAGGCGTGAATCAACCGGTTGATTGCGGGCACAGCGTTGTAACATATATTCTTATGTGAGATGTGAAGCCGCTGGATTTTCGCTGTCAAATCCTCCCACTGGCATTACAGTGGCCTACGGGAATTTCGATACACACGCCTTCTATCTCTGCACTTTTGCGGTCCAAACGGAACTTATTTTGTTGCATGAGTTATCACGCTAGCTAATTTTATGGTCTCAACGTTTTGGAAAGGGAAAAGAGCTGCATCCTCAGGACTCTGCGAAATAATGATCACATCAAATCTTTACTTCGGTGGCACTCTGTGAAATGTAATCATCATCATCACCATCGGTACACGTTAGCTGAGGATGAGCAACACACCTCAGGTAGTGCGCCGCAATACAAAAGAGATGAGACACTAAAAATTTACACTACAAAAAATCAAAACAGAATGTAAGTATATTGGGCCTCGGTTCGTAATTTAATTATTAACTATAGATATATTTCTAGTCCTGGCTGAAAGCTGTGCCCTCCAGGGGTCAGACCATAATGTGCAGTAGTCACATGCTTTGCTTGGCTGATAATGTAATTACGTTTATTTAGTCCGTGTCTGAAAGCGTTGCTACTAAGAAACAACTGGTGCTCCGTACACAATTGCAACAAACGCTTCCCGTTCTAAGTTAAACCTAGCTGAGCTTTTGATGAGCTCAGACGCTCTACTTATGCGTTCATCTCTCCTGCAGGTATTGTTCCATAGTATCTGAACTAGTGGCACTGCGTAGTAGTACGTTTAGTCCGCAGTAGAATGCGTCCTTGTCAGCATCAGAACTGCAGTCGGTGGGAGCATCAGCGCAAATCACAAACAAGCAATGTTTTGTACTACTTAGTGTATTAACCTTGGTCGATGTCGTCATTGGGGTTGCTCAGAAACAGCTACTCACGGGTGGCTCAGCCTTGGGACTGAATGATACTTACCTCAGCTTGACCGGTGAGTGCTGCACCAGCGTCTCTGGATGCGTGCAACCAATAGCGAGAGGACAAGCCGGGCGCAGTTAATTCAACAACCCCATTAGGATCGTTGATCCGAGTTTCGGACACACAGCACATGTCAATATCTAGTGTGTCCAGCATGCGAACATTGAAAGTCGCTATAGAAATGGGACAGTGTGGTCTTACATGGGACTGTTGCCGTTAGACGTCCTGTGGGTGTTGCGGAAAGATGGCGGCAAATGGTTCCACTCCAGTGGCACTTCGGTTGCTGTCAATTATGCTGAGAATTATGTAAGGAAGATTAGGAATGGGGGGTCGGAATAGGAGTGCGAAAAACTGGTGAAAAAGAAAGAAGGGAATCGCCAGCATTATCGTGTTTTCGCTTTTCCTCCCCGCTTTATGCAGGCGCTAAGGCGACCCTTGATAATCTGCACGTCTGCGATGCGGGACGCATTTGGAGTTTGGGGAAATTGTCATGCTTATATGTGGGCTGTGATACTTCCAGGGTACTTAGGCCCTGACAGTTGAACGATTATTATCCTCAACCAATGCCTTTGGCTCAAATACCTGTCCGCAGGACAGCGGGAGGTGGCAGTAATTTCGTTTTATTGAAATGGACGTTATTCCGTTTTCATACCCCATCCTGAAGGATCAGGAGGCTGAGTTTGTCTGACATCCCACCATTGACCAACCTTGTGGAAGTAGCTCTCAAGGTGCCCGGAAGCATCACCCACTATTGCTCACTGGGTCAAGGAGGTACGCGAACCGTCACACCACTTTAAGGTCTAGTCTCGTTTAGACGGGAAAATAATAAGGAGAGACTCAGTGAGGCAATATTGGTTTCCAGCCTTGTCTTCGGCGTAACTACCTTGACGATCGATGATCTACGGGTGTTAATTACCAACGACCTGTTACTACATCAACTAAGCAACATAGGTGAACTGGGAACAACGAAGTCCCTGGTGAGTTCATTCTTATTACGCAATTCGGGATGAACTGTCAGCGATAAATACTTGTCCTATGGCTAGTTTGATGTTTATGGCTCCGCGTCAGTTTGTAAGCAAAATACCTGTTTGTTCACATGAGGGACATCCGGGTATTGTTCGGACCAACAACGGGGCGAAACACTACTTTTGGTGGCCGCAAGTAGCATTTGTGATGAACTGTAGCTCTTGTCACCTTGCGGACGAAAGTTCTCTACCAGTCCAAGCCCAATACAGCCTATTACTTACTCGATGATGTCTTGGGTTAAGATCGCCATTGATATTATGAGTGCTTTTGCCACCGCTCTTACGAATATGAGAACTCTAGTTGTGGCTACATGTTCTTACAACAAGTGGCCTGAAGTCCACATGTGTACCACTGGTTTAACCACTTTTCAGTCGTTTCTCATTACCGGAAGAAATAGTCTCAGTCAGTGGACCACATTTTTTGTAGCCACGGCTTTCCTGTTTTCCTCCAGTGCCACGTAAAACGTAAAACATTCCGGAATTGTACCTTACAATTCTGCGCATAATGGCATGGTTAAGCGGCTAGACCGATCCCTCAAGAAAGCTATACCGACCACCCAATTAGAGGGGTCGGACAAGGGAGACACTGTCTTAACTGTTGTATCTTTTCACAGAACTTGTGATCACAGGGCTATCGGTAGAACGCCAGCGGAGCTGATGTTAGGAAGGCCCTTACGTACTAAACTAAATGCCGCACCTAACCTGTCACCTGCGGGACGTGCAGAAGTTTCAAGTCGCATAGCACTTTTTCAAAATTCCTACGCCAGATCGTCAGTTCCATTGCAGCATGAAGCGTACGTTTGCAGTAAGAAACGGGCTACGCTTGAAGGCCTCCCAACATTATCCGCTCCTTTGCAACACAAGGGGACTACGCCTACGGACCTATCGATTTGAAAACGGCCTGATTGCTACCGTATGTCTGTTACGCAGGGTCCATGGACCGGCTACTGCATCGCCGCTGCCACGAAGTATGCTTCCTTGCTCCACCAGACCTTTGAAGGATGTCGATTGATACCAGCTTGCGTGACGCGGCTCTTCTAAAGGGGGAGTTCTTGTGTAGAATGCTAACAAGGGAGAACCACAAGAATTGAGACGTAAGTTCTATTACGCAACACGTAGGCTATTCAACTGTTCGCTTCAGGTTTTTGTCCTTCTTCAATAATGGCGCAGGAGTGTCTTTCTGAAAGGGATACAGAAAAGGTGTCGTCATAGAAACGATTTAAATTCAATCACGCGCCAAACTAGTTTCGCTCACTCTTTACACCGCACCCCTTCTATATAGGCAACATCCCCGTTGCCACACCAAAGCCCCCTTGAGCTGGTACTTCAACTTCGGTGGCTACTTCTTTCGGTGGCTCATTGTGATGTTCCTCATTCGAATGCTCAGATTCGATATGGAAAGGTGTAAGCCGGTTAAAGTGTACGACCGTAGGCGGCCCAACGGCGTTCTTTGGGTCCCTAATCACACAAGTCAGATAAGATATTATTCGGTCTACCACATAGGGGCCAGCCCACTCACGATGCAGCTTCGCTGGTATTCCGGATACCGGTGCCTGATGCAAATATACGAGGTCGCCTGCTTTCAACGGGACACCGAAGACCTTCTTGTCATAGTATTCCTTCTGTCGCCGTTGAGCGTTCGCCAAATGGATGCGTGCCGCTTCGTGTGTGCGTCGAACGGAGTCGAGGAGTTCGCTGACGTATTCAACAACCGACGGGTATACCTGTTGTGATCTCGGTAATCGGACATCCGAGGGCAACCGAACTTCTCTACCCGTCCACATAAACGACGGCTTTTGTCCGGTAGAAGAGTGGACCGTACTGCGATAGGCCAATAAGCATTTAGGCAATAACGCATCCCACTCGTAAATGTTCTGGTCCACGAACGCCTTCAAGAGTGACTTCAACGACCGATTCGTACGTTCAACTTGTCCGTTCCCTTGCGCCATTATTGAAGAAGGACAAAAACCTGAAGCGAACAGTTGACTAGCCTACGTGTTGCGTAATAGAACTTGTCTCAATTCTTGTGGTTCTCCCTTGTCAGCATTCTACATTTGTTGTGGCCGGCGCATTATGTGGTCCATATTCATGTTTGATTGGTTGACTAAAACAACGACTCTCTTTTCATTGGTTGTGTAAAATCCGGACCGTTACAATTGTTTTTGTGTGTGTTGAGTCTGTTACTCTCTGATTGAGTACGGATACACGTGTTGCTTTTTTCTGTTGCCTTCGTGATGCAACAGGGCAAACAAAGACACCCAAAACAATCGCCATTTTGATCGACTCTTCGCCACATCAGCAAGTGTGTCCAACCAAACGTGTTCATCATCCTTGGGACCCCAGCCAGGTAATCGGAATTTACCAACTGACGCCAACTTCGAAATGCTAGTCTTCATTTCTCTCGACCAAGTCATCGCTTGGCCTCCGCTTCTTCTCTTCCAACCGCACTCCTGCGCGCACACAATGTACGTCGCGGTAATCAGTGTGCTGACATTCGGTCCACATGGCACAGCTGTCGGAGCGTTGTGTGAAATATAATGGTGTTGAGCAGCTCATTCGCTCTCCTGAACACATTCACTGCTCGCGCGGTGTTCCCACCAAAAATCATCTAATCTGCAGTGTTGATCGAACCTGACTAGCCTGTTTATATATGTCAACCTGATGAGCTAGATGTCGCAACCATTCACTGTGGTTGAACGGACGGTTGCATTATAAACTCTGCCTTTCACGGCTAGAGTGATGTTGCGTGGGCGCTATAGGTGACGGTGATTGGCAAAATCACCTCACGCTTTTGCTATACGGTTCGTAACCTCATCTTCGATCCCACGGGCGCTAATATAGTACTTGATTTTTCTCGCGACTTCTAGCAGATCCCCACCAAGGGATCAGCACAGAAGTGGGTCCATTCCAATCTTGAAGAAGGACTTTGCGTTTCGATGGAGCAAAGCACGGCTCAAAATGACTGGCTGCCAGTGCTTATCGGTTCAGCACTGCTTGGTACGTTTAGGTGTTGTCACCGATAGGGGCAATGTCATCCGCATACTCCAAGTCAAGAAGTCGCTCACCAGGAAGTAACTCCACACCTTCTAGGTCATGTCCAGTGAACGCTGCTTCCATTCAAAGAGCAAAGATGTCAGTGGGCAACCTCGTCTCACACCGCTGGAGATGTTGAAGGGCGGAGACAGTTTGCCATAAACCCTCACTCTGCCCGAAGTATGCGCGTACAGCACTCTGAAAATGTTTACTTATTTGTCGGGTACACGTTTTCTGAGCAGACTATCCCAAAGGGCACCGATCCACCGAATCGAAGGTACATTTTATGTCGAGAAACACGAACACGTTGGGTCACCACTCAACATGGCCGTGCTCCGACAATTGACGCAGCGTGAAAATGTAGTCGATGCAGCCCCGACCTCGACGAAACCCTTCGTGCTGCTCACGAATCTGGCTTTAACGAGTGCCAATCAGTCTTTGGAAAACGGCAGACGTAAATAATTTAGGGGCAGTTGAAATCAGACCGATCAGATTAGTCTGATTGTCGCATTCAGAACGGAGGACTCCCTTGAATATTGGGGCTACGACGGAGCGGCCTCAGCCTGTCGAGACAGTTTCCTGCTCCCAAAGTTTCACTAGTAGCTCTTGTAAATCATCTACAAGAGTAGGTACCCCGTATTTAAAGAGGGCTGAGAAATCATGTCTACTCCTCTGGTCTAATACGATTTCATCAGTCTGATCTCACGTTCGACTTCTGCGCGTGGACGCGGATCAAAGGAGACAGCCCACGGAGAAGAGCATTCAATGCCCGCAAAAGAAAGTGAAAACTCATACGGGTTAACTACGTTGCATAGTGTTCGGCCCAACACTACAAGCATTTTGACAGGCTGTGAATCGGCTTTGCACTTTCGTTGCGTATGGTCTCGTTAACACCAGTTCTCCTGCTGCGTGTTTCCCGTATCAGGGAATAACCAGCGGCAGTGGCTTTTTCCACTTCCGATGCACGATGAAACCACCAGGCTTCACGGTCTCTCTCTTCGGGCTAGGAATCGGTTTTGATTTGAGCATTTTGCGAATCTCATTGCATTCCCTTCCAGCCGGAATATGTAGGTGAGCCTCCATAATTTTCAGAGATTGCGTAGAGACCCAATGTCCAGGTTAGCAACTTGATTTGCCACATGAAGACACCTTCTGATAGCAACGTTTGACGAGCATGCAACCTGTGATCTTCAACGGTGTTCAGTGGGGGCTTCCTCAGGTCGGATGCGGGCATACTTTGACGTGCATTCAGAATACCTGGCTTCTCCAGCTGTCAGGTGTCAATCCGTTCACATCGACGTTGCGGACGTCCGCCGAAACGCACCAGGAGGTGTTTCTACCAAGTATGAGCCAAGCTGCAGGGGCCCTGGTGGTCGAAGGTTACCAGTCTCTTCAAATTTGGCGATTTTATTTACGAGGCTTCACGACCGTACAGTAGGGTTGAATTAGGCACTCCACTTTGCTAGGCTAACCTGATGTCCCATCGGAGCCACAATTGGCGATGAATGCTAAAGGCGCATCTAGCTATACGTGTACATTACTTGATCTCAGCTTCCATTCTACGGTCGCTAGTGCAGCTGTCCAGAGAACTGAATTTCTGTTCGACTTCTGGCTGATCTTTAACAAGGTTCACCGAACTGGACGGCACTGCTAATCCTGCAGCAGAGCTTTGCCTTTGTGGTGTGAAAAGAGCATCGTTAAGCGGATTACAACTCATGCCTACGGGTCTAGTGTTGCTTGACACGCTTTTAGGCTCTCACAGATAAGGATTATATTGTCCACATGCTCGAAATCAGAGGCATTAACCTGAGAGCAGCTCCGCACGTCCTATTGAGCGCAATTTTCAAAAGTTTGTTAATAGGGAAGTTAACAAGGAAAGGTGGCAGTGCGCTTCCCTGTCTCACATTGCCAGAGGAAGGCGGCGACAGCTTGCGATATGTCCTCACTCTGTCTGCGCACAGTGCTCTAATCTTATTTATGTATTTTTCTGACATACGTTTTCTATCCAACAGTCTCAAAAACTTACCAATCAACTGAGTAGATGGTACCTTTGATATGAAAGTACACGATTACACTTTATCCGAAAATTTACGTGCAGTGAAGTTGTGGTCAATGCAACCTTTATTTCCACTCAGCCCAACTTGTTCCTTAGGCTACTGAATTTCTCGGGTGCGTATTATCCTGTGGTGAGCGACGGAAGCAACCAACTTAGAGGCGATGGAGATAAGGCTGATGGCTCTAAGCCTGCTTCATTCCTTAGTTTATGGTCACTTGAGGCTCTAGACAGTAACGGAGCTGCTGCAGTCGGATGGTACAGTTTCACTAAATAATCATGCAACCCGTTCACTAGATAAAGTCTGCCGAATTTGAACAGTTGGAGGATGGCCAAATGGTCTAGGTACCTTATTCAATTACAGCAGCTCGATCGAATGATCAGCTTCTGAGCGAGAGGGCAGCTAAATGGAATACCTCAGGGAGCTGAAATCTCAATAACCGGCAATAAAATTGAAAATTCTGGCCGATTAGACTACTATTCACAGCGAATTCGTTTTGACAGGTTGTGGGTAGGCTGTCCTCACACAAATATTTCTGCTACTCATTTTCTATACCGTGCTGGTTGTGAAGTCTGTTTCCACCCCCGACAATTTATGTCTACAACAATTCGCGGTCTATCTTCAGGCTAGCAAACAATGTTACCCTGAAATTTTTGCGTTTCCCGTTGGGTTCAGTATCAGGCCGAATGCGTCAACCAGCGTTCAGGAGTTCCAATTACTGCATAGAAATGTAATGAGCCATTTAATGCTAGGATTTTATGCTAATATGTTATAGCGAACAATGATTCCGAGATTTGTTCACTCAACGCTTAATCAGCTGGAATATTCTTTGATACACGTCCAGAACGCCTCGCTAGGCCTAGCAAGTTGATGAATGTCTATGTGCTCAGCTTCGTCGCGGGCGGGCGCCGGAATGCGCTCGCCGATGAACATGTACGAATGAATTCTCGTCTTCCACGCTTTTGTTGTAGATCGATCGACAGTTATGGACGCGGCCTCTAGCGGTAACAAATCACTGTATGATTGGTTTATTTGCGTGACTGGTCCGAACTTGGTGAGCGCTTTGTCATCTTTCTATGGGTGCTATTTCAGATATTAGTGCTGTCGAAAAATAAACGAATCACTTCACATGGGTTTAGCGACTGCTCACCGTTGTCATGTTGGATGGTTGCCCCTTGTTGGTCACCCAGATGCAGCTTATCAGTGGACATATTTTCCATTTAAGCCTTAATCACTAGCAGATACCACAGTATCCGGCAACTGTCGATAACGAAGCAGCACGTTTAGTTGGATATAGAAGGCACTTTTTGCAGAAGGTTTGCAAAAGGTTTTGTGGACGTTTGCGGCAATTAGAGACAATCACCTATTGACCTCGCACGGCCTTTAACGGGCCATGCAATCTGATGGCGTGCATCCGGCTACTGACTTTGGCTCCAGTGTACTTGAGAAGCTTCAGTGCCAGGGACTTATATCGATGTACACGGATTTGACTGGCTTACGAAGCCGTATCATCTCCTATTGCACGCTTGAAAAAGCACCCCCGGTGTCACATAATGAAGATCGTAGATTGCGTGCAGCGCTAGAATCCTTTAGGCAAGCCGTCGCAGCGAGACAGGACCTTAACGCGGTGCGACGGTTCGCGTACCTCTGACCCATTGAGCTATACTGAGTAGTGCCCCCGAGTCCCTTGAGAGCTACTTCTACCAGGTTTGTCAATGATTATGGGTCAGAAAATCTCAGTCTCCTGGTTGGGGGTTGGAAATACTATAGCGTCCGTTTCTGTATAACCAAATCATTATCATTTCGCCGCTGTCTTGCAAGGAGGTTTTTGAGCCAAATGCCTTGGTTGAGAATCCTTATCCTCCTTTTGTTTAGGTCTAAGCGCCCTGGCAGGATCTCAGCCCACATACAATCATGGCGGTTTCCTTAAGCTTTAACTATATCCAGCATCAAGCAACCAGGGGGCCGAGACGTTCCAACCGACGCCAGCTCAGAATTGAGGGCCTTCTTTCCTCTGGACCACGTCATCGCTTGGCCACCCCTCCTCCTCCATCCATACGCCCGCGCGCAAACAACATACGTCGCGGAAGTCGGGGGGCTGGCATGCGTAACACGTGGCCGAGCCATCGGAGCCTGGTGCGTGAAATAACGGTGCTGAGTGGTTCAGTTCTTTTTCCTGTGCCATAAACAAGGCGTCGAACACACTCGTTGCTCACTCGGTGTTCCCACCTGATGTGAGCTAAATTACGAAGGCACCGGTGGTCGAACGTAACTAGCCTCTTGAGGTCCGCTGCTTTAAGCGGCCAGGTTTCACAACCGTACGGTAGGGTCGAACGTACTGCTGCATTGTACACTCTACCCTTCAGGGCAAGAGTGATGTCACGCCGGCGCCATAAGTGGCGAAGGTTAGCGAAAGCGCCTCTAGCTTTTGCTATACGATTCGTGATTTCATCTTCAATCCCACGGGCGCTGATACAACTTCCCAAGTAGTTGGATTTTTGAACGACTTCTAGCGGATCACCACCAACGGTCAGCGTAGGAGGCGGTCCAGTCCAATCTTGAACTAACGCTTTGCACTTCGAGGGTGCGAAGCAAGGCCCGAAGTGACGGACAGGTAGTGTTAATCTGTCCAGTGCCACTTGACACGTTTGTGAGCTGTCACAGATTATGGCAATATCATCAGCATACTCTAAATCATGAAGTCGTTCTCCTGGGAGCAGATCCACACCTTCTAAGTCGTGTCCTGTGAACGCGATTTCCATGACTTCGTGAACAGCGAAGTTGAAGAGGAAAGAGGACATCGAACATCCTTGTCTCACAGCGCTGGAGATATTAAAGGGCGACGACAACTTGCCGTAAGCCCTAACTCTGCTAGAGCTACGTGCGTAAAATGATGGTATAATATTCACGTATTTCTCAGGTACACCTTTCCTGAGTAGACGGTCCCATAGTGCATGTCTGTCTACCGAGTCGAATGCACCTTTGACATTGAGGAACACGACAATGGTGGCCCGCCAGTATATATGACGGTGCTTGACCAACTGACGCAATGTGAAGATGTGGTCAATGCAGCCACGATCTCGACGAAATCCAGCTTGCTCTTCACGAATCTGGCTTTTACGATTACCAGTCAGTCTGTGAAGGATGACAGAGGCAAGCAATTTGGAGGCGATGGATATCAGACTGATTCCTCTATGGCTGCCGCATTGCGATTGTGAGCCTCCTTTGAAAATTGGGACTATGACGGAGCGGCTCCAATCGGTTGGGACAGTTTCCTGCTCCCACAGTTTCACTAGTAACTCGTGTAAATCATCCATAAGAGCAGGTCCCCCGAATTTGAAGAGGGCTGGAGGAAGATCATCTGGTCCCGCGGCTTTATTTGACTTCAACTGTCTGATCTCACGTTCGACTTCTGGGTGAGAGGCTGGATCGAGATGGACAGTCCATCTAAATCTAACCATTTCGATCGATTAAATTGCGTTTCAGTGTTCAGCCCAACGCTCTACGCGTTTTTTAAAAGTTGTGGATAGGCTGTTCGCTCTCATCACGTGTAGTTTTACTAACACCGGGTCTACTGCTGCCCGTTTCCCGTATCATCCAGATGATTACAAAGGGTAGCGGCTATTCCCATCTCTGAAGCACGATGAGACAACCGGGATTCGCGTTCTCTCTTCAGGCCAGCACGGAGTTTTGCCCGCAGCTCTTTGCGAGTTTCATTGTGTTCGCTTCCCGCCGGAATGTGCCGGCGAGCATCGATAAGTTCCAGAGACTGCGAAGAGACCTAATGTCTATGTTGGTTTTTAGATTTGCCACATGAGGATTTGTCTGCTGCTAGTAAGGTCGGGTGAAGAGGAGACCAGTGATCTTCAGTTTTATTCAGTGAGCGCTTACTCAACCCGCATGACAGCGTACTTTGATAGGCATACGGAACAGCTGGTTTCGCCAGTTGGCTGGAATAAATGTGGTCACAACGTCGTCGTGGGCGTACGCCAAAGCTCCACCGCAGGTCAGCACCTACAATTGCATGGTCAATGTCCACACATGTGCTCCAAATCGAGCGACAGTTCTGGGCGCAACGTCTCCAGCGGTAACGTATCGCAATGTGATCGATTTCCGTCCAAGACTGGTGGGCGCCAAGTTACCCTCCGGCGGGTGCTGTGTCGGAAATTAGTGCTCGCAAGAAATAACCGAGCATCCTCACACAAATGAAGTAACCGCTCACCGTTATCATTACGGGAGCCTATACCATGTTGGCATCCCAGATGCTGCTCTCCTGTGGATAACTTTCCAAGTTGTGCGTTCAGATCTCCAGCCAGCATTACAGCATCCGAGCTACTTCTGTGGCGAAGGAACTCGTTCAGTTGACGATAGAAGTCGTCCTTTACCGAATCATCGCTACAGTTTGTGGGTGCATAGGCAGCGATAACGAATAGACACCTGTTAGTCCCGCGCGACTTCGAAGCTTTGAACGAGCCAGCCAATCGGACCGTACACATCCGGCTACTGATTGGGATCCAATCAACCAGAGTAGCTACAGCCCGAGGACTCAGGGCAATACCAACACGAGCTTGGCCGGTACTCGAAGCTGCTTCTTCACCGGATAGGCGCAATGAGAAAGTGCTGCTAGTGTCACCTGAAGGGGATCGCAGAGTGAGTACCGAGCTCGAGTCTTGCAGGCGGGTCTCCGATAAGCAGCAGATATCGATGGAGAGGGTCTCTAATGTTCGGGCAAGTGCTGTCGGTTGATCGATCTGAAACAATGTGCGAACATTGAGGCATGTCAATCTGAAGGAGGATCGAGGGCTCCAAATGGAAGCCGATGAACTGGAATGGGCCGCTTGCTTGGACATGGGCCTGTTGACAGTGCAAAAATGACGCTCCGCGTTCACCTATGAGTTGTAACTAGAAGACAAGCGACTATTGAAGCAAGGTGGGGGAGGGCCGACAATTGAGGGTTGAATACAGGGGGGATATAATTGAAGCTGGGTCGGGACGATAAGGGTGAAAAGGCGTTAGAGGGGAAATAAGAAGACGGGAAGGATTGAGTAGTAGCATACCAAACCCTATCCACCCTGCCCGATGCATCCGCGTAAGGGTGGGCGTCCTCGCGGTATACTCAGCCCGCGCGTGACTGGTGGTGGTCGCGCGGCAGCGAAGCGCCGTTACGGCGTACAGCTGACACATTATTATTATTATTATTATTATTATTATTATTATTATTATTATTATTATTCTGCCCGATGCAGCAGATAGGGTACCGTGGATTATCCTCTGCGGTGGCCAGAGCATCAGAAATTCGTTTGAAGAGAAATTCATTGTTTTGCATTGGCAGGATACTGTCAGGTTGCCCAGGCCTAGACAGGAGAACGATTAGGGTTCTCAACCAAAGCCTTTGGTTAAAAAACCTGACCAGAAGGCAGCGGGTTTGGCACTGGGCTACAAGGAGTCCGTTTTAAGGAATAAGAAGCCCCCTCATTCCAACCCCCAACCTGGAGGACTAGGAGGCTGAGTTTGTCTGGCCTCTAACCATTGATCAATCTGGTATGAGTGGCTCTGAAGGTGCCAAAATGCACCAACCAGTATAGCTCAATAGATCATTGAGGCACACAAACCATCGCAGCACGGTAAGGTCCAGTCTCTTTGCGATGGGACCTAGTGGATGCTTGCACCGTAATCCCAACGTTATTTGATGATAACATTTGACATTTGTTCGCGTTCGATGGTAAGCCCCATGACTCAGACCACTTGGTTAAAGTACCCAGATTTGTAGACGACGTATATCTATATTTCACTGACAAGCACTACATCATCCACAGAAACAAAACAAGGGTTCTCAAGGAGTGCAGCTACATCATCTATAAACATAACGAACTTTAACGGACTTAATAGTGAATCCTGGTGAGGCTCGTTTGAACAGTGCACCTGTTAGATCTGGAGTCACCAATCCTGACATTGAACTTTCTGCCACAGCGGAAATGCGACCCGCTGGACAATGTCTCTTACTCCCATCCGTTCCCCGAATTCTAACCTCCCTTCTATCAATCCCAGCTTAATTGACAGCAGCTGTATTGACACTGGAGTCGAACCAATTGTAGTTGCCTATCAGCAACTGTCCCTTATAAGGCCACACTGTTCCGTTTCCCTGGCGGCATTCGACGTTCGCACTATAAGATAAATTGGTCAACATCCTGTGCTCCCACGCAGGTTGGACACACTGTGTATTGATGTGTGGTGTGTGTCGGAAACTAGGATGACTGGCCCTCATAGCGTTGTTGAATGAACTGAGACTGGGTTGTCCTCTCGCCGTTGATTACACGCGTCTGGAGATGCTGATGCGACAGCCTCTGGTTAAGCTGGGGTAGGTATCGTTCGTGATTTTAGATGAGATCGCTAACTCGAGAGTCTAGCTTCGTCGCTGTTTTCGGTATGTTTTTTTATCGGGATCTTATGTACATTGGCATTCGGCACGGTGAGACCGCAATCCCTTCTTGCTCCATAAACATGACGCAGAAGGGGAGTATTGTTCGCACGGTGTTTCTGCTAGATGCATGCGAAACTTCGAAAGCAGATAGGTTCTTCACGTTTGCCGATTTTCTGGGCCAAGTTTCACAACCGTACAGTAATGTTGAACAGTACACTGTATTCTTCAGGGCGATAGTGATGTCACAGCTACGCCAGATGTGGCGTAGGCTAGCAGAAGCGGCTCGAGCGTTGGCTCTACGTTTCGTGATCTCCGTTGCCACTTGCGCTGAAACAGCTGCCCATGTTGTTGAATCTGTCAACGATTTCTGGCTTACCCCCACGGTGGTATGGGCGCTGGGGGCGGTCACTGCCAATGCTATAGTTGTGATTTGCGCTTTGCAGGGGTAAGAAGCGATGTACTAGACGACTGACAGCCAGTGCTAATTTGCCCATTGCTCATTGACACGTTTGTAAGCTGTTCCAAATGAGAGATGTATCGGTTGCATACTTCAAATCAGTCGTCCATTTGGGAGCAGCTCCACACCTTATCCGTGTTTGTTGAACACAGTTTCCATAAATTTGTCAGTAAAGAAGTCAAAAAGGAAAGGTGACAGTGGCTGCCTCTCTGCTACACTGTCGGATGTATAGGAGGGCGGTCATTGGTTGCTATAAGCCCTCACTCTACTCGCCCTACGCGCGTAAATAGCATGGAATCTTGTTTGGTTGCGTTAGTTACCAGAACAACATCCAAACAACAGGCTAATTTGCGCTACTTGTCACGGTGGGATTACAATTTTCAGCATGTCTCTGGTTAGCGATTGATTTGGAAGCACTTCGTTTCTGTCTTAATCTTTTTTTTACTTTTATTGTCACCGACATAGCTTTATTTACCGTTGCAGAGAAACAGCCTCACAGGTGTGAGCATTGTGACAGATGCTTCTCTCAGGGCGATGCATTAAAAAGGCATATTGGAGCAGTGCATTTAAGTGAGTATTTTTTCAAGCGTTATATGTTTTCCATTATCCCAAATGTGTTCACGGTTATTCTGCTGAATTTCATCAGCCTCTTAGCGTCTGGCATTCTATCTCACATGATGCTACCTGTTGGTTTTGACGTGGTTCTGTTGAACGCCATTTTTGAATCTGTGCTTCCTTGGGCTAGTGACTTCGGATAACCAGACTACTCATTGAGTAAGTCAGTGCGCTGCACACTGTTGATGCTACCTTATTTGATTGCGAGGCGTTTGCGAACCAATTGCAAACTGGGCAGCCACCGTCCACACACGCACACACACCCTCACCTCCTCTCTCTGTTTATTCATTTGGGCGAAGTTGGTCGCGAAACGTGAGTGGTCACTCGCGTCTTTGGCAAATGTATGCATTATTCATTACCTATTTATGCTTGGTGTGAGTCTGCGATCGCAAGACGATGGATCGTTTGCGGTTGAATCAATATGCTGATCGGCTTAGCGCTATGCATTTTACCCATCGTGTTGGTGATTGTGATTCAGCAAATCTCGGATAAGACATCACGTTTTCGTACTGCGCTGCCTATCAGCCACCCATCACAAATCACCGACAGACTCGCAGCATTCGGCCGGATGGCTGCGTGGTTCCAGTGGACCGGAAGATTTGCCTTTGTGCATTTTCATTCTTGGCAAGAGGATCTTATGGTTCCGTTCATACACTGTTGCCGACATTTACATACTACTCAGATAGCACCGTTCAGTGATGCACGTGTGTCTTGATCAATGCAACCGGCACCGACTGAATGGATGCTTACATCATCCAAATGGCTGATTACTTTTGAATCAGTCCCTTCCGCAGACGACTCTTCTTGTTAGTTGCATGCGCGGTTCCTGAAAGAAGTGCTTGCTTCGATTTTCGACATTTATTCATTGCTTTGCCTGCCGTTACTACTTGCGAACCCATGTAACCCTTAAGTGTCGGTTTGTGTCTAGCCTATGTTCAAGGATGTCTGGAGGCACAGCTCAGTTTTCGGTAGATCTTTTAGTACAGACGGTTGCACCTGTGATTTTTTTTGAGTCTCCTTTGCATTGTGTGGATGCGCCTTTGCTGTACGGATCGAATTAGTGCAACTGAGTTTGGCTGTTATTTTCTTTAATCTGACGGGCAGTTATTATGGTTGCAATGATCACATGAGCACCAGTGATTTGCAGATGCGCATTAATCCACGATCGTTGTTTGTAGGCTGTCTGTGAAGTGCGCTTCGCACACCTGGCTTTGACGACGTTATCTTTCAATCACTATTTTGTGAGTCAATCTCCTTGATATGTTTTGATATGGCACTCTAAGTGATCCACTGTTCATCCACAGGTTGCATATACTTAGATTGAGCATCAGAGGCTAGATGCACTTTCTCATGATCGTATCGTATTCTTCTCACGGTAGATGGGAATCTCCTTTGAGGACGTGTGGACAATCGATCAGGCTGCGTGGCATACCGTCGATGAATACCTGTGTCATGGTACTAACCCGAATATTGCTCCTCAAAGGGATGGGGAAGCCGAACGGCGAACCGAACTTGCATTAATCAAATAGCTCCCATACTTGGATATTACTACCTAGTACGGTTGTTAGGAGTTAAGTGGCGCAGAAGTCTTCGTGATATTGGCAGCTGCGCGAGCAAGCTGATTGCCATCGCTCGCGTTTTTGCCACAAATCGTGATTACGAAAGTCCTTGTGAGCGTGTTGCCAGGGCCCAGCCGAAAGCTGATGAAATCGCGGATCAGGCAGCAGGCGTGTTGCCAAGGCCTGCCCGGGTGCTGATGAAATTACGCGTCAGACATCACGTGCGTTGCCATGCACCGGGTAGGCGGACGAAGAATGGAGTGGCCGTGCAAGACGGTGATCTGATCAGACGTAGCGGAAAAGCATGTGTGGAGTATGGGCTTACAGCCAAATGCTCCTGGTGATATTTGGAGAGTTGGTGAGACCGACATATAAATATGAGCGTTCTCTGTCCTAATACAACTCTGATCTGCTGAGTCTTCTTGTGTCTTCCTTCATGTCGGCTGCCAAGGCGTCAAACGGAGCACGTGTAAGGGCGCAGATTTAGCAGCAGGCGTGAATCAACCGGTTGATTGCGGGCACAGCGTTGTAACATATATTCTTATGTGAGATGTGAAGCCGCTGGATTTTCGCTGTCAAATCCTCCCACTGGCATTACAGTGGCCTGGGGGAATTTCGTTGCACACGCCTTCTATCTCTAGGCGGACGAGGAATGGAGTGCCCTTTCAAGACGCAGATATGCAGCCCTTCAACGAGTGGTGTGATAATCCACTGTCCGATTGACCTAAAATGAATATTGCTTGCTGCAAGCACTTCCAGTGGTTTTCAGTATCAGTTGGTGTAACATAGGCTAGTGTGCTTCCCTGTGATAGTTGATAGTCTAACTGAGCTGACTGACCAGCTGGCCTTTTCGTATCTAGCATACGAAGTCTCCGTTCCTGATTTCCTCCGAATCGCATACAAATGTTGGCACAGACTATTCCGTGATCTGCATCGAGGTTGGTCGATCAAAATGGTCTACAGTATTGTGTGCTGCCACGGCACCTGAAACTGATTGCAATGTGGTCCATTTGGAACCAAGCCTGCGACGGTGAAGGTGGACGCCAGGTGGCAGATTGTCTCATCGAGTGGTTGAAGTTTGTGGTTTCGACAAATAGGCTGTTGTCTTCGCACTAATTGAGAAGCCTTGTTCGGTTATCA
The DNA here is from genome assembly GCA_944474145.2 of Dicrocoelium dendriticum. Lineage (NCBI taxonomy): Eukaryota > Metazoa > Platyhelminthes > Trematoda > Plagiorchiida > Dicrocoeliidae > Dicrocoelium > Dicrocoelium dendriticum. The sequence goes on from OX104069.1 coordinate 28,525,377, forward strand.
GAACGACCCGTTCAGTGCATGCTGACTACCTAGGTAATATTCACCTAGTAACAGCCGACCGACACATACGTTTAAGTCTGCAGCGAGGACAATGACGTCCGACTTGGTCTTCTTGCGTAATAGCTGCTGAAGATGGTGGTAAAATTGTCCTTGTTCAGTTCAGAGCTACAATCGGTTGACACGTAAGTAAAATTTACCAACTGTTTGTGCCTTTCAGCGCGGTGTCTGTTAATTCTGCTTGAGCCTTGGAGGGGATCTGCGTAAAGTCGACTGTTAACTGGGAACCATTCAAGGTGTGCAGCCTAGGCTTTGTTGCTTAACATCATACCAACGCCGACCAAATCAGCGGAAGCAGCTTCTTCGTTACCAGATAAACTTAAGTGATATGTGGCTTCCTACTTGATCGGGTATTTTCATTGGTGCACACTCTTGGACCTGTAATCGCGTTTCTGAAAGGCAGCAGATATCAATGGCGAGGGAACTCAGAATTTTTGCAAGGCCGATCTGTTGCCCTATCTGCGTAACCTTCCGAACATTGAGGGTTGCCAGCCGGAACGAAGATCCCCGACGGAGAATTGCCTCCGACAGTACATCACGGGCAGTGGTGAAATCAGTAACAACACCAAGTCGAGGGAAACAGTGATTAGTAACAGAAGAATGGTTGGTCTGTGGTGAAGTTTGAAACTCTTAAGAAGCAAGGAATGCAGGAGCGAGGGAATGCGAAACTGCGATGTAATCCATGGTTTTTGCAGTGGACGCGATACTACCCGGTTGCCCAGGCTGAAGTCGAGTCGACGTAGGGACACTACCCCGAGCCTTTGGCTCAATAACCTACCCGCTAGGCAGCGGGGCAAATTGAGCAAATCGCGCCCATTGGGAGCCGGTGACCGATTTTTCGGTTCATATGTTTTTCCTTTGGTAAAATTCCAATCTTCCCCAGCGTGACAGCAGTTGGCATTTAGAATACAATGCTCCACCGGCGTAAAGCAAGGGACATTGACTTTATTTAGTGGCGAGTCACATCCACCACTTCGAAGTGTTGTTTAACGGACATATGTAGCTTTTTATAGGGAGAACGCTTGCCAGGCGAAAACCCACTACTTCCTGCAACATTGCCGCCTAACTATTTCTTGGAACAGGTAGATTCCGAACCACCCAGCTGACACCACGAAGGGGTTGTTCGGCACGCCAGCCACCAAGGGCTGAGACTATTCTTCAATTGCCAGTCGGGAAAGGCGCTTGGTGCTCCTCCCTGTAGAATTCATGGAGAGATGACAGCCAACCAAGACATGATCAGAGTCGACGCAGGTATTCCAAAATGAGCGGCAATCCAGGATGGAACCACGCTATCTGTAACTAATGGCATTGTGGTCAGTTTGGGTTCATTGCTGGCTAGTTACAGGAAAACCCCGAGTGTGACTTCGGCACCAACCGTGTCTAAAAGCGTTGCTACTAAGAAACAACTGATGCTCCGCACACAGTTGCAACAGACGCTCCCCGTTCTAAGTTAAACTTTTAATTACCACGTAGCTGAGCTTTTGATGAGCTCAGACGCTCTACTTATGCGTTCATCTCTCCTGCAGGTATTGTTCTATAGTATCTGAACTAGTGGCACTGCGTAGTAGCGCGTTTAGTCCGCAGTAGAATGCGTCCTTGGCAGCATCGGAACTGCAGTCGGTGGGAGCATCAGCGGAAATCACAAACAAGCATCGTTTTCTACTACTTACTGTATCAACCTTGGTCGATATCCTCATAGGGGTTACTCAGCAACGGATGTTCAGCGTAATCCAATCAACCAACGATAGCTCAGCCTTGGGGCTGAGACTGATACCTACCCCAGCTTGACCCGTGAGTGCTGCAACGGGGTCTCCGGATGCGTGCAACCAATAACGAGAGGATAAGCCGGGTGCAGTTAATTCAACACCCCATTAGGATCGTTGATCCGAGTTTCGGACACACAGCACATGTCAATATCTAGTGTGTCCAGCATGCGAACATTGAAAGTCGCTATAGAAATGGGACAGTGTGGTCTTACATGGGACTGTTGCCGTTAGACGTCCTGTGGGTGTTGCGGTAAGGTGGCGGCAAATGGTTCTACTCCAGTGGCACTTCGGTTGCTGTCAATTATGCTGAGAATTATGTAAGGAAGATTAGGAATGGGGGGTCGGGATAGGAGTGCGAAAAACTGGTGAAAAAGAAAGAAGGGAATCGCCAGCATTATCGTGTTTTCGCTTATCCTCCCCGCTTTATGCAGGCGATAAGGCGACCCTTGATAATCTGCGCGTCTGCGATGCGGGACGCATTTGGAGTTTGGGGAAATTGTCATGCTTATATGTGGGCTGTGATACTTCCAGGGTACTTAGGCCCTGACAGTTGAACGATTATTATCCTCAACCAATGCCTTTGGCTCAAATACCTGTCCGCAGGACAGCGGGAGGTGGCAGTAATTTCGTTTTATTGAAATGGACGTTATTCCGTTTTCATACCCCATCCTGAAGGATCAGGAGGCTGAGTTTGTCTGACATCCCACCATTGACCAACCTTGTGGAAGTAGCTCTCAAGGTGCCCGGAAGCATCACCCACTATTGCTCACTGGGTCAAGGAGGTACGCGAACCGTCACACCACTTTAAGGTCTAGTCTCGTTTAGACGGGAAAATAATAAGGAGAGACTCAGTGAGGCAATATTGGTTTCCAGCCTTGTCTTCGGCGTAACTACCTTGACGATCGATGATCTACGGGTGTTAATTACCAACGACCTGTTACTACATCAACTAAGCAACATAGGTGAACTGGGAACAACGAAGTCCCTGGTGAGTTCATTCTTATTACGCAATTCGGGATGAACTGTCAGCGATAAATACTTGTCCTATGGCTAGTTTGATGTTTATGGCTCCGCGTCAGTTTGTAAGCAAAATACCTGTTTGTTCACATGAGGGACATCCGGGTATTGTTCGGACCAACAACGGGGCGAAACACTACTTTTGGTGGCCGCAAGTAGCATTTGTGATGAACTGTAGCTCTTGTCACCTTGCGGACGAAAGTTCTCTACCAGTCCAAGCCCAATACAGCCTATTACTTACTCGATGATGTCTTGGGTTAAGATCGCCATTGATATTATGAGTGCTTTTGCCACCGCTCTTACGAATATGAGAACTCTAGTTGTGGCTACATGTTCTTACAACAAGTGGCCTGAAGTCCACATGTGTACCACTGGTTTAACCACTTTTCAGTCGTTTCTCATTACCGGAAGAAATAGTCTCAGTCAGTGGACCACATTTTTTGTAGCCACGGCTTTCCTGTTTTCCTCCAGTGCCACGTAAAACGTAAAACATTCCGGAATTGTACCTTACAATTCTGCGCATAATGGTATGGTTAAGCGGCTAGACCGATCCCTCAAGAAAGCTATACCGACCACCCAATTAGAGGGGTCGGACAAGAGAGACACTGTCTTAACTGTTGTATCTTTTCACAGAACTTGTGATCACAGGGCTATCGGTAGAACGCCAGCGGAGCTGATGTTAGGAAGGCCCTTACGTACTAAACTAAATGCCGCACCTAACCTGTCACCTGCGGGACGTGCAGAAGTTTCAAGTCGCATAGCACTTTTTCAAAATTCCTACGCCAGATCGTCAGTTCCATTGCAGCATGAAGCGTACGTTTGCAGTAAGAAACGGGCTACGCTTGAAGGCCTCCCAACATTATCCGCTCCTTTGCAACACAAGGGGACTACGCCTACGGACCTATCGATTTTAAAATGACCTGATTGTTAACGCATGTCTGTTACGCAGGGTCCATGGACCGGCTACTGCATCGCCGCTGCCACGAAGTATGCTTCCTTGCTCCACCAGACCTTTGAAGGATGTCGATTGATACCAGCTTGCGTGACGCGGCTCTTCTAAAGGGGGAGTTCTTGTTGTGGCCGGCGCATTACGTGGTCTATATTCATGTTTCATTGGTTGACTAAAACAACGACTCTCTTCTCATTGGTTGTGTAAAATCCGGACAGTTAAACTTGTTTTGTGTGTGTTGAGTCTGTTACTCTCTGATTGAGTACGGATACACGTGTTGCTTTTTTCTGTTGCCTTCGTGATACAACAGGGCAAACAAAGACACCCAAAACAATCGCCATTTTGATCGACTCTTCGCCACATCAGCAAGTGTGTTCAACCAAACGTGTTCATCATCCTTGGGACCCCAGCCAGGTAATCGGAATTTACCAACTGACGCCAACTTCGAAATGCTAGTCTTCATTTCTCTCGACCAAGTCATCGCTTGGCCTCCGCTTCTTCTCTTCCAACCACATTTCGGCGCGCACGCAATGTACTTCGCGGTAATCGGTGTGCTGACATTCGGTCCACATGGCACAGCTATCGGAGCCTTGTGTGAAATATAATGGTGTTGAGCAGCTCATTCGCTATCCTGAACACATTCACTGCTTGCGCGGTGTTCCCACCAAAAATCAGCTAATCTGCAGTGTTGATCGAACCTGACTAGCCTGTTTATGTCTGTCAACCTGATGAGCTAGATGTCGCAACCATTCACTGTGGTTGAACGGACGGTTGCACTATAAATCTGCCTTTCACGGCTAGAGTGATGTTGCGTGGGCGCTATAGGTGACGGTGATTGGCAAAAGCACCTCGCGCTTTTGCTATACGGTTCGTAACCTCATCTTCGATCCCACGGGCGCTAACATTGCACTTGAATTCCTGCGCGACTTCTAGCAGATCCCCACCAAGGGGTCAGCACAGAAGTGGGTCCATTCCAATCTTGAAGAAGGACTTTGCGTTTCGATGGAGCAAAGCACGGCTCAAAATGACTGGCTGCCAGTGCTTATCGGTTCAGCACTGCTTGGTACGTTTAGGTGTTGTCACCGATAGGGGCAATGTCATCCGCATACTCCAAGTCAAGAAGTCGCTCACCAGGAAGTAACTCCACACCTTCTAGGTCATGTCCAGTGAACGCTGCTTCCATTCAAAGAGCAAAGATGTCAGTGGGCAACCTCGTCTCACACCGCTGGAGATGTTGAAGGGCGGAGACAGTTTGCCATAAACCCTCACTCTGCCCGAAGTATGCGCGTACAGCACTCTGAAAATGTTTACTTATTTGTCGGGTACACGTTTTCTGAGCAGACTATCCCAAAGGGCACCGATCCACCGAATCGAAGGTACATTTTATGTCGAGAAACACGAACACGTTGGGTCACCACTCAACATGGCCGTGCTCCGACAATTGACGCAGCGTGAAAATGTAGTCGATGCAACCCCGACCTCGACGAAACCCTTCGTGCTGCTCACGAATCTGGCTTTAACGAGTGCCAATCAGTCTTTGGAAAACGGCAGACGTAAATAATTTAGGGGCAGTTGAAATCAGACCGATCAGATTAGTCTGATTGTCGCATTCAGAACGGAGGACTCCCTTGAATATTGGGGCTACGACGGAGCGGCCTCAGCCTGTCGAGACAGTTTCCTGCTCCCAAAGTTTCACTAGTAGCTCTTGTAAATCATCTACAAGAGTAGGTACCCCGTATTTAAAGAGGGCTGAGAAATCATGTCTACTCCTCTGGTCTAATACGATTTCATCAGTCTGATCTCACGTTCGACTTCTGCGCGTGGACGCGGATCAAAGGAGACAGCCCACGGAGAAGAGCATTCAATGCCCGCAAAAGAAAGTGAAAACTCATACGGGTTAACTACGTTGCATAGTGTTCGGCCCAACACTACAAGCATTTTGACAGGCTGTGAATCGGCTTTGCACTTTCGTTGCGTATGGTCTCGTTAACACCAGTTCTCCTGCTGCGTGTTTCCCGTATCAGGGAATAACCAGCGGCAGTGGCTTTTTCCACTTCCGATGCACGATGAAACCACCAGGCTTCACGGTCTCTCTCTTCGGGCTAGGAATCGGTTTTGATTTGAGCATTTTGCGAATCTCATTGCATTCCCTTCCAGCCGGAATATGTAGGTGAGCCTCCATAGTTTTCAGAGATTGCGTAGAGACCCAATGTCCAGGTTAGCAACTTGATTTGCCACATGAAGACACCTTCTGATAGCAACGTTTGACGAGCATGCAACCTGTGATCTTCAACGGTGTTCAGTGGGGGCTTCCTCAGGTCGGATGCGGGCATACTTTGACGTGCATTCAGAATACCTGGCTTCTCCAGCTGTCAGGTGTCAATCCGTTCACATCGACGTTGCGGACGTCCGCCGAAACGCACCAGGAGGTGTTTCTACCAAGTATGAGCCAAGCTGCAGGGGCCCTGGTGGTCGAAGGTTACCAGTCTCTTCAAATTTGGCGATTTTATTTACGAGGCTTCACGACCGTACAGTAGGGTTGAATTAGGCACTCCACTTTGCTAGGCTAACCTGATGTCCCATTGGAGCCACAATTGGCGATGAATGCTAAAGGCGCATCTAGCTATACGTGTACATTACTTGATCTCAGCTTCCATTCTACGGTCGCTAGTGCAGCTGTCCAGAGAACTGAATTTCTGTTCGACTTCTGGCTGATCTTTAACAAGGTTCACCGAACTGGACGGCACTGCTAATCCTGCAGCAGAGCTTTGCCTTTGTGGTGTGAAAAGAGCATCGTTAAGCGGATTACAACTCATGCCTACGGGTCTAGTGTTGCTTGACACGCTTTTAGGCTCTCACAGATAAGGATTATATTGTCCACATGCTCGAAATCAGAGGCATTAACCTGAGAGCAGCTCCGCACGTCCTATTGAGCGCAATTTTCAAAAGTTTGTTAATAGGGAAGTTAACAAGGAAAGGTGGCAGTGCGCTTCCCTGTCTCACATTGCCAGAGGAAGGCGGCGACAGCTTGCGATATGTCCTCACTCTGTCTGCGCACAGTGCTCTAATCTTATTTATGTATTTTTCTGACATACGTTTTCTATCCAACAGTCTCAAAAACTTACCAATCAACTGAGTAGATGGTACCTTTGATATGAAAGTACACGATTACACTTTATCCGAAAATTTACGTGCAGTGAAGTTGTGGTCAATGCAACCTTTATTTCCACTCAGCCCAACTTGTTCCTTAGGCTACTGAATTTCTCGGGTGCGTATTATCCTGTGGTGAGCGACGGAAGCAACCAACTTAGAGGCGATGGAGATAAGGCTGATGGCTCTAAGCCTGCTTCATTCCTTAGTTTATGGTCACTTGAGGCTCTAGACAGTAACGGAGCTGCTGCAGTCGGATGGTACAGTTTCACTAAATAATCATGCAACCCGTTCACTAGATAAAGTCTGCCGAATTTGAACAGTTGGAGGATGGCCAAATGGTCTAGGTACCTTATTCAATTACAGCAGCTCGATCGAATGATCAGCTTCTGAGCGAGAGGGCAGCTAAATGGAATACCTCAGGGAGCTGAAATCTCAATAACCGGCAATAAAATTGAAAATTCTGGCCGATTAGACTACTATTCACAGCGAATTCGTTTTGACAGGTTGTGGGTAGGCTGTCCTCACACAAATATTTCTGCTACTCATTTTCTATACCGTGCTGGTTGTGAAGTCTGTTTCCACCCCCGACAATTTATGTCTACAACAATTCGCGGTCTATCTTCAGGCTAGCAAACAATGTTACCCTGAAATTTTTGCGTTTCCCGTTGGGTTCAGTATCAGGCCGAATGCGTCAACCAGCGTTCAGGAGTTCCAATTACTGCATAGAAATGTAATGAGCCATTTAATGCTAGGATTTTATGCTAATATGTTATAGCGAACAATGATTCCGAGATTTGTTCACTCAACGCTTAATCAGCTGGAATATTCTTTGATACACGTCCAGAACGCCTCGCTAGGCCTAGCAAGTTGATGAATGTCTATGTGCTCAGCTTCGTCGCGGGCGGGCGCCGGAATGCGCTCGCCGATGAACATGTACGAATGAATTCTCGTCTTCCACGCTTTTGTTGTAGATCGATCGACAGTTATGGACGCGGCCTCTAGCGGTAACAAATCACTGTATGATTGGTTTATTTGCGTGACTGGTCCGAACTTGGTGAGCGCTTTGTCATCTTTCTATGGGTGCTATTTCAGATATTAGTGCTGTCGAAAAATAAACGAATCACTTCACATGGGTTTAGCGACTGCTCACCGTTGTCATGTTGGATGGTTGCCCCTTGTTGGTCACCCAGATGCAGCTTATCAGTGGACATATTTTCCATTTAAGCCTTAATCACTAGCAGATACCACAGTATCCGGCAACTGTCGATAACGAAGCAGCACGTTTAGTTGGATATAGAAGGCACTTTTTGCAGAAGGTTTGCAAAAGGTTTTGTGGACGTTTGCGGCTATTAGAGACAATCACCTATTGACCTCGCACGGCCTTTAACGGGCCATGCAATCTGATGGCGTGCATCCGGCTACTGACTTTGGCTCCAGTGTACTTGAGAAGCTTCAGTGCCAGGGACTTATATCGATGTACACTGATTTGACTGGCTTACGAAGCCGTATCATCTCCTATTGCACGCTTGAAAAAGCACCCCCGGTGTCACATAATGAAGATCGTAGATTGCGTGCAGCGCTAGAATCCTTTAGGCAAGCCGTCGCAGCGAGACAGGACCTTAACGCGGTGCGACGGTTCGCGTACCTCTGACCCATTGAGCTATACTGAGTAGTGCCCCCGAGTCCCTTGAGAGCTACTTCTACCAGGTTTGTCAATGATTATGGGTCAGAAAATCTCAGTCTCCTGGTTGGGGGTTGGAAATACTATAGCGTCCGTTTCTGTATAACCAAATCATTATCATTTCGCCGCTGTCTTGCAAGGAGGTTTTTGAGCCAAATGCCTTGGTTGAGAATCCTTATCCTCCTTTTGTTTAGGTCTAAGCGCCCTGGCAGGATCTCAGCCCACATACAATCATGGCGGTTTCCTTAAGCTTTAACTATATCCTACATCAGGCTTCGCGGAGACAATCAGTTGTCGCCTTATCTGCTGCATGCTGGTCAGGACTTCGCCTAGCGAGCGTCCCGTTTCGTGTGCCGGTAAGCTTCTTCATTTCTGCTTGGGTAAAAAGAGTGTAAGAGAAACCTCTGCTAACTTCATAAAACTATTGGTGACATCCTCTTGACCACAGGATGTTCGGTGCTAGTTCGAATCCACGGATCACCGTGAATTTCCGGAAACCGAGTGGATCATACCATATATATGCCTCTTTTAAAGCAAAAAAGTTCTTGTCGCACTCTGTTAGTGTCATTTCGCACTGCGCCGGAAGCCTAAAGCTATGTCACATATCGATGCCCAATTTCATCGCCTTGTTCACACTTTGCAACGTAAGTGACCCAGTGGATCATCATCATCATCATACACGTTAGCTGGAGGTGGGGAACACCTCAGCTACTGTGCCGCAAAACACAGAAAAAAAAGAAAAAAAAGCAACTGGTGCAAGCCAGCTGAGCTACCGGTAACGGATGGGCATCATTTCGGTAAGCTACTAGCCGGCTATTGTGCATCAAAACTATTACTATGCAAAATTATATAAAATCTAATAATGAGATCGTGATTGGAGGGGGAGGCTGAGGGGTGGGTTGGGACAACGAAACTCACAGCACGAACGCCACTGAGGTCGGCTCCTAGCCATATCAGCAAGTGTGTCCAACCAAACGTGTTCGTCTTTCGGACCCCAACCAGGGAGCCGAGACGCGCCAACCGAGGCCAGCTCAGAAGTGAGGGTCTTCATTCCTCTCGACCAAGTCATCGCTTGGCCACCGCTCCTCCTCTTCCATCCATACCCCCGGCGCACAAACAACACACGTCGCGGGAGTCTGTGGGCTGGCATGCGTAACACGTGGCCGAGCCATCGGAACCTGGTGTGTGAAATAACGGTGCTTAGTGGTTCAGTTCCTTTTCCTGTGCCATAAACAAGGCGTCGAACACGCTTGTCGCTCACTCAGTGTTCCCACCAGATTTGAGCTAAATTACGAAGATACCAGTGGTCGAACGTAACTAGCCTCTTGAGGTCCGCTGCTTTAAACGGCCAGGTTTCACAACCGTAGAGTAGGGTCGAACATACTGCTGCATTGTACACTCTAGCCTTCAGGGTAAGACTGATGTCGCGCCGGCGCCATAAGTGGCGAAGGTTGGCAAAAGCGCCCCGAGCTTTTGCTATACTGTTCGTGATCTCATCTTCAATCCCACGGGCGCTGATACAACTTCCCAAGTAGTTGAATTTTTGAACCACTTCTAGCGGATCCCCACCAACGGTCAGCGTATCAGGCGATCCAGTCCAATCTTGTAGGAACGCTTTGCACTTTGAGGGTGCGAAGCAAAGCCCGAAGTGACGGACGGCTAGTGCCAATCTGTCCAGTGCCGCTTGGCACATTTGTGAGCTGTCACAAATTAGGGCAATATCATCAGCATACTCTAAATCAAGAAGTCCTTCTCCTGGGACTAGCTCCACACCTTCTAAATCGTGTTCTGTGAACGCGATTTCCATGACTTCGTGAACAGCGAAGTTGAAGAGGAAAGGCGACAGCGGGCATCCTTGTTTCACGCCGCTGTAGATATTAAAGGACGACGACAATTTACCGTAAGCCGTTACTCTGCCCGAGCTACGCGCGTATAATGCTCGGATTATATTCACATATTTCTCAGGTACACCTTTCCTGAGTAGACAGTCCCAAAGTGCATGTCTATCCACCGAATCGAATGCACCTTTGATATCGAGGAACACGACAATGGTGGCCGCCAATATATATGCCGGTGCTCCAACAACTTACGCAACGTGAAGATGTGGTCAATGCAGCTACGATCTCGACGAAATCAAGCTTGCTCTTCACGAATCTGGCTTTCACAAGTGCCAGTCAGTCTGTGAAGGATGACAGAGGCAAGCAATTTGGAGGCGATGGATATCAGACTGATTCCTCTATGGCTGCCGCATTGCGATTGTGAGCCTCCTTTGAAAATTGGGACTATGACAGAGCGGCTCCAATCGGTTGGGACAGTTTCCTGCTCCCACAGTTTCACTAGTAACTCGTGTAAATCATCCATAAGAGCAGGTCCCCCGAATTTGAAGAGCCTGGAATAGGATCATCAGGTCCCGCGGCTTTGTTTTACTTCATCAGTCCGATCTCTCGTTCGACTTCTGAGCGAGAGGGTGGATCCAAAGCGACAGCCCAGGGAGCAAGGCGATCAGTGGGCGGTGAGGAATCTAACCGTTCCGATCGATTAAATTGCTTTTCAAAGTGCTCATCCTAACGCTCCAAGCGTTTTGAAAAGTTGTGCATAGGCTGTCCACTTGCGGCACAAATTGTTTCACTAACACCAGGTCTCCCGCTGACCGTTTCCCGTATCAATCGGAATAACTTACGATGGTTACCATGGGCAGCGGCCATTTCTATCTCTGTTGCACGATTAGACCACCAGGATTCATGGTCTCTCGGCTAGCACGGGGTTTTGCCCGGAGCTCTTTGCGAGTTTCATTGTGTTTGCTTCCAGCCGGAATATGCCGGCGAGCATCTATAAGTTCCAGAGATTGTGAAGAGACCCAATGTCCATGATGACGATTAGAAATACCACATGAGGATTTTCCTGCTGCTAGTAAGGTCTGGTGAATATGAGACCAGTGAGCTTCAGTTGCATCCAGTGAGCGTTTGTCCACCTCGCATGACAGCGTACTTTGATACGCATTCAGAACAGCTGGCTTCGCCAGTTGGCTGGTTTCAATGCGCTCACAACGTCGTCGTGGGCGTCCGCCAAAACGCACCTGCAGATCAGCACATACAAGTGCATGGTCGGTGTCCCCACCTTTGCTCCAAATTGAGCGACAGTTCTGGACGCAGCCTCTCCATCGGTAACTTATCGCAATGTGATCAATTTGCGTCCAAGGCTGGTTCGAGGCTAGTGGGTGCCAAGTCATCCTTCGGCGGGTGCTGTGTCTGAAATTAGTTCTTGCAAGAAATAAGCGAGCATCCTTACACAAAAGAAGAAACCGCTCACCGTTATCATTCCGGGAACCTATACCAGGTTGGCCGCCCAGATGCAGCTCATCGGTGGATAATTTTCCAGGTTGAGCGTTCAGATCCGCTGCCAGCACTACAGTGTCCGAGCTTCTTCTGTGGCTAAGGGGCTCGTTCAGTTGATGATAGAAGTCGTCTTTTACCGAGTCATCGCTACAGTTTGTGGGTGCATAGGCAGCGATAACGAATAAACACCTGTTAGTCCCACGCGACTTCGAAGCTTTGAACGAGCCAGCCAATCGGACCGTACACATCCGGCTACTGATTGGAATACAGTCAACCACAGCAGCTTCAGTCCGGGGACTCAAGGCAATACCAACACGAGCTTGGCCGGTACTCGAAGCTGCATCGCCACCGGATAGGCGCAATGAGAAATTGCTGCTAGTGTCACCTGAAGGGGATCGCAGAGTGAGCACAGAGCTCGAGTCTTGCAGGCGGGTCTCCGATAAGCAGCAGATATCGATTGAGAGGGTCTCTAATGTTCGGGCAAGTGCTGTCTGTTGACCGATCTGAAGCAGAGTGCGAACATTGAGGCATGCCAGTCTGAAGGAGGATCGAGGGCTCCAAATGGAAGCCGATGAACTGGAATGGGCCGCTTGCTTGGACATGGGCCTGTTGACAGTGCAGGAATGACGCTCCGCGTTCACCTGTGAGTTATAACTAGAAGACAAGCGACTATTGAAGCAAGGTGGGGGAGGGTCGAGAATTGGGGTTTGAAAACGGAGGATATAGTTGAAGCTGGAGCGGGACGGTAAGGGTGAAAACGCGTAAGAGGGAAATAAGAAGACGGGAAGGCTTGATCAGTAGCATCCAAACCCCTATCCACCCTGCCCGATGCAGCAGATGGGGCACCGTTGATTATCCTCTGCGGTGGCCAGAGCATCAGAAATTTGTTTGACGAGAAATTCATTGTATTGCGTGGGCGGGATACTGTCAGGTTGCCCAGGCCTAGACAGGAGAACGATTAGGGTTCTCAACCGAAACCTTTGGTTCAAAAACCTGTCCGCTAGGCAGCGGGTTTGGCACTGGGCTACAAGGAGTCCGTTTTAAGGAAAAAGGAGCCACCCTCATTCTAACCCCCAACCTGGAGGACTAGGAGGTTGAATTTGTCTAGCCTCTAACCATTGACCAATCTGGTATGAGTTGCTCTGAAGGTGCAAAAATGCACCACCCAGTATAGCTCAATAGATCATTGAGGCACACAAACCATCGCAGCACGGTAAGGTCCAGCCTCATTGCGATGGGACACAGTGGATGCTTGCACCGTAATCCCAACGTTACTTGATGATAACATTTGACATTTGTTCGCGTTCGATGGTAAGCCCCATGACTCAGACCACTTGGTTAAAGTACCCAGATTTGTAGACGACGTATATCTATATTTCACTGACAAGCACTACATCATCCACAGAAACAAAACAAGGGTTCTCAAGGAGTGCAGCTACATCATCTATAAACATAACGAACTTTAACGGACTTAATAGTGAATCCTGGTGAGGCTCGTTTGAACAGTGCACCTGTTAGATCTGGAGTCACCAATCCTGACATTGAACTTTCTGCCACAGCGGAAATGCGACCCGCTGGACAACGTCTCTTACTCCCATCCGTTCCCCGAATTCTAACCTCCCTTCTATCAATCCCAGCTTAATTGACAGCAGCTGTATTGACACTGGAGTCGAACCAATTGTAGTTGCCTATCAGCAACTGTCCCTTATAAGGCCACACTGTTCCGTTTCCCTGGCGGCATTCGACGTTCGCACTATATGATGAATTGGTCAACATCCTGTGCTCCCACGCAGGTTGGACACACTGTGTATTGATGTGTGGTGTGTGTCGGAAACTAGGATGACTGGCCCTCATAGCGTTGTTGAATGAACTGAGACTGGGTTGTCCTCTCGCCGTTGATTACACGCGTCTGGAGATGCTGATGCGACAGCCTCTGGTTAAGCTGGGGTAGGTATCGTTCGTGATTTTAGATGAGATCGCTAACTCGAGAGTCTAGCTTCGTCGCTGTTTTCGGTATGTTTTTTTATCGGAATCTTATGTACATTGGCATTCGGCACGGTGAGACCGCAATCCCTTCTTGCTCCATAAACATGACGCAGAAGGGGAGTATTGTTCGCACGGTGTTTCTGCTAGATGCATGCGAAACTTCGAAAGCAGATAGGTTCTTCACGTTTGCCGATTTTCTGGGCCAAGTTTCACAACCGTACAGTAATGTTGAACAGTACACTGTATTCTTCAGGGCGATAGTGATGTCACAGCTACGCCAGATGTGGCGTAGGCTAGCAGAAGCGGCTCGAGCGTTGACTCTACCTTTGTGATCTCCGTTTCCACTTGCTATGAAGCAGCTGTCCATGTTGCATGTATGGACGATTTCTGGCTTATTCACCACCAGGGTCGGTGCAGGGGCGCTCGTTGCTTCGCGCTTTGCAGGGGTAAAAAGCGATGTACTAGACGACTGACAGCCAGTGCTAATTTACCCATTGCTCATTGACACATTTGTAAGCTGTTACAAATAAGAGATGTATCAGCTTCATATTCCAAGTCAGTCGTACATTTGGGAGCAGGTCCACACCTAATCTGTGTCTGATGGAGGCAGTTTCCGTAACTGTCAGTAATGAAGTCAGTAAGGAAAGGTGACAGTGACTGTCCCTGTCTCACACTGTCAGATGTATAAGAGGGTGGTGATTGGTTGCTATAAGCCCTCACGCTACTCGCCCTACGCGCGAAACTAGCGCGGAGCCTTGTTTGATTGCGTTTGTTACCAGAACAAAATCTGAACAACAGGCTACTTTACGCTACTGGTCACGGTGGGATTGCGATTTTCAGCATGTCTCTGGTTAGCGATTGATTTGGAAGCACTTCGTTTCTGTCTTAATCTTTTCTTTACTTCTTTTATTGTTACTGGCATAGCTTTATTTACCGTTGCAGAGAAACAGCCCCACAGATGTGAGCATTGTGACAGATGCTTCTCTCAGAGCGGTGCATTAAAAAGGCATATTGCAGCAGTGCATTTAAGTGAGTATGTTTCTCAAAGTGTTAGATGTTTTTCATTACTCCAAATGTGTTCACGGTTATTCTGCTGAATTTCATCAGCCTCTTAGCGTCTGACATTCTATCTCACATGATGCTACCTGTTGGTTTTGACGTGGTTCTGTTGAACGCCATTTTCGATTCTGTGCTTCCTTGGGCTAGTGACTTCGGATAACCAGACTACTCATTGAGTAAGTCAGTGCGCTGCACACTGTTGATGCTACCTTATTTGATTGCGAGGCGTTTGCGAACCAATTGCAAACTGGGCACCCACCGTCTGCTTTGAGAACTTCAGCCGTCACCACACAAGTTGCTACATGTGGATGCTCGACTGGTTGAAACAGCCGTTTCTGTATGAGTGTAATTTCAACCTACATACGAAATGCCAAACGCAGTCTGAAATTTCATAAACCCTTTCTAAACAGAGACGAATATAGGCTGTTGTGCATTGCTGCTCATTTTTCAACTATGCACAAAACTATTATCGTGAAATTGGACAATGCCAAGAGACTGGGTCTGATCAGTGCCGAGAATCGGTAGTCGGTATGCCGGACGGATTATCGATGTATTCCACATGTGGAGGTAGTTTTTGCTGGGCCGAACATGACATTCTCAGCAGCGTTTCTTGGGTATTGTGTTTGTAATGGCGCATGTATCCAGCCGGAACTGCGCTGTTCTGTTATCATTTGACAGACGTTTTTGAGTGCGCTTCCCTTTTTCTTTTTCTGGCATTGCTCGTTAAATGACTTGATGGTGGCTTTCCATGAATGTGCATTAAATTTGACTGACTGATTGCAGCTTGCAAAGTAATCTCCCTTTTCACACTTCATTTTGTTTTGCCGTGTCATGTACTGTCCATCTCTTGGCTCAACCAATCGGTTACCATCATTGTTAGAGGAACGCACGCTGCGTTCATTCCACCGTGTCGGGATCGAGATGCATTCCAATTTCTTCCACTGACTGGACTGCAGCCTGCCGTGGACACACACACGCACACCCACACCCACACAAACACTTCCTCTCTTTCTGTTTATTCATTTGGGCGAAGTTGGTCGCGAAACGTGAGTGGTCACTCGCGTCTTTGGCAAATGTATGCATTATTCATTACCTATTTATGCTTGGTGTGAGTCTGCGATCGCAAGACGATGGATCGTGTGCGCTTGAATCAAAATGCTGATAGGCCTAACGCTATGCATTTTACCCATCGTGTTGGTGGTTGTGATTCAGCAAACCTCGGATAGGGCATCACGTTTTCGTACTGCGCTGCCTGTCAGCCACCCATTACATATCACCGACAGACTCGCAGCATCCGGCCGGAGGGCTGAGTGGTTCCACTGGACCGGAAGATTTGCCTTTGTGCATTTTCATTCTTGACAAGAGGACCTTATGGTTCCGTTCATACACCGTTGCCGACATTTACACACTACTCAGATAGCACCGTTCATTGATGCACGTGTGTCTTGATCAATGCAACCGGCACCGACTGAATGGATGCTTACATCATCCAAATGGCTGATTAATTTTGAATCAGTCCCTTCCGCAGACGACTCTTCTTGTTAGTTGCATGCGCGGTTCCTGAAAGAAGTGCTTGCTTCGATTTTCGACATTTATTCATTGCTTTGCCCGCCGTTACTACTTGCAAACCCATGTAACCCTTAAGTGTCGGTTTGTGTCTAGCCTATGTTCAAGGATGTCTGGAGGCACAGCTCAGTTTTCGGTAGATCTTTTAGTACAGACGGTTGCACCTGTGATTTTTTTTTGAGTCTCCTTTGCATTGTGTGGATGCGCCTTTGCTGTACGGATCGAATTAGTGCAACTGAGTTTGGCTGTTATTTTCTTTAATCTGACGGGCAGTTATTATGGTTGCAATGATCACATGAGCACCAGTGATTTGCAGATGCGCATTAATCCACGATCGTTGTTTGTAGGCTGTCTGTGAAGTGCGCTTTGCACTCCTGGCTTTGATGACGTTATCTAGCAATCTCTATTTTGTGAGTCAATCTCCTTGATGTTTTGATATGGCACTCTAAGTGATCCACTGTTCATCCACAGGTTGCATATACTTAGATTGAGCATCAGAGGCTAGATGCACTTTCTCATGACCGTATCATATTTTTCTCACGGTAGATGGGAATCTCCTTTGAGTACGTGTGGACAATCGATCAGGCTGCGTGGCATACCGTCGATGAATACCTGTGTCATGGTACTAACCCGAATATTGCTCCTCAAAGGGATGGGGAAGCCGAACGGCGAACCGCACTTGCGGTCGATTTGTTATTCCCCTGCAACTCAATGTCATTATGACAAAACGCAAGTTCGGTACGCAATGCGTCTTGTCAGGCACGTGCCTATAAAAGTAACAAACTTACATCTTGCGAGTCGCATGCCAGCAGTCATCAGTCGCTAGCTTATGCGAGTCGGCTCACCCACTAGCTGGCCATTTAGGGGACAGGGTTTTGCAAAACTGACCCCATGTTCACGTATTGCTGAGGTGACGTTTTCCACCCCCTACATCGTATAGTCAGCGCCAGCTTCATGCAACTTACTTTGCTCAGCGAGGCGGGTCTCACTGAGCATCGCAATATGGATGTTGTAGCGCGCCAGTTCCATTGCGACGAGTGCAGTGCGTTGTTCGGAGCGCTCAGTCGGGTTGCGGTCCAGTAGTGTGCGCACGTTTCAGCACCCGATGTTGAGTGCGTCGCGCACGGGCATACGACTGCGTTGGTGGGCAATCGCGCTCGTGCTGGTGGTTGTGCTTCTGAGGTTTGTTTGAGGGACTCCACCCGGAGCCTTCGGCTCAATAGCCTAACCCACAACTCAGTGGCGAGCAGATGCAGCTCTGGCATGCGATTGCAGAGACAGACTGAGGTCTGCTTGAGATCCGTCACACGCGACCTCCGAAGTTCTGGAACTATTAATTTGTGTTTTGCGACCGTATTAAAACGCATCTGTGACCACATCCAGATGCAGAAGAGTTTTTGCGAGTCTGCACCAATTTGACCAGAGTCTGCATGGCTTGAGGCGGTCGGTAGAAAACTATTGCGTATCTGGAGAAGCTCTCCCGTCGTCAGACACTGCGTGGCGCTCGTGCTCTACGCCAATCGAGCGGTGAGCTTATAACCCGTAGACCTATTGTCTCCAATGGCTAGGTTTTACGAGAAGAGGGCCATCAACCACTTCCTAACCTCCAAAGAGGATGGGGTTTGGGCTAAGATACCGGCAGGGCGCCCGCACCTGACAGGAGGGTGATTGAGGCCTTCAGCCAAAGTTTTCGATTAAATGTACGCCCGAAAGGCAGCGGGTCTAGCACATAGTCAGTGCACTGACTCATGCGGATTTTTGTCCTGACTCATTGCTAGGAGGTGCGTAACCCAGCTCCCACCCAGCGGTCGTTACGCGGAGGCGTTCAGGATATAACCCCATGACACAACAGTAGCAGCAGTGGGTAGACCACCTGTCAAAATCTAATCATCGTGAGTGTCAACGCACCATTTGCTCTCCCGATGTATATATATAGCACGATAACGTGCTACATTTCTCCCTTTGCGCTTATGATGGTATCAAGTTTCTGAGTTGTATAGGGGCTGTGATTGCGCGAATCCTGCTCAACCTCCTCGTCAGTCAGGTTGTAGAACCTAATGTGGCGGAAGAACAGTGTGGATTCCGTTCTGATCGCAGCACCATGCACATGATGTTTGTGGTTCGACAGTTATCGCAGAATTCTAGAGAACGACACCATCCTTTGTGCTCGCTGGTTGTTGGTTTCCCAAAGGCATTTTATACGTGAATAGCGAGGTATTACTGCACACCAATTCTCGCCTCATCTGTTTTACGGAGCCGTTTGCGTTTAACCGGATTAAGCCGTTGCTTTTTATTCAGAAGCAATTGTCGGTTAACATTGGACTGCCCTGTGGTTATGATGGATAACCTTGTCTCGCTTAACGTGTGTTTGACTGTTTGTTTGTTTGCATGTATGTTTGGTCGCATCCTTCACTGAATAAATATTATTGCGAGTTATTCTTAAGGGCATTGATGAGACACTGTGAAATGCGTGCTTTTGTTAGTTTTCTTCTCTTTACTGCACTTTCCAAATTATTAAAGGGAACTAATTATTTCAAATTTCTGAAAAGTCGAATTCCCTCTAAAACCGTCAAACTACTGCACCGCATTGTCAACTTGCGATATAAGATTGCTTGTAAGCGTGAGGAAATATCCTTCCTCTCCGGATATGTCCGACGTCGTCGTTATTCTCGATCGATTGTTACGATGTTACGTAGGACGAAATTGAAGTCTTCTGCAGCTAATCTTAGACGTGTTGCATCCGCTCATCTTGAGACGGCACAAACCAGATTTATGGCTTTATTTGAGATACACACACGCCTATTACCCGTCATGAAAAGCTTGTCCCTCTGTTGTCTTACTCCGTTCTCTTGGTTTTTTTAAACCACCGTTGACCGCACAAAAATTATTGCGTTGACTCGTATAAAAAAGTCTCTGATGAACAACCAAGAGGAAGTGGCAGGTACTCGTGACCACGGTAAGTATGTGGTGAATATGTCGGATCTGAAGTTTAATGCCTTACAATTGGAAACATTATCATTTGGCATAAACTACAAAGTTCCTCCTAGATGAAGCAGCAGCAAATTGGGTGTTGCCCGCCTGAAACCATTGCACTCCATGACGCGTTTCGAGGTTATTTCCTCTCATCAGATAGAGATAGCAGGCATCGAACCCGGGACCATTGAGATGTTAGTTGTGACCGCCACCCCTAAGCCACCGGGTCACGACGGGCAAAGCTTGGCACAACGGCAAATAACAGATTGGAAAGTGAATTTGAAGTACACGTTGTGTGGATGGATTGCGACGCGCAATCTCAAAGTAGGCTGCGATTCCCATTGAAGTGAATCTTGGCCATTCGATCACTAGGACCGTAGCTGATGAAGCAGCAGCAAATTGGGTGTTGCCCACCTGAAACCATTGCACTCCATGACGCGTTTCGAGGTTATTTCCTCTCATCAGATAGAGATAGCAGGCATCGAACCCGGGACCATTGAGATGTTAGTTGTGACCGCCACCCCTAAGCCACCGGGTCACGACGGGCAAAGCTTGGCACAACGGCAAATAACAGATTGGAAAGTGAATTTGAAGTACACGTTGTGTGGATGGATTGCGACGCGCAATCTCAAAGTAGACCGCGATTCCCATTGAAGTGAACCTTGGCCATTCGATCACTAGGACCGTAGCTGATGAAGCAGCCGCAAATTGGGTGTTGCCCGCCTGAAACCATTCCTCCCAGATGGTTAAATGCGCTTCTTATTTAATCGCAGTTTGAAAAAGTTTTTGGTCAGGCGAAAGATCTGCAACTAGCAAGTGCTGACAATCTCACATTTTCTCGAAGCAGGCTGACAGATATTGCTTATGAGGTTAGACATGTGCCTGTAGAAGAAAAGTGTGCGCTTACAAAACGGCATTTACTGGCATTACGCGAACTACGTGCCGAGGATGTGATTGTAACAAAGCCAGCTATAGGTTCTGGTCTGGTACTCATGAATAGGAATGAATACATAAAGAATATGACAGCCATACTCGAGGACACAAGTAAATTCAAACGACTTAAGAGGGCAGAGGATGTGACTGTGCTAGAGCCTCGCATAACTCATCACTTAGATGTACTTCATCTGCATCGTATGATTGACAGTGATACTTGTGACAGATTGAAGCTGACTGGCTCCACTAGTTCTCAGCTATACGAGCTACTGAAAGTACATAAGAGCGGAGTGCCACTCAGACCGATTCTGTCGATGGTAAACGCTCCTCAACATAAACTGGCTCGCTGTCTGGTGAAATTGCTTTCTCCGCTGCGATAGTGTGCCAATCTATACAACCTCAAAGATTATTTCTAGCTTTTCGAGGACATCGGCATTTTTAATCTATCCGACAAGGTCATGTGCTCGTTAGGTGTGGAATCGCTGTTTACCAATGTTCACCTGCACCAAACTGTTGATTACACTTGTGAACTAGCAGAAAGTTCGCGATGTCCTCTACCGATGCCAGTTGAGTTACTAAAAGACTCTTGGTTGTTGTGTACGGAGAATGTCAACTTTCACTTCAGAAACACACCGTACTATCAAATTGATGGAGTAGCAGATGGACGGCGTGTTTGTGTTTCCCTGTGAAGAATTGTGTGCCGGCTCCGTTGATGAAACCTGGCTCCCATCCACATGCCTTCCGGTCCTCGGGTTTACACTGGATCTGGGGTGTGTGGATGGAGCTGTGGGTGGTGCAGCGCAAGCCATCCATGATCCCTCTGTAGGCGCATCCCTCCTGCGGCTGGCCACAGTGACATGCTAATCGGAAATCGGATGCCGGCAACCATATTTGGTCGCACCGTTCACCGTATAAATATTATTACAATTTGTTTTCTGGCAATTTCAACTCGAAAATGTTTCCGGTATCTGGTGGGACAAGTATTCCCGCACTCCGTTAGCAACTAATCATTTGCGGTCATCTGACGATGCCCTGCTCTTCGAACGATGCTTCCATTTTGCCAAGTTACCGAAAAGGTCAAGTGAAACGATGAATTGGCAGGTTCATGACTGCGATGGCAACTGGTTTTTCTCTATTGGGATGCTTATGAGTTTTAACATAGCTTTCACGACCCCATGCCACCGGCACAAATAGGGACTGCGAGCATCTGCTCTCCTTTAGAACGGCTGTGGACACGCATGTTTACTTCTTGTTTACGAAATAGTTCTTAGGTACATTTTCACCAATATGTGTTAGGTTGTTGGATCAAAGTTGTTGGTCTTTGGCTCTCCCCATTTGTGGCAATCGGTGACGAAACCACTTAGGCGTTCATCGGCCATTGAGTCTGATGCTAAACCATAGGTGTGGTTATTTCAGTGATTGTCTGATTACCTACTACTTGTGCATTTTCGTGGAAATTGCTTGATTTTCTTGCGTTCAACTCCCACCAACAAGCGACTTTTGATTTCATTTGGCTTTGTATTTGCTCTGCTAAAGAATCATGTTTGCCTGAAATGACTTATGTGCATGGTATCTGAAGAAGTTCGAGCGAAGTTTTGACGGGTTAGCGTTTGATGACCAGATACTCATTTATGACACTACGCTTGAACCAGGTCGAACACAACATGCACCGCACCCTGTTCGTTACCTCAACCAAGAAAAGAGCACATCTGAGTTAGTTTGGTCGACTGACCTGAAAAAGCTCTTGTGTTAAGAGCGAGACTTAGCCCTAACACAAGCTTTTACAAAACCGAAACCGGAAATTTGCTTCGTTTACTTTTGTTTATATCTTTTGGTAAATTCTATCTGATTAATATATTTTTCAGTGTTATTGCGCCTATATCAATGAATTCAACTGTCATTTAGTCTCACGATATTCCGGTTTCCATCGTGATTCCCTAGTCATATGTGATTCCTGTTGACTCCAGTTTACGGTCTGATCATCAGGTTGGTCTGCATTCACATATACTGCACATTTAAACACTATGAACTGAGAGATAGCTGTCCATCTCTATAAGTATTCCGGAAATTCGCTGTGTATCTAGTTTTGGACGTAGACATGCGTACATTTGGGTATTCAACAGCGGAGCCTAGTTGCTTTTCAGTCATTGCTTTGATGTAATGTATTGGTTAATGCAAGAGAACCCGATGTTTTTAGACAGAATTTCGCTCTACCAATAACCACTCCGCATCCAAACCCGATGAAATAGATCCATCATCAATGCTGTACATGACTGTGAACGTCTTGTATATTTTTATTCCAGAGCAGCGAGATCACAAATGCGAATACTGTGGAAAATCTTTCTCTGTAAAGTCTCACCTTCGGACACACGTAGACGTTGTTCACCTGAGTAAGTTCTACACCCTCCGTCTGTCATTACTTTCAATAATGCGCCTGGCGTTTTTAAATTTGAACCGAATGTTGTCTGTAATTAACAACTACTTTTAGCTCGGTGTTTATTCCATGAGTTTGTCGTTTTTTGCGAAAAGCACAGTGGACAGTAGTGGTCTGCCGTTTGCCATGGCCAGTTTGGTCTCGCATCCACATCAAATGAGTTGTACTAGTCAGCTGACTATACTGTGGCGATGACGAGGCTTTGCATAATGCAGTTATCTGTGGTTTCTGTCAGGCTCCTATAGGAGAGGGTTGTTGAATCGTGAGTTTTAACACCTCTGACCTTCTCATGCTTCTCACATCTGGCTGGCACATTATGTCAATCTGCACAGATGGACTGCGAATGGTATTTCATTGTATACAACATCGGGTAGCAAACCCGCTGGCGTAGTTTCATCCCTGTTTTATTATGTTTATCAGACTCTTACTGCGCCGTAAACATGACGCCGAGGACGCTCACTGCTCACGCGGTGTTTCTGTCAGATGTAAGCTAAGCTTGGAAAGCACCGTTGGTCGAACGCAACTGGGTTCTTCACGTTTGTCGACTTTATGGGCCAGGATCCACGACCGCGCAATAGGGTTGAATTGTACACTCCATCCTTTAGGTCAAGAGTAACGTCATACTTACGCGAAGCTTAGCAGAAGCGGTTCCACCTTTGGCTACACGTTTTGTGATCTCATCTCCCTTTCCACCTGCGCTGAAACAGTTGCCCATGTTGTTGAATCTCTACACGATTTCTGGCTTATCCACACCAGGTGTCGGCGCAGGGTGCGTCCTCTGCCATTGTTGAAGAAGTAGTTTGCAGGGGATGAATACAGATGAGCTAGATTGACAGCCAGTGTTAATTTGTCCTGTGCCACTTGGCGTGTTAGTAGGCTGTTGTTGACGAAGGATATATCGTCTGCATATTGCAAATCAATGAGCAGCATTACCTCTATTCTGTGCCTGGTGAATGCAGTTTCCACAACTCTGTCAGTAAAGAAGTTAAGAAGCAAAGGTGACAGTAGGCGTCCCTATCTCACACTGCCGTATTCTTAGGACGGCGGCGACAGTTTGCTGTAAACCCTCACTCTGCTTACCCTACGCTCGTAACTGGCGTAGAAACGTCTTTGCTTGTGTTGGTTACCAAAACATCTGTTACATCCGAGCAACGGTTTAATTTCCGCAACTTGTGCAACTTGATTGTGGGATTAAAATTCTCTGGTTAATTTTCGAGTTGGGAGCACTTCGCTTCTGTCATCGCCTTCCTTACTTCTATTGCTCTTGTTAACATAGCTTTATTTACTATTGCAGGGAAACAGCCCCACAGATGCGAGCATTGTGAAAGACGCTTCTCTCACAGGTTTTTATTAAGAAGACACATTGAAGCAGTGCACCTAAGTGAGTATTTGTTTCAGGTGTTTTCCATTATTCCCTGTGTGCTCATAGTTCTGATGAGTTTCATCCACATGTTGCTGTCTGACGCTCTATTTCACATGATGCTACGCGTTGTATGTGAGGTAGTTTATGGTCATGTTTGCGTCCACATTGGTTTCCGTTCCTCCTCGAGTTAACGACTTCAGATCACTAAACTGTTCACTGAGGAAAGGTGTCAGGGCGCTTCACACTTACGATGACATTTAACTTGATCCCCAGGCGTTTGAAACCCGACTGCCAGCTCGGTGATCACATGTTCGCGTGTACAGCCCACTCTAGCTGACAGTGTTTTGAATAATGCCGATCTTCAATCTTGATCGATGTGGTATTTCCTGCTCAATATTGGTTCCCTGGTCCGCTGGTTTTCATGTTTTGGACACCCTTGACTTCCTGGCTTGTTATCCCGAGCCAGAACAAGTAATGTCTCTCACTGTTGGTGCTATACTTAACGCCCTTGTGAGCTCGATTGGCGTATTACAGCATATCTCTTCGGAGCGGTGGCGGGATAAGAAAACGACTGCATTTGTAAAGCAAACCATCGTGGCAATCGGAGTGGTATGTGGATTTCTTTTGGAAGCTGCTGGTAAATCCATGACCACTCCTTCAGGATCGCCTCTCACAGCACTGTCAACAATGCATCTTCCTCTTTGTGGCGTCTGATATCCTTCAGATGACTTTTCGTCGTTGCTGGATGTCGTATCAGGTTAGCGGTTTGACCCACTCGGGGTAGTCCCAGGCTGTCGTCGGATTAGCTGTTGACATTCGGGCTCAATGCATTCACCATTTTATGCTGCCGTTTTCCTTTATATCCACAAGCGTCGGTATCTCGCGTATTGCTTTAATTTCCCTTGTTTGACTAAACTCGGCTACCAGCACATCAGCCTGTAGATCCTCTTTGCCTTTCTCAAGCTCAATTTCCTGTCGTTTCAAAGATATGCTCTCGTGACCGTAACGCTACACAAGGCGATGAAGATTTATTTCCAAGACTAGCATGTCTCAGCTCAGTTCAGTTTAACAACTGTGATCGGATCACCGAAGTGCAGTGGATCCAGTCGACCCGACTCCCACCGTAAGAACAACAATATATAACAACGTCAGGACAGTTGGTTTGGTTGCGTGCTACCGCAGCAAAACCTGCCCGAAGAGAATCTTGGTTTACGTGAAGCCGTTATCTGGCGATTCGACTGCAGCAGTCTCTGGTTGCGCCGAGGTAGGAGTTGCGTTAAGCGCGCATGCTGAGGCAGTGCTCATTGACTGGTTCCTGGTAAACAGCCGTCTTTGTGCGATTCGCTTGGAGAGCTCAGTGCGATATCCCAACCACGGGACCAGTAGGCGCTGCTTATTCGTTGTGGTGGCGTACGCTTCTACGGACTGCAGCCCGGATGAAGCTAAATACGAGTTCTACTGGCAACTCACGGACCTCCTTCGCAAGAAACGCGACACGGACATCGTGGTACTCGCCGGAGACCTAAATGTGCAGGTCGGTAGACTAAAGGTTCTTGAACGCGAACTTGGGGGTCAACACAGCCACGTACTCGCTTTACGGACAACGGTAATCGACTCCTTCCAACTTTTGCGCCGCACACGGTTTGTTCCTTACAAGCATGAATTTCCGGGGTTCCTGGCGCCAACCAGCCACCTGGCGACCTCCGGTGCTTGGTCAAGCTGGGACGCAACTTGACCACATCGCTGTTATTTACCGTTGGCGAGGCTGCACAACGGACTGCATGTCAATTTGGAACACTTACTTGATTTAGGATCATGCGTTTCGGAGGCACCCAACAGCGTCTCGAGAAACGGTTTGACCCAGACAAGTTCGCTGCCCCAAATGTTCTCATCACGTTTCAGAACACATTAGCCTCCAACCTGCGTTGTCTATCCTCCAATGTTGAGACACACTGGGCACAGATCCAGAGCGCCTTACGAAAATCCGCTGCCCTGGCCTATGGCTTCACTAGACGAGCTGCTAATCATTGAATCTTCACTCGGTCTCTTTAATTAATTGTCGGCCGTCGAACAATTCCCTCCGGAGTTGAGTACAACCCACTGCTCTTAACTACATGTGCTGAGCTCATACAGCTCTTCAGGAAGGATCGCGAGGTTTGGTGGTCACTGCATTGTTGAGATGGAGCGGGCAGCCTCATCAGGAAACTCCCTCAAACTCTTCCAACTTATTCATTTTGCGGGAGGCAGAAGTCCAACTGTGAGGTTTTGCGTGAAAATGGCGGCGAACTAATTCCCAGTCGTCGCCGTCGTCTGGTACGATGGGCAGAGCACTTTGAAGATCACTTGAACTGGCCACCAGCACAATCGAGTCCATCTTCCGGGGTTCACAGTGCTCCACCGCTCGAGGCGGAGATTTCTTATGAGCTTCGCCTGCCAAAGCGCCACAACTCACCTGGCACAGTGGAACCTTCTCTTGCCCTCTTCAAATATGGGGATCCTGCTCTCACTCGTGTACTGATATCTCCGTTCTATCAGATTTGGACTACTGAAATCATCCAATCCGATTGGAATTTAGTGAATGTTGTACCTGTTTACCAAAATGGAAATTGGACCATTTTCTCCAATGATCGTAGCATCAGTCTCATTTGTGTCGCATCCAAACTGCTCCCAGCCCTACTCTTACGCAGGCTCAATTGCGTACGGGAACAGCACCTGCGTCAACAACAGGCTGGATTTCGTTTGGGTCTCAGTTGCGCCGACCACATATTTATGATCCACCAGATACCTGAACATCACCATATGTTCACTCGGCTAACCGTAGTCATATTCTTGGCCATTTGAGCTGCGTTTGAGTCTGTTGACAGAGTGGCTCTTGGGGACTGCTTATTGAAGTGGGGAGTATCTGAGAAGTATATCAGCATTCTCTGTGCCATTTACCATCAAACTTCGGACCGCGTGCGAGTATATGGATACATTTCGCCCGCTTTCAGTGTCACTAGCGGTGTTAAACAGGGTTGCCTAGCCTTTCCATTCTTGTTCAACTTCGCCATGGATGAGATGCTGGATACTGCCCTGAATAACTGAGTGCCGCGGTGTTGAACTGCTCCCCGGTGACCGCCTTCGGGATTTAGAGTACGCCGATGACATCAGTGTGATTTGCCAGTCCTCCCAAGCCGCCTGGCATGTGCTGCTTAGACTGGAGATGTTCGCCTCCCAATTTGGGTTGACCAAATCTAAGGTCCTGTTGCAGGACTCGCCCCGTGCATGTCTTTTTCTCACCCCTTCGGGGCATCCGCTGGAAGTGGTCGACAAATTCATTTGCCTTGGGAGTTGTCTTAGTATTGCCGTTTTGACGGATGAGATCTCCCCGCGTGTCTCCAAGGCTAGAGTAACTTTCGCTTATCTTCGTCACCTGTGACTTCGTGATTACCTTAGCCTCGCTCTCAAAGGACGTGTCTGCCATGCTACGGTACTAGCGATTGCTGTATGGTTGTGAGACTTGGCCCGGTAGCAAAAGCGATGTTCATCGGCTATCTGTCTTCCATCACCGTTGCCTTCGAGGTATTGCTGGTGTTCGGTGGCAGCATCATATCAGTAGTGAGATGGACTGTCTGCGAGTCTTCAGATCTAACGAACACCCAGCGATTGCTAGCATCATTTCATTGCAGAGGCTTCGCTTTCTTTTGCATGGGCTCCGCATGCCTAACCAGCGGCTACCACGACGTGCCATATTTGTGAACGCAGGCGTCGGGTGGAAGCGACGGCAGGGAGGCCAGTGTAAGACTTGCATACAATGCGTTAAGGTGCAAACGTTGAAGCTGGCTGTTGTTGGGCATTCCCGACTTCCGGGTTGGGGGACCAAAGGACCCCGAACACATCTGGTTGCAAACGCTACAGGATATGGCCAAGGACCGTATGCAATACTGCACTTGCTGTGAGACTTTTTTACCTTTTACAGTCGTTTTCCCTTTCCATCTTTATTCTTATGTGTTATGGCACTCAGCCAATTGTAATGTAATTGGTAGTGTCATATATGGTTGGTGACATCCGGTTTCGGATTTACCTGTCACACTGGCCAGCCACAGGACGCCTGCACCTACAGAGGGACTATGGGTGGCTTGCGCTGCACCACCCACAGCTCCAGCCACATACCCCATATCCAGTGTAAACCCGAAGGAATAAGACCGGGAGGCACGTGGATGGGTGCCACATTTCACTAACGAAGTCTGCTCACATTTCTTCAACAACCAGAACAGAAGCGTTTCGGCCTTGTTGGTAATCATGCACACCAGACGAAACTCCTCACTGTTTTACGGTACCTATTATTTGTGCATTATTCCACCTGGTAACCCCCATTGATGGCATTTGCTTCCCTATTCCTATATCTGTCTCCATCTATTGTTGATGCCCACATTTCTGACTACATGGACGGCTGCCATTTAGGTTCACGTCCAAAAGCTAGCTAACTAGTGACAGTCGTTTTGGTTGCTTATAGTAGCACGTAAGGTTTTCCAAGACTAGTGGAATACGGCTGTTATTCTTTCATTCAATCCAAACTCATGCGCGTACGTAATGTTATTGCTCATGAAGGTTGCTGTTTCTCCATTCAGTTGGTGTTAGTCCATACACAAGTGTGAACAAATACGCGCTCGCACCCCTGCAGCACTGCATCTCGAACCAGGGACCTTTGGTATGTCAACTGATATCTCTACTCGCAGCCACACCCGGGAAGCTAAATCAACATCATGTTGTATGACTAAGTGGAAACCAGTTAGAAACACTTGTAAGCGCCACATTTTCGCTTAACAGACTGGTCGCATTTTCACACGCGTGACACCATTATCTGATGACTCGTTGTCAAACTGGGATTCGCCCAACTTACAGGTAGCGCAAACATCTGTTCGTGCCTCGTTACGCTCCCACTTGACAGATGGATCATATTACATCTCATCTTGTGTGTCACTGTGAAGTATTATGGGTTCCAATGTGATGTCAATTTAGCCACGTCCAGTGCCTCTGTACCGCCCACTAAGATTCCGACAGGTGAAAATTTTTGGTTCACAGACAGCGGCAGCACGGTGTGACATCCGAATCGAAATGCGTAGACACAGGTAACATTCTCAGCACTGATGAAATGATTGAGATATGCTAGCGCAGAGAACGGGTGATCAAAGGGGACCATAAATATTCACACACGCATGACTGCCTGGTGGTTCCACATACGTCTGAATTCTCGATTACCTTTCGGACAAGAGACGATCGGACTGGCTCTGGCGTACCTTCTGACGAATATCCTGTAGTTAATATAAAAGATGGTATTTATAGCACACACCAACGATAATTCATCGCTGTTCCACTGTGCTACTTCTTCGTTAAAGTGAGCATAGCTATAGTTCCCGTTCTTTCATCGCGGACTTTAACTTAGTTGAGCTTATAAAAGCCAGCTGACTTAATCGCACCATTTCCCTGCTAACTTGTAAAGTTGCTTACTCCATCTCCGTCATATTCTTTGTGTCATCCTTATTCTATCGCTCATGTAAGTCGCGCTTGGGTAGTTTCACTCTATGATGATTAACTACTGACTTGGTGCAATGTAGTATCTTTATTGCACCTGCCTAGAACGGATGAGCCACATCTAACCTACCTTTATTGGGCTTACTTAACTCGGTTGTATTTCGCGATGACTTCACAGTGTTGTCCACTACACTGTTGTACTCATCATGACCTATGATATTCTTGCTACCTTCTCAAGTGAAGTTTAGTATGGTGACATACCGAGACGGTGAGCTACGACATCTTCCTCTTCGTATTATTATTCGACCGCGATTCACATCACTATGTAAGCTCCATGGTATTACTCACCAGACTATACTACCTACATTCTACCCCTTAAAATCGATTTGTAGATTACATGACCCTAGCTTGACCAGCTGCCCAATGCTAACTAGCACGACGCTTATAGAGCCGGTGCATCGCAGGATAATTGATTTAGTCCATCCATGAGCTCATTCTTATTTGACGTGTGCGCGGTGTTTCCGAGCGAATTGTGTTGCTGATATGGATCAATGCTAGGGTGGCAAATTATTGAGTATGTTTCAAGTTCAATGAGTACGGTTGAATCAAAAGGTTACCAGTGCTTGGCCGCTTACAGTACGCATACAGTGTAAAGTTTGACATTTAAAACACAATGCTGAACAAATGCCCCTCGTGTGACCACGTTCTACTATGCATCCGAAGAGAAATTGCCTTGGAAATTCTGTGGCAAGTGAACAATCCCGACAATTAACCGACTAGCGATTATCATGATGTCGACAGTTCGTGTTCCGCTCCACAGGTTAATGTTGAGAGTGAGCATAATTATATTTCCCGTTGTTCATCAGCCATACCGAGTTTACCGGGGCTTGTGAAAACGCAAGTACTAAGCGGATTGAAGGCGGAAACGTAGAGACGCCTATCGGAATTTGAATTGGACGTGCCAATTTTCTGCATCGACTAAGAAAAAGGTTAAGCCCAGCGGGAATGGTACGTCAATGTGTTAGTATACTACATCTGAAAGGAATTGACGCTTAGTGTTAATCGTTTTGGAAGTACCGTATTGTTGCATTGGAGAAGTACGATGCAGATCGTTTCCAAGTAGCTTATGGCCACACAGAATACACATCGGTTTCAGTTGCTCATTTGTTCGCCGAGCTGCGAAAATCGTTTGCAAACATTTCTCCGCCATGCGAGACGGCATCATCAGTGCGTCGAGATGTGAAGTGTACTCTCGGTACACTGATGGTGCCGTCTCGCATGGCGGTGAAACGTTTGCAAACCAATTTCGCAGCTCGGCGAACAAATGAGCAACTGTATTACCAACCCGAACTACCAGTTTTCCAAAACATTTTACACATCGGTTTGTCCAAACGCTTGAGTAATTCGGTGACAGTCATACTACGTCTTTGACATAACTTCAGACAATCCAATCAATGGTTAGCATGGCGTTAACGGACACACACTGACGCTGATGGATCCAGCCAACGGGAACACAGTTTACTCGATGATAAGCTTCGCGTTGGACTGATACACTGCGCAGATGCCACAGGCAGCTTCTGCGGCAGCTGGTATTGAGCTGATGTAAATAGGTTTATGTGGCAGCAGTGCTCTCATCAAAATAGTGATCGATCTTGTGGAATGGGATCATTTACGTAACTTTGTTTAACCTTTGACCCTGACGTATCTAAGTATTGTGACAACTTGACTAGCTACCTAAATGTTTGATTGACATCACTTGACAACAGGAACAGAAAAACCCGTGCATGTTATCTTGCGTATAACAATGCATTCTGTCGTGTAAAACACAATGTGCTGTCGAAAGATCAACTCATCATAGTAACACATCCTTACACCATGCATTTGCTGAGTGAATATTTACTAGACGCACTCAGATTACACGAGTCAGTGGGAAATGCTCCTACCTAACAAGCGCCAACTCGGGTGTACTTCAGGGACAAATTCTGTCGGCTTACATCAGCCCAATAATAGCATAATCCGTCGCTGGATGCGGTTGCCACTGTGACCTCCATTGTACAGCCACAGAACGCCAGCGCCTACAGAGGGACCATGGGTGGCTTGCGCTACACCATCCACAGTTCCAATCAAAGACCCAATATCCCTTGATGATACAAGGGTACAATAAAACCATACTGTACGGTTATGAAACCTGGTTAATAAAATCGACAAACATGAAGAACCTAGTTGCGTTCGACCAACGGACCCTTCGTAGCCTCGCTTACATCTGGCAGAAACACCCTGGGAGCAATGAGCGTCCTCGGTGTCATGTTTATGCCCAGGAAGGAATAGCCGTCTCATCGCATCGAATGGATTCGGTCATAAAAATTGGAATATTAACGGTAAAAATGATCCACGCAAGAGCCTGGTAAACATAAGACAACAGGGGTAAAGCAACACTCCCGAGTTTGCGATCGGATTTCGTATGCACTGAATTACCATTCGCAATCAACCTGCGCAGGTAGACAATATGTGTCAGCAAGATATGTGAAGCACGAGAATCTCAGCAGCGTTAGAAGTCTCGATTCAACAACCCCGCTGCTACTGAGGCCAGAAGGAAACCATAGATTACTGCATTATGCCCTTTCTCATCTCGCCATCGCCACCGAATAGTCAACTGACTTCCACAACTCAGTAGCCTGTGGCTGCAAGATTAAACTGGACACCGAAAAGGGCTGACCATCGCAGTATTCGCATGTGTGTTCTCTCTTCCCCGAAACAAAAAACAAGTTATCCACAGTCATGAGCAAAATCAAGGAATGAACTGTTGCATGACGTTTCGACGTTAAACCGTTAACGACAGGGTGAATATCTGTCTGAAACTACCAGGTTGTCTCGCATTGACCAATGCACGTATGAAGCGGTAAACAAACCTGCATTACATCAAAGCAGCGACTGAAAATCAACTAGTCTCCACTGTTCGGTACCCAAGTGTACGCGTGTCTACGCCCTAAACTAGATGCTCAACAAACCTCCAGCAGTGCAAGGAGACAGGCGGTTAATGGGAGTGAGATTCCTCGTTGAAGAGCTGAGATATAAAAACATCAGAGCTTCAGCAGGAATTTCCCTGTTCGTTCAACTGTCCAATTAGAAAGGATCGGTTCCAATTCATGCTGATGGCGACAGTACGGATCTAGACGCCGGTGTCCCGGTAGAAAAGCACCCCAGCCAGACCGATACCAAAAGTTACTTGGATCACAGCTCGGGAGCACGAAAATATGAGCCTTGAAGTAATGGAAATGGAATAACCACTACCCGGTGCGGTTGGTTAGCGCACAGTTGCCTAGCACATAACAATTACTCCACTCAGGAGTGCGCTAACTATTCGGCAATTCCGTAGGTATGTAGGTGTTCATCTCGCTTCATTTGCTAACAGCCGTATGGGAGGATCCGTCTCAAAGGAGTCACATTCAATGTATCTTCACTCCGGACAGATTCTCAAACGCCGTCGCATCCAGCGGTAAACAACAATCACGATGTTCTCGGATATTCAAGCCGCTCTCAATTTATTACACAAAAATGCTCGGTGAGATGACATGCATGACCGATTTACACGATAAATTTGTCGTAATGTAGAAGGAAATTTATCGTCACATGATCGGTAAAGTTATGGCTTGTTGGGGTGTTTCCTTTGCCTGCTTTTACCAGCACTGTACGTCAAGGTTGTCATAGCACACCACATCCATTAAGCATTGCCATTGTGGATGTAATCCAACCAACGATGAAAGATGCAGAGACCCGTGTCATACAGCTTCTGCCAAGAGAAAAAGGCGTGGACTTTAATTATTCAGATGATATCGCCATTTTTACGTGATCTGTAGACTATGGAAAACATTTTTGAACCTCATACGTATAAAGAAACGATATATGGTCCAAAGTTTAACCGATATAAGGACAATGTCCTGCTTCGGAGATTGCTAGTACCTGTGCCTGCATCCACTGATTTTGGCGAATAATTTGAGTACGTTAGTAAATTTGCTTATCCAGTGAGTTGCAGGGTAGATGGTTTTGGAGAGGAAATTCCACGCATTGTTAAACTCACCTTAAACTGAGTCATTGGTGTCGTCGATTTGCCAGATACTCCACAGGTGCCGTCTTAGAAGAGGTTTGTCAAAAGATTTGAAACGATTGCCAGTTTCAGACAGTCGTTTTTGTGCGAAAGATTGGTAGTGTGTGACGGCAATACCATATAAACAACACTGAGCACCGGATTACGGGAGCAAGCAGAAGATAACCCTGCGCCACTTTGTCGAGATGTGATGCGTAAAAGAACTAGCTACGAACTAAATAAAAAGAAATCGGTAATTCCCGATAGTGCGAGATATGTTTGCATATGCAAGGTTGCGATAGTACAAATATCAGAAAGTGTAACAAGTTAACTAGTTGCAAACTGAGTTTAGGTGGATATGGGCATATGTAGGTAAGTGTGAGCAGCCAAGTTAAATGTAGTCTTTAATGTAACGCTGTAAATGTGCTTGTATTTGATTTGGTTGACAGTGCAAGAATGGACCACAGGAACCCTTTGAAGCGGAAAAGCGAGGTTTACGGATTAGCGGCAGGGTCCCTTGATGGTTAAGTGGCTTGAGTATCTGTAGCAATCGCGGCTACCTTGCCCAAATACATGTCAAACACCTCGGCCGGCCGTTGTCCGCTCCATATCAGAATTCGCCACCGGCACATTCAAACAAATAAAAATGATCCTTCGGACAGTGACTCGTTGAACAGGTGAGTCACGAGAAGAGAGATCATGCCCGGTCTTGCCTTGTGAATAAGCAGAGTAAGCCCATCAGACCAACAGAACTTGAGTCGTCATAGTTGAGGAACAACTGATGCACACATTTAACAACGTAGTTCAGACTTCCGCGGAGAAGATGCAAGTTGAGATCGAAGCGGACGCTGTCATAATACGGTCATAAGCTGCGCAGTCCACTCGGAACGCGAAGACTCCGCCTTACTGTCACCGCTGTTATCTGCCGTCTCGAGTCCAACAGCCATCAACTGGGCTCTCCTCAGTGACAATGATTATTACGAGAACTCGTTAGTCCTTTTCAGTCGAACAACTATGATCCGAACACTGAAGTCCGGGGGATCAAGCTGCCACGACTCACATCGCAAGAATAATAATAATCAACATTGGTAAGGTAGTAGGATCGGATGCAAATAGAATGTCGAGAAAATGGAGGCAAAAAGGAAGTGTATTAAATTGATCAGAACAGAATGAAAATGAACAACCAGATGCAGAATACCGGATGCAGGAACGTCACTGGCTGCATGGCTGATCCATATATGATACGGTCCCCAACCATCGGTGTGAACCGTCCCGAGACCCCAAACGACGAAGACGACATGCACCAGCCTGACCGATTCTCGCAGTCAGTTGCTTCATGCCTCCGTGTCACGTGATGGAGTGGCCACTTCGCTGTTTTGCCAAACTTGGTGCAGCACCGGAGCATAATGCACGCTGTGGAAGCCGGTCAACTGACATATGGAGCGCAGGGCCTAGCCAACGTAAGCGGTTAAGATTCAGCAAACACCCGAATGAAGAACCAGAACGTTCCTTGCTAAAAAGAAACAATCGGCGGACCTCAGCATCGCACACTCGGTGTATCAACCAGACGTGCGCAATACTCCGCAAACACCGGTGGTCCAACATGGACAAGCGTTTACTGTCCCTGATCCATACAGAAAGATCGGCTTTATCAAAGTGATATACACGGTACCTTTCGCTGACAGGCTAATACACCGCCGTCTCCATAGATGGTTGAATCTCTGGATGGTCACACGAGTCTTGCTGATAGGCGAAGTAAGCTCTTCAGTGATGTGAACACCAGTGGTGACACAGCTACCAAGATAAGTGAACGGATCCACCACTTGCAGCAGCTGTTCGTAGATGTCTAAAACCGGAATCGCATCGGTACAATCCTTCAACAGTCTTTTGCACTTTGAATGTGCAAAACAGGCTGAAGCATGCAACGCTAGGCAACAGTCTATCCAATAGTGTTTACATAGCCATTGGATTAGACCCAAGGAGAGCTATATCGTCCGCATACCCTAGGTTTGTCAGTCGGTCACTTGATGGAACTTCCATTCTGATAGATTTTGAAAGAACAGAGTCACCCAAGATCATTTCAATAATAAAGTTAAAGGAAAGAAGATACAGGACAATCCTGGCGAACCCTACTTGTCGTGCTGAACTCAGGAGATAAGTACAGTCAAGCACTGCTCGCGGAGCTCAATGGCCTAGTGATCATGGCGATAGCCGCCAAGCACCATGCACCCAGTTACAGTCGCAGCTCCGCTATCTCTACCTGAGGAGTCTAAACCAGGACGAAACCGTCGGTCGTGAAGTGCGGGGATGGGAGAGAACCACACCGAAACCCTCCAACTCAGGAGACAGTTCTCCGTGCATAGTTACACGGACTAGGCAGACACGGTAAAGAGATGACAAAGATGGAAGAGGTCATCGGGCCCAAAAGCCGTTTTAAAACGGAACATTCATGTCGAATGTCTTCCAAAGTGAGAGTTATCACATCAATTTCCCACCTTGACTCCGGTGATTCGGCAAGCGGCAGTGTCGCAGCAGGTTTGTGGAACTGCCCTTTAAATACGCACAACGGGCTGGTCGACGAGGTTGAGAACGGATCAACCGATCATCTTCCTCAGCTATTGTCCCACTAACTTATGGCTTACTCGGGCGCGTTTTCCGGAAGACGTGGAACGGCACTCGACTGTTTGCAATAGCACTGGCTTTCTCCATCTCATATGCACTTGCCACTAACCAACATTCCCGGTCGATCCGAAGACTTTGTTAGAAGCCGTTTCAAAGAGTTACGGCACGCCGGAACTTAGTGCTCACCGGAACCTGTTACCGTGCTTCGATTAAACTGATGACACATTAGAATTCCACTCACAGTTACCATTCTTCAGGTAGGGTGCATAGCAGGCGTCTAAAGGATTCTTCAAGGCACGTTTCAGATGATCCCAGTCACCGTTCGGCACTTCAAACTAATTCATCATTGACAATTTATGGACCAGTTCGTCATGATATTGCTGAACTGCAGATTGCGATTTCATATTGAAGCTCCTGCACAGGGTTCGTCACACTGTATATAGATTCATATTCACAGTCTGTTAACAGACATTGTGCCATCAGAACCATGACAGAAGAACGAAATGGCGAAGAGGGAAACACCAACTGCGTTTAAAAAAAATAAAAAACGATCTATTTTGGTTTTACACACGCCATTTTGGGATTTTGTTTCCTGAATTTTTGTGTGCAAGAAAGTTGGATAAAATGGCAGAACAACATTGACGAAACTGATGTCTTTTGCGGGCCATGACATACAATGTTTCCAACCACTGAGATTCCGCATCTCGTGGTCCCCAACCTGGAAAACGGACTGGTCCGACTGCCGCCGAACTTGAGGTTGCCTTCTTCATACTCCTTCTCCACGTCATTAGCTGTCCACTGCGGCACTTATTCCCGTGGCTCCCTGGAAATGCAAATAGCGCTCGACGTGAAATGCGATGTGCTGGCATGCGCAAAATGTGCCCGAGCCAACGCATGCCATGTGGGAGAATAACGTTCGGAAGACTGACACTACTCGCTCCAAGCACTCGGTTTCGGACCTGTGTGTTGCTTATGTGATGCTGCCATCACGCGCGTCTAATCCTTCGTAGACAGCGATTGTCGAAGACTGACAACCGCTTCATGTCTTCCGAGCGAATAGGCCGTCTCACAGCTGTATAAGAGTACGGTATGAACGGATGCACTGTACACCCTCTCCTTGAGGTTAAGATCGACATCGCAACGACGTCATAGGTGTCACAATTTGATGAATGCATGGCAAGTCTTGACTATCCGTTGTGAGACTTCATCTCCAACACCGCCACCAGCCGTGGTGCAACTCCCTAAATAAGTAAAGCAAAGGGACTTGCTCCAGAACATGTTCAGCAATGTTGAGCGCGGGTTCATGCATCCACCGGTCCTAGAGCAACGGTTTGCATTTTCCCGGAGTGATGCATAAGCCATACTTAGACGCCTCCATCGCTAAGCGGTTCAACACGCTCTGGACGGTTTGTGGGTCGCCCCCCCCCCCTAGCAAGGTGATATCATCGGCGTAGTCCAGGTCCATGATTCTGTCTCCAGAGTGCAACTCAACAACTCAGTTCTGGACACATTCCAGTGCTCTTTGGACGACATTTGATGGCAATATCGAAAAGGAAAGGTGAAACAGGGCAACCTTGGCGAACACTGCTGGGCACAGCAAACGAAGAAGAGCGCGTGCCGTAAGCCCTGACTTTGCTCGATGTGTGACTGTAAAGTTCTTTCAGGATGGTTACAAACTTGTCGGGCACACCTTTCTTCAGTAAACAGTTCCACAACGCAGATCTATCTACTGAATCCAATGCCGTTCGGATGTCCAAAAGCACTGCGATTGTTGACCGCCAGTGGATGTGACGGAGTTTGAGAAGTTGGCGAAGCGTGAAGATTTGGTCGATGCAGCCGCGGCATGCACAAAACCCGGCTTGTGCTTTCCGGGAAAACTCTTCTAGTCGTTGAAACCCTGCGAATTAGGACCGACACGAAGATTTTGGATGCGACAGAGATTAACAAGATTCCGCGGTAGTTACAGCAATCGTCGCGGGAGTCTTTCTTGTGAATCGGAACAACGACCGATTCTCCCCATGAGTTCAGTCCAAATTTACGTGAACAGCGATAGGATTTCGCTGATAAGTACACTCCCGCCATCTTTGACTAGAGCCGGTTGCAGGCTGTCGGGACCAGGAGCCTTGTGGCGTTTCAAAGATTGGATTGCATCTAGGATCTCTGCTTCATTTGGTGGAGCTGTGGAGACAGGCCAAACATCATCCAGTGGGGCTGGAGATACCACAGGGGGCTGTGTTGCGTGGTTGAATTAAAGAGCGAAGTGCATTGCCTAGCCAACCAGACAATTGGATATACTAAAACTGTAGTGCTATAGGCTTATAAATGAAGTTGTCAATAAAATGGAACAAATGTAGTTTATCTGCTTCGTTGAATTGGTTATTGTTTTGCAATATCTATTTGAAAATTTTCTAGGGATTTGCAAATGTGTTTTGCAGTGGACTAATTTGGTTATTTGTTGACATTTTGTGCATTGTCCAACTGACCATTAAAGAAGAGAAGCTGTAGAAATGGAGATACCTGTTGTTCCTTGCAACAATTGGTCGCAACCTTTTAGTGAAAAAAAACCGAATCCGGCCACAGAGTTACTATAAATAGCTAAACACATATTGGAGTAAAAGATCTAATCTTAGCCAATGGAAGGTGCGTGCGGGTGCTCCGGCTGGGACTTCGCACTGGTTGTGTTTGCAACAATGGATTAGAGGAAAACAATAGTAGCAGCTGCTTTAGGATCTTCATGGGGTTAAGCTGCAATTGACCCCTACAGGAACAGGTTATTCGCCCACCACTACGCAAGTACAAGTTAACATGCGTAGATAAGGCATTAATAATAAGGTTTGAGAAGTCAAGGAAATGGAATTATAAATTAAGAACTAAATAGAAAAATCTACCACTGCAGCCCGCGGGCGTTGAGTAGAAGTTACAGCTTCTACACAGCTAGTGCTAATACGACTTCGCTGGGTAGTGCGTAGCATGGGTTGGAGACCCTGAGTGATTAACAAAAATCGACTCTTAGGTGATCGGATAAAGGCTTATGCAGCTTCAGTGGGTGATGAATATGATATGGATTTTAAGCCGGATGCAACTGCCTAGTTAGATATGGATAAACTTTGCCCGTCACTATAAGATAAGTAAGGGTCAGGTCGCTCCGAATGCGCCCGTATTGTAGCGAGAAACTGAAACTTGGGCAGTCTATCACGATAAGAAAGCCATTTTAATTATTGCACTATATGTTAGCCAATCCTCAAAACTCGCTCGACTACTATCTTGTCGCGGACCAACCATAGAGGACAGGTCTGCAAGTGGTACTCCAAGTATCCACTGCCAAATGCTTAAAACAATATAAAAGCTTTTCCTTTGTTATGATGCCGGGACACTAGCGGATGATTCACGGCCTTCGAAAACTCGCACAAGTAGCCTTCATACAGTTCACGGGGTACACCAGTATTGTTCATGCTTCATCCGACATGGTCTCAAAATGCGCTCGTCTGAGCCACAGACGTTAAAGAGCCGTTTTGCTTTAGCCAGGCACAGGAACCTTTGCGCCTCCAGGTTAAAACCCTGCGGGTTCTGAATTCCACGCAGCCTTATTAGTAGTTTGCTCCAAATATTCATACATGCAAATGAAAAGAAACGAGACCCTAGTATCTTCCTTGCTTTCAACGGAGTAATATTACTACTTTTCTTGCTGAGGTTACGTTCTGTTAGGTCTCTTTGACTAAGGATGCATAAGTCACTATGCACAGTTATATATTACCTTGTGAAGGTAGCAAAATTTATGTGCAATACGTCGCAGCCACAGAGGTTGGAGTCTGAGCGCACCACACCGTTGTCCGTACCTGAATGCCTGGTACCGTAAGGCGAGCATTTTCGTGAACCGCCGTTTGGCTCTTACAAGCAAAATACGGCGACTCATGCAAGCTGCTACATAAGAAAAAATAAGTTCTTCAAGACTGGGCAAAGTTGATTCCGGTAAAGTTCTGGACTGCTTCGACAACGTTTATGCGGTGACTTACGCGGAAGTTTACCTACCGAACCTGTTTGAATTCAATTTACACTTGCTCAAAAAAGTTGAGGCGCATGGAGTAACGCAGGTCCATGGCTTTCGCTGACGCATGTACCTGAATAGTAACGCCGTCAATATTGAGCTCCCGTTAGGTACTAAGTTTTGTACAAAACGGCACCCGATTTTTTAGCAGGGAATTACATTTGCCATTGCTGACGTTATGGTTCTAGCGTCTCTTCGTCTTCTCGTATACCGTTGAGTGCGGATATGATTGTACCTAGGAGAAGATGTAGACGAGTTTGATCTCATCAGCGAATATAAATGGGCGGCCGTGCTTTAAGCTGTTGCAGATAACATTATTATACATTAGGAAAAGTGTTAGACCTAAAACACGTCCCTGTATGACGCCGCTTGAGACAGTGGCTCGGGTGGATTAGACATGTAAAAGTTTCACTTACCGCGTGCATCCGGTTTGCTATGGTTGCAACCAGTCCACTAGGGGACACAGCATACAACAAACCTTTACTTTGTGTAGTAAATGCTTAGGCGGAATTCTGCCGTTTGCTTTGCTTTTGCATATCGAGGTAGAGCGTGAGAACTGCTTGATCTGCGTCCATCGCATTAGTGACCATGTTAAGGTAATCCAACAGGCAGGTCGCGCAGGATCGAGCATTCAGTAATCCATGATGTGACTTGTTCACGTGGTTTCATTCATACAAGAAGTCCACGTGAGTTCAGTTGAATGTGGGAAACCCGCTGTGTCCATAAGAGTTCTTCCAACAGGCTTTTCTATTACTCTCGAGATGTGAGATGTATGATTTATCAGGAGAAATTTGATAACCTGCAAAAAGCCACCTTTGTGACGCGGCATGTTTATTGAGTGTTTCCAAGGTATTTTCCATACTGCGTGCAGCTTGCATAAGCTTCAGGTTGAGTATGAGAATGTCCCATCCCCTGTACTTACTTAGAATAGGTGAAATACCACCTTACCAAGATGGGAAAATGGCCTAATGTTCGAAATTGCATAGCGGATAATCTTGATGTCAAAAATGAATAGCGAGCCGTCAATTGCAACGCCTCTGAATAGCCCAGTGGTATACCTCGTGGCTACTTCAAAATCTTAAATGCCTCACATATAACAAGCTGATAAATGGTAGTTTTCTTAGAGCTCTTAAGTTTAAGGGAAATGTTTGGCGATTTCTATAGGGTGCGACACCGAAGAAGGCAGCTGAGTTGCTTGGTTCTATTACCCATATTCACCGCTGCCCGTTCTTAACCAGTATGCCTTTGCGCAGCTCTGCCTGATGATGCCAAATCCATGTCATTTGCCCCCATAGCATAGGCGAAATTGAACATCTACAGTAGGAGCGCTGGAGCTGAAGTATTCTATTGAGCGAATTTGTTTGGTAGCTGTTTCTTGATGGGCTTCTTGTTAAACAGGAAAACTGAGCCATAATAGAATCTCTCTAGAAAACCTAGGGAGTCGGTCAGAAACAATTGATCCAAATTTCTTGATCTACTATGCAGACTAAAGGTGGCCCAAATTATGTAATATACCTGCCGGTAAATTTGGGTTGCATCTGGTTGAGCAGGATTAGTGCGGGTACCATTTATGTACAAGGGGCAGTGTACTACTCTATGATAGACTCCATGGAACTCCTGGCCTACTGATACTCTCAGAATTGTGGTGACCATCAGAAATACCGGAACCAAGGTACGCTCCTGCCGCTTTGATGTTAACATTGCAACCACAAAGGCTTAAAATTACTAAACTCCATATTCCTAAGGATTTCGGTGAATTAGTATCCACTGAAAATTGTACGTTGGCTCTCTGACCGTGGGTTAATTATAAGTTGTTTAGAAGTTTCTTGCATATATAAAATTCTTTACTGGATTTCTTGTCTTTCCGAGAAACCTTATTGCTTATATACTTATATTTGCTAAGTATGTCTGAAAGGTTTGCTTGTCGGTCACCTACGTCTTACCTGGTTGTTGCGCTGGAATACGGTATATATAAAGCATTACTAGATAGCTAGGCCCATTAAAAACTTGTACCGTTTCGCGACTTTTTACATGTTTTCTTTTTTCTGACATTCGCTTGCAAAGCAGAAAGCAAATTTTAGCGAAACAACTGATTGCGTTATTCGTAGAGCGCCATTCAATTGCAAGTAACTCATGCATGCCTGCACGTATTGCAATGCTTTTACACTTGACCTAATCAGCAGTGAAAGCTTGTTATAATCTTATTTTTGTACTACTTTTTTGAAATATTCTAGCCTTAAAAAAGTTGTTTCTTTTCAGGGCTTTACACCGGTTAACTTTTGGCGCCAGAGGTCAAATTTAGCGAGAGAAATTTGGTTTTATTTTTTATATAATTTTATTTTTCCAGGGAAGTACGCTCCTTAGTAAATCTCTTAGACAAGTTATTTTTAGTTGCATTTCTAGAAATTACTTTAAATAGTTTCATCCTTATAATTCCGCCGTTTTAATTTCTTTTCTTTTGCCCAGCAATAAATGAGACGACTAAACGGGCGGAAATAGTCCAAAGATCTAACATGAGGTTTTGGTGAATTGGCTCCTGTTAACAAGGAAAACCTGCAATACTACGGCTTTACGCAACTTTCCAAACAAACAAAATCAAGATGCGCAATATCGCCAGAAAGAGCCGGAAAGATTTCAATGTGGACGCGTTAATCCCCCCATCAGCTGTACATATAACAAAGCAAATGCAGTCGTTATTGCAAACCCTGAAGAAATAC
Source organism: Dicrocoelium dendriticum (assembly GCA_944474145.2). Lineage (NCBI taxonomy): Eukaryota > Metazoa > Platyhelminthes > Trematoda > Plagiorchiida > Dicrocoeliidae > Dicrocoelium > Dicrocoelium dendriticum. The sequence continues at coordinate 28,568,631 of OX104069.1, forward strand.
TCAGACTTTTCCTATTCCCATGCCAGAGCATAGGATTAATGTAAACATTGACCTTATCCCTTACACCCGCAGCATCTAGCCAGTCTAGAAATAAAAACTAATTATCTATTTATTTACTCGCCCTGGCAGGTGCAGACACGTGTTGCTCCCAACTGCCAGGTTGATGTCGGCTAGTAAAAGCATACTACAAAGGAGAAGTGGGTAGGAACCATTCAAGATCAGGCCAGTTTAAATAGCATGCGACAATTTTGTATGCACAAGGATGGCGAGATCCATAGACAGACGTTGTCGTAAGTGCACAAGCTCTCACCTGTGAGAGGTCAGATACTACGAAAATGCATGAAATATTATTGTGGATCCCATTATATCGGGTATTATACATACGTTCCATGGTCTCTGGAGTGGTAATGCTTTTGTTCTTGTTGGGTAACTTTGTTTTAGGTATACAGCACTTCCTCCAAATCCTTAGTATATTCGAGACTGCGTATACAGCCGATGTTCAAGAAGTGCAAAGGAATCGTGGAGAGTGCATGCGGTGAACCAGGTTTCTGTGAAAGTAATTGCGCCCGGTGCGGTAAGGACGGCCAATGGACGTAGAACGCGCATCTATTTACGTCGTGATTTGGTCTTGATAAATATGAGTGCTAAGGACGTGTCGCGGTATTCATACTTTACACATGACGCGAAGAAGTCACTACTTGCTATTAAGCGAACTGGAGAAGTTGCAGGAACTGGGTGATCAGACTCAGGAGCGGGTTGCTCTGTGATGACTTGTTGAGCGTCGGGAATATCTTGTCCCGGCTCATCCCCACCTGATAGAAATAGGCGCTTGTTGTTAATTTGTACCAAGTAAATCGTTTGGTCTAGGCGTCTGATACATTTGTTTCCAACAGTAAGATGAGGTCATTGTACTGAAGTCTGAAGCTATGCGGTCCTGTTGACGGTCGCATGAAGCGCTACCGGCCAGGGTGCTTACTTTGGGTGCATTGGTTACTTACAGTGAACGTCTGAGCACTTTCCCATTAACCAAGGCTGATTGTAGGATATCGCGTGTTTCACACTTTCACATACAACTGTTTAAACATGGTTGCGTTGCAGAGTTGATCGCAGTTCGTTACAGGTCTGTTCAGATGAGCTTCATCCTTAACCAGCTTGGATTGGAGCCGTAAATTTAATGAATCGTTTGGTGATCCTCTCAACCGGTACAGAGTTAGTGGCAAAGCCGTTAACCGCGGTTACTGCTCGGTTTAAATCCTCCACCTGGTTGGAATTTTAAACGTTGCACACCAAAGTACTGTAGCCTCCATTGCCTAATTTATAACCCGGTTCTACTGAGCTGTTATGTGGGTTGGCTTCGTTGCATTTTGGCGTGCTAGTGTTTTATAATTGGCGGCTATGTTATTGATACAAGTCTTCATCTCTGGCGTACTATCATCTGTGTTGGTAATTGCGGTCTTTTTAATATTACTTCGTACAGACTTCGTTTCAGCACGATTTGTCGGTCCAGCATACAGCTGTTTTAGCTGGGTTGCATTCCACAGTTTTTTATACTATGATGCTACTAAGCGTAATACTGCTTCGTCATCAGTACTCGGTTTAATTGAAGCCGCTTAGTTGGGGTATCCTTTGTACAACCGTTTTACCTGGGTCGAATTTCCCCGCAATTCCGTTGACTTTGGCGATCGCGCACTTAGACTCGCGTAGGCCTATTTCATCAAAAACATTAGGGATAAGGATGCTGCACATCCCGTTGCACCGACATGAACCCTGCGGCAGTTTGCCTTTTACGGTGGCAGCCGATCTTGTTGTTATCAACTTACATGTAGGCAACCTAACCATTTCGGGTGAGCTTCTTCTAGTTGTCCCTTCGTGAAGACGTTTTGCTCCACATGTCACTGTATTGGTTGACACGATGTTTAACTGGCTACGTATTGTTGTGTGGACAACAGTGAATGGAAATTAAGTCTGTTGTTCTGGTAAGCCGCCCCAACTGTTGTAGGCTCGCTTAACTGACCACATTTCAGTGGCTTGATGGTTAACCTGCTCAGCATGCTAGCTTCCCGCCGCCCTTCACAGTTTGTCATAATATTGCGTAGAAGTGAATCATCTTTAGCCCTTAATCTGATGAGCGCCGCGAACTTACTTATTCATTTGCCCATCCACTCAATATCTATCGACTTTGCTGCCATTCCATTGACTTCATTGATCGCACGGTTGAACGCCCCTATGTAGGTATTATCAGGAACATGAACACAATAGTACATACTGTCACGTTTTCCTATACATAGTCCGAATGCAGTAACATTTCCAAATTGGTTAGTTCTGTCCTGTGTAGAAAGTGCCTGTCAGTAACAGGCGAGCAATGTGGTGTTATCCACACGCAAGCCCGTTTATTTGGAGGACCCATAGTGTGTCGCTTCCGGACGGCGGACAAGCTAGTCACACGTTGGTCGAGTTTGGGAACCTCTGCTGTCAATTTGCAGGTAGCTGCGATTGTTATGTGCGTAGATGATCTCTCGAAGACTTGCCGTCCTAGTCCAGTGGGACGATCTGTATGATCGTTTCGGTATTCCGAGGTAGGGGAAGAGGCCACGATTTTCTCATGGAGAAAGCTACTTGCTTTCCACATCCTCTTGGCATCCTTGGGCTTCATGATCTCTAGGTCATGCCCTTCCGTTAGCAAACAATGCTTTTGGTTTTTCACCATTTGCATGCTCGCATCTAGACCTCCCTTATTTATGATATCCAAAGCAATGGTGCGGGCGGCAGTCAGCGTGATAACAACCTTTGGAGAGTCAAAAGTTTATTCTGGGCTTTGTTTATGTAGAGCCTTGGACGCGTCTTTTTCTGTCGTTGCGGCGTTGCATGTCAGTATTTGCAGCCGATACCTTTAATTTGACAGTCGTTGTACGCAATCGGGTGGCGTTTTGGTAAGACAAAGTTGCGAGCCTAACTTTGGGGCAGCATTGAATAGCAGTGGACTTTGGTTTCTAATGACCCATTTTGGTTTCAGGCCGCATATGTTCACCAAAATCTTTTTATTTCTGTGGACTTTAAGGCGGTCTGGTACATTATGAGCGAATACCACACTTCATCAGTTTATCCGTCCCGGGCTCTCGGTACTAATTACATCAAGGAATCCCCTGTCAATCTCTGAGTAAATATCACCCATTAGGGTTTTCGAAAGAAAGAGGCATTAATAGCCACTAAGCACATGGAAAGTAGCTCCAACCTGTTTTAAGTCAGTTTCCGCGCTAACTCATCTTGCAATTCCACTTTTTCTAATCGCATAGAAGCAAACACGTCTCCCCCTTTACGAAGCATGGCAAAGTCATGTCCTTCGCGTTTCTTTCGCTTTTTGCCCGTTTTATTTACACCGCGGTAAATCGATTTAGCTCCCCTTAACGCGGTCATTTTGAAGCAAAGTTGCGCGTCAGGGCTCAGTAAAGAACAATAGTAAAGAAGGGCATAACGAAATAAGTAGGGTAAAAATAGAGCGCAACGTGTTATGGATCGTTAGCATTACGAAGTAAAACAGGGCAGAATGAAATACGTTGCGGTAGACAACAAACAAGCCTTACGAGAAATACACGCCTTAACAAATTCAACAACGTTTCACTAAGTGGAGAACCAAGCAAAACAACCTGTCCTAATAATAACATGTTCGCTCAATATAAAAATCTAGCGCGACAAAACTGCAACGAAGCTAACCCACCTAGCAGCTTAGTGGAACCTGGTTCTAATTTAGGCAATGAACGGTAGAGTATATTTTAGTGCAGCGTTCAAGATTCCAACCCGGTGGAGGATTTTAACCGAGCAGTAACCGCGGTTAACGGCTTTGCCACTAACTCTGTACCGGTTGAGAGGATCACCAAACGATTCATTAAATTTACGGTTCCAATCCAAGCTAGTTAAGAGTGAAGCTCATCTGAACGGACCTGTAACGAACTGCGATCCACTCTGCAACGCAACCATGTTTAAACAGTTGTATGTGAAACTGCCAACACGCGGTATCCTACAATCAGCCTTGGTTAATGGGAAAGTGCTCAGACGTTCACTGTAAGTAACCAATGCACCCAAAGTAAGCACCCTGGCCGGTAGCGCTTCATGCGAACGTCAACAGGACCGCATAGCTTCAGACTTCAGTACAATGACCTCATCTTACTGTTGGAAGCAAATGTATCAGACACCTAGACCAAACCATTTACTTGGTACAACTTAACAACAAGCACCTATTTCTATCAGATGGGGATGAGCCGGGACAAGATATTCCCGACGCTCAACAAGTCATCACAGAGCAACCCGCTCCTGAGTCTGATCACCTAGTTCTTGCAACCTCCAGTTCGCTTAGTAGCAAGTAGTGACTTCTTCGCGTCACGTCCTTAGCACTCATATTTATCAAGACCAGATCACGACGTAAATAGATGCGCGTTCTACGTCCATTGGCCGTCCTTACCGCACCGGGCGCAATTACTTTCACAGAAACCTGGTTCACACCATGCACAGTCGACGATTCCCATGCACTTCTTTGCTATCGGCTGTATATGCAGTGTGGATTATACCAACGAGCTGGAGGAAGTGCTGTATACCTAAAACAAACTTACCCAGCAAAATCGACGCCACTACCACTGCGGAGTCCATGAACTCTGTATGGAGATCAACCGAAATAACGAGATTTTCAGTATTATTATTGTGCATATTTTCGCCTGGGACTCATCGTTTTCGTATGTTTATCCATTGATATCAATGTTTGAGCATATTTCAGATCTTTTGAGTGAAATGAGAATGGTCGCACGTGATTTTAAATGGACTGACCCGCTGTGGTACCCACCCACTGCTCTTACGAAGTATGCGGTTACTATGTCGCATCAATCTGATCGGTTGGGAACAATACGTGTCTGCACTTACCATATAACACATATATGCATCGTTATATAATGTAGTCCTCTTAAAACTACCGGAATTTTTAGGGCAAGCGCTTCATGAAATCAAGCATGGAGTAGTACACTTATCCTTGTACATAAATGGTAACGGCATTAATCCTGCTCGGCGAGATGCAATCAAACTGTATCGGCTGGTGACTTCTGTATATTTGGCTACCTTTGTCCTGCGCTGCAGTTCAAGTAATTTGGATTGTTTCTTGTTCAACGACACCTTAGTGCAACCAGCTAAAAGCATTTCTTTGGAGATTATCTTATGTATGGATTGTATGGCTCAGTTTTCTTGTTTAACAAGATGCCAATCAAGAAACAGCTGCCAAACAAATTCGCTCGCTAGAATACTTCAGCTCCAGCGCTCCTACTGTAGGTGTTCAATTTTGCCCATGCTATGGGGGCAAATGACATAGAGTTGGCATCGTCAGCCAGATCTGCGCAAAGGCATACTGGTTAAGAACGGGCACCCATTGATATTCTTAATAGAAGCAAGCAAATCAGCTGGCTTCTGCCTCCTCGCACTACTTAAGCTTTTTAAATATATCCCTCAAACGTACGGTCTTTAATGCAACTACTAATGATTTGCGTGTTGTAGTGACTTGGAAATTGTCTGGTTTGTCTAATAAATTGAAGTTAATTAGAGTATGATTCTGTGCATGAACAACATACAGGCTGCCTGTTGGGTAGAATTCCACTTGTGTGTTAAGCAAAAAGACGAATCGCGTTTGCGTGCATCCAGGTTTTCTGCCACGAAAAACGTTGCTGCGTATAGGCTGATGAGTAGTATTATCCTCTAACCAGCACCAATTTTACGGTGCCTTTATTTAGCGGGATTTCTACGTTGACAATAAATGTAAATCTCGCCCTTATACTCATCGTTTAACCTTCTAACCTTAAGGAGGGATAAATGTGATATATTATAGCTACGGAACTAGTTCACTATAACTGGTGAATACGAGCAAACATTTGGTAAGCCGCTCACTACTATTTCTTTCCAATTTTTAACGAACATGTTAATATCTAGCCATCGCCGCTCCGCTTTTCATCGAAAGCAATCCAACACCTTGGTTTGCTCATTTGATGGTACCGTTAGAATTTCCCGTCAATAAAGCTGGAAATATCAAATACCACGTCGATTCCGCGCTTCCTCCGCACGTCTCCGATGATATCAACAATACCTTCGAGTTGCCAGCAGAGAAGAAAATGTACAATGAAATTAAACCCGCAATTCTCAAAAGGACAGATTTTTCATCTCGTTAATGTATAACGAATCTTCTGAGCGAAATGAAGTTAAGGAAACTTATGCCATCGCAGCTATTGGGAAATATGCACACTTTCGTCAAACCCGACCTGGTAGAAACACATATCATAAATGTAATGTGGCTGCTTAGTTTGTTACATGAAATGTTCAACATCCCATCTGCAAATGTTGGCTCCTCCCTAACGCCGATGGCCGATATCGAATATTGAATTTTTCACCCTGCGGCCAGCTTTTGCTTATGCAAGCTACGTTGAAAGACGACGGTAAAGTTCCAGCACGTGTTGGGTTTTCGTCTGGCAAACGCCTTCCATATAAAATCCACGAATATCCACTTAACAACACTGCAAAGTGGCGGATGTGACTTGCCACTGAATAACGTCACAGATGAACGTTTTACACTGACGCAGTAATCAGATTGCTACATAAAACCTGTGCAAACGATTTTACTATGGAGAAGGCTTTGATGGGATAATGAACGTTCCGAGTTATTAATGGATACCGTTTGCACCAAACACTTTCTTTGACTTCTGTGATCATGGATTAATACATGGCGAAATCACACCAAAGTTGAATATTGGCACAACAGTTATAAATGATTTTTACGCGTCTCAGCCCCATCCCGTTACCTAACAAAGTGCTCACACGTAGGAACTAAAACATTTCCGTTATAACTTCTATAAGAATATATGTATTACAATTCCAAAGCAGCTGTGCTTGTACGCGTGTTTGCTCGCCCCTTCATAGGTGTGCATCGTTTTACGGAGAAAAAATTATTTAAATCTTTATTTGCTAAGTAAAAGCTCAGGATGCCCCACCTACTAAGCGTTTTACCAAGTTTACCACTTCTTAGGGTAGCCACCGATCTTCAAATCGTCAACGTCCATGTCGATCAAAACCACCTACGAAATATCCGCGTCGAATGTCTTCCTCCTGCTAGTAACAACAGCGCTTTAACCCTCAAGCGAAGTCGCGCCGCCCACCTAGTTCCTTTAAAAGCAACCTGCTGGGAAACGGGCCGAGCAGCACGTACGGCCAACGCGTAGGACTAATAAAGATTAATACAAGACGGTGCGCGAAAGTATGCGCGGATATCAGAAGACAATTGGGGTCGGAGAGTGCGGACTGTATCCAATGAGCTATAAGAAGAGTGGACGGATGAAGCAAGGCAATGGAACCCCGTGAGCGCGGGAACATACGAGACGGTCGTATTTAGCCGGATGTAGGTCAACATGTAGGTAATGTAAAGAGGATTAAAACAAGAGAGTAGTGTACAGTTCGTCATCAGTGAAACTGTACAATCTATAATAGCCTTCGGGTACCCACAGGTGGCCGTAGCTAGCCAACTCATTCGCCTATTTTTCATCACCGCTGAAAAACTGGAGTTCATTATCGCGTCGACACTGGCGCGGATGTCAGCGTCCTTCTACGTCCGAGGAGTCCGTACTTTGGGACAGTGGGGCTGTCAGATCGTGGTGAGCTATAGAAGCTATGTTGTTGATAGAAGGTTCAGCGAATTAAAAGCGGTGCGTGCTACGACAGGATATTCGAATTTCTTATGTTTCCCTCAGGGGAGATCCGTGTGAGGTTGAAGCAGCGAGGCGCAGTTTGGTGTGAGCTGTCGGTAAAATTTGACGCGCTCATCAAACTATCCATGCTGTTTGAAACAAAGGGGCAGGATAGTCGATGATAACTTAAATTTTCTCCTGCATTGGCACGAAGTCTGCAGAGGAGGTACAATGGCAAAGGAATTCGGTTGAGTCGACACCAAACGAACACTGTACAGCGTTGATCGTCACCCCATGTTGTGAAAAACGATCAAAAAGTGTTCGTACGTGACGCGTGTGCGCTTCTCGTGAAGAGCTTGTGATTAAAATGTCGTTGTGATAAGCGTAAGCGAAGTCTGAGCCCAGAAAAGCTTGGTGTATAAAGCTCTGAAAAGTTTGCGCGGCATTCTGTAGACCAGATGGCATGCTCAGGAATTTAAACAAATAAACTGGAGTTCTCACGGCTGTTTTAGCTATGTCCGCTTCGGCTACCGGAATTCGGTTTTATAGGCGTACCAGGTCGATTTTCTCGAAGATACTTTTATCCGTCAGACTGGCGGTAAGGTCTACGATGTGTGGGATTGGATAGAGATGTGGCGTGGTAACCGTATTCAAGATTCGATATTCACTGCAAGGAAGCTAGTTCCCTTGACCTTCTTCGGTACCATATGGAGAGGCGACGACCATAGACGGTCTGACGGTACCGAGCTGCAGCATGTGATCGAATTCAGATTGTGCTGCACGTAGTGCGTCTGCAGCAAACCATCTTTACATTGAGCTAACTGGTTGACCGCATGTGTTTATATAGTCAGCGACCTCTATCATGACTGGCGGAAGCTCTGCTGCTGGTTGTACCAGTCGCAGGTATTCAGATAGTAGGTTCGCATAATCTGATCGTGAATCGGCGATTCGAAAAATCGGACTGATTATCGGAGCGTCCGTAAGAATGTCTTCCATCCCTAGGTTAGTACGGTCGTCAAAAATTCTGTGACAACCAGTATCAACTAGGAACACAAAATGTCGGATGCGCTTGATACCGATAATAGCGTAGGGTACAGACGCAACCAGGAAGACCAACTTAAATTCTCGGCGATGATTGAGGCCTAAACTCATCATGCGCTTACCGAATTAAGCTGTTGAAGAACCGTTAGGCGCAAGCACTTGCAGTGACAGCCGCAAGATTCCAGCATTCTCAGCTAATGATGTGTAGCAGCCGCTTGAAACTTTCCTCGATGGTGCGTCTGCAATTTCTTCCGGTAGGCTGTTCCAATCCTTTACCACTCTAGTGGATAGGGTGACGTCCTTGCGAATTCTGTGGTTTCTTTGCTTAAACAGTTTCCATGTGTGACCTCATGTGGAACAGTCAGTGTTGGGAAGGAAGAATTTTTATAACTCACTTCAAGGTTGCCTCGGTGGATGCGTCTAGTGTAGATGAGATCACCCCGGCGACGGCGGAGCTCGAGGGAGAACAGATTTAGCTGCTGGAGTCGACTGGGGCGGGAGATCACGAAGTCCCAGAACAGATTTCGATGCACGTCTCTGAACCTTTTCCAGCAGAGCGCATTCAAACTTTGAAAGCGGATGACTAGCTGGTTGGCCATTTTCTAAGACTGGACGGACGTACGAGGTGAACAAAGGTCGAAAAATCTCGGGAGTCATCCGAGCGAATGATGTTCTTAAGGCACCCACCAGTCTCCTTCCAGTGGCCACCTTCTTCAGCGTGTCCTGCGTCGTTCTAAGATCAGAAGTTACGATAACCTCCAGATCTCTCTCGTGCGTGGTACTCCTGAGGAGAAACCCAACAAAGTGGTAGGCACCGTAAGATTCGGTGCCACCCATTGGGCGAAAAGCGCATTTATCTCGCTTTACTGGCACTTCCCACCTGATATACCATTCGTGTAGCTGGTCTAGAACCTCTCGTAATCTATCCGCATCCTCAACGCTGGATACTGTTGACCAAAGCTTGAAGTCATCGGCGTTGATCAAGCAGTCGTTTTGAAGTGCAGTCGGCAGATGGTTAATGTACAGCTTGAAGAGATCCGGTCCTAGCACTGATCCTTGGGGAATGCCACTAGTCATGGGCACTGGAGCAGAGAGGGCTCTTTTCACTTGTACACGCATTGTCCTACCCCTTAAGAAATCGGCAATCCATGAGAGATATCCTGTCATGTCAATTCCCTGGAGTTTATGTAGCCGTCGTACGTGTGGAACGTTATCAAAGTCCTTTCTGAAGTCAATGAATAATACTTCAACCAGTTTTCGGTTACCTATGGCTTCTGCCCATGATTCCCTTGCAATGAATATTTTAGTGATGCACGAGCGTGCTCTCCGGGAGGCAAGTGAACCATTCCTATCGGTCAGACGCAACCTTGCCAATGTCCTAGTATTGATCGGCAGTGTCTCAGGACGTCGTGGGTATTGCCTAAAAAGACTTCTCCCAAGAAAAAGCCACAAATGGGTGGGTAACAAGGCTGCAACGTGGCGGATGTGATTTACCTTGCACTGAATTCACTGCCCTATCCACGCATTGGCAATTTGTTTGACAGCACATTTCACATGTTCTATGCAATAATCTGCTCCTACACGACCAGGCCTACATGTGTGATCAATGACAGGTTATGATGCTTAACCATTTCACACAGCTTTTGCTTCATGGTTTACTCACGTGACCCAATCACCTGACACATCCTCAGCGGGCCAGTTCTACACCAACATACTCCACGCCAATAATCTTTTATTCGTATCTTTATATCTCACATGTCGAGGACAGACCTCATGCAATCGTTGGGTTATTTAAGCCTGCAATACTGACTATCTTTTATTACTTACGCTCTTGAACCTTCTTATTATGCCATAACGTACAGCGGGGCACTGTATTGTTCTTGCCCAAAAGTCGTGCCTCTATCTGTCGAGAATAAAATACTTCTTTATTTTTATGATTATACTTGTAGTACCCAAGTGATCCTACCTTCACAGGTGTGCCACGCCGCATTGACGCTCAACTTCATTTATGTACATCATTATGTATAAAAAGGTGCATATTTAATTGCCTATCATTTATTTACTAGCATTTTTCAACCTGTGTCTACGCACGCTGTGAGATTCCATTTTGCCCCTGCAGGTATTTAGTCAACATACATTGACCAGTCACCGTCTTCCCTTTAACCTTATATCAGCACACTTAGTTTTGCGTGACGTTGTTTCATGCAACGGATGCGTAAATTTCTTTCACAGATACGCATTCTGTATCAAGCCCGTTACTTAAATATGTATGCTTATGTCGAATGTTTACTTGCCTAAATGTGACATCCGTTTTTCTCCTTATTTGCATATTATTTTCGGAGTAATTTCCCATCTTATCCACAGATTTCTCGGTTCACGCTAACGGTTCTGGCTAGAAGTAAATAAAATAGGAAAGCACCATGGACCCATGTGAAATAAGCATAACATCCAATTTCCATTAACGTTTCGTGTATAACATTACATATATTACGCCATAGCGCAGCTTCTTCTTCACAGCTTAACAAGTTACCATTTAATTATCCAGCAGCATATTTTTACTTTGTCACCATTTAGGCCTTTGGAAAATCCGGGTACATGCTACCTTGGTTACAGTTAATCATAAAATTAGGAAAGTTGCAAGACCGCGTTCTATTAGCAACTGCTGAACGTTTATTTCTAAGATGTACAAAGCTATTATCTGCATAGTAATATCACATATTTCTAGAATACTCGCAGCTGTGTCGGTTTACCTTGGCCCGGAAAGCAATTTCTGCAAGCTGTGAGAGTCCAGATACCTTAAAGCACACAAGCCGAAAAGTACCTTTATGGCAGGGACCGTCCTATCAGCCACTGGCGCGATTTTGAATGCGGGCTGTTGTTCATTAGGACAACCGGTTTCTGTGTTCTCAAAAAGTAAGGGTTTTATTGGGTAAACTACTTGCACAACGTATTTGTAAAGAGGTCAGTACCTCCACACATCCAAAAACTGATATGTACCATTCTCAAATTGCAAAGTTGAATAAAAGTAAAAAAGTTGAAATATAACAGTAAGTTGCTAAAAAGAAAACGGAATATAGAAAATGGTTGAAGGAAGTCCGCGGTATGTATTTCATTAAGCATCCTACATTATTAATAAACATTACTATGGGTTTAATGGCCTAAAATTTATCTCCTACCACCTACAACCGTGTGTACCGGAATCACACTGCCGAAAGAACATTATTTCCAAGTGGCGGATAGGACGCTCCGTTTATGGCATTGAACGCGTTGGAGTTAGTGGGCTCTTCACCTGTCAAGAAAGCTCTCAGTTTTGCGTCTTTCGTCATTTACGCCAATGTGCTTTACTTACTGCAGCAAAACTATAATAAATACGTAAAAAGCTATTTAGGAAGGTTTGTTATTCGTGAAATAATACTGTAATACGGGCTTTTTCTGGTTCGTAAATCATAGAGTGAGCTTCAGTATAAGAGCTCTGTTCTGCGCACATTTTAACCGAGGCAATAGTGATTTATTCCTTATCGTTTGTGCGCAATTTTCGCTCTATTTATCGTAAAAGCGGTTAGAGTTGGAGGTAAAGAAATTTCAACTGAAAACAGCCTCTTTGTTCTGCAAGCATACCGTTGTTTCAATAGAGCGCTATGAGAAGAAGACGAACGGGAAATTACCGGAAGCCTATCCGTACTTTTAGTGCTATTTCGGTGTGTTCACAACATATATAACATCGTTAGTGTTAAAACTTGATCCATGTTTGGTGATGTACTGCTACAAATTGCATGCTGACATGGGGATTTTGCTTTTCTGGCTTGCTTTACATTTATTTTGAAGGGTCCCTGTTATGTGCGCGGCGAGCATAAATTGGCACCCAGGCACGACGTCTAAAGTTTGGAATCCGTGGCTGTGTTTGTGCGAAATGCAATAAATGGATGCTCATGAAGTGATTTGCAAGCCTAATGTGTAGGTTTAATAACGACCGTGAGGTATGCGCGCACGTCTTTGGATCTCAAGGTAGGTTGACGACCGTTTTGGGATACAGTCGCGTGATGAGCATGTGGAACTGCCGTCAAAGCTGATGGATTGGCCGACGTCTATACCTAAAGCAGATGAACTAGCGGTTGAGCTGACTATCTAATTGTGCAACCTGGAATTGGCACCGTACACACTTGTTACGTAGTCCATTCATATGCTCATCGATACGATGTTCAATAAGGCGGAGGTCAGCATGTACATCTCATAACGCACTATTGCAAAGAGCCGTGGCCTCCAGCTTTTAATGAACACGTGCAGCGTTCGAAAGTTAATCGCCAGCTTGTGTTGCTCAGATGGCAGAGCACCAGCAGTGGGAAAGAAGCTGCCTGAGTAGGCGCGTTGTTATGGCCTACCATTCAATCCCATGTCCAGATGCCGTTGTACAGCCTAGTGAGTCATCTAAGGTGCGTCATAGCCGACCAGTTTCATCCGCTTAACGGAAGGCGCCTTTGGTTTAACAAGTGATGGAAGTCCGGCTCGCTTCTACCCTGCCCACTGGAACGAAATATAGGTAGTTACCAAGCACTAACGTGTGTAAGACCCGAAGCAAATGACCCAAACTGAGGACCAATTTGCGTTGAGAAAAGCTTCCTACGTTTCCGCGAGGAGGATGGCATAGACGAGAGCGCACACGTGTAGTTGGTAATATATGATGTTTGCGTAGTTGGTACTATTTTGTTGGTGCATGCTACCTGAGAACAGAACCTTTAAGGTGTGTGAATTAAGGAAGACAATAAATGCTCCACATAACGATACAATGCATTTGGGTGATAGGACCCTATGGTGGTGTGCATGCTGTGTCACGAACCACTGCTTTCGGCATGTATTCCATAATTAGTAACCCCCGCCGAAGTGTGCCAGTGCAGCTCGCGATAAGCAACCCTCTGCGCTCAAGCGCTATTTTGTTAGGAGAACACGTGCTAACTCTACTCGCCTATTTAACTTCATTCGTTGGTAGTTGCTCGTGTCCCTACACCTTGTTGTAAGCAACTTTGACTCGTTCCTCCTTTCTTGTGTGTTAACTTCTTTCACCTATTGCTAAGACTCGGTTGTTCCCACTCGCAGAAACTTACACCGGGCCTTCTTATCTGCCGGCTAGCAGAACAATCTCTTCGGGGTGCCAGTTGTGTGGTTTCGGTGTAACCCTTTCCAGCAACTAGTCCGGCGGCAGTGTTCCAGGACGTGGTGGGTTTTCGCCTGGCAAGCGTTCTCCGTATAAAAAGCCACAAATGTCTGTTTAACAACACTGCGACGTGGCGGATGTGACTCGCCACAATATAAAGTCACTGGCCCGTGGATATCCGGAAAGTGCTATCCAACCCACAGACATCAATCGCTTATGCTCACATTCCTGAGGGTAACAAACTGTCAACAATGCTCCAGCGTATTTAAAGACAAGCTACATTCATACAAAATTACATACGTATATACACCCATACACGCTGGATATCCGGAAAGTGCTATCCAACTTGCAGATATCAATCCCTTATGCTCACATTCCTGAGGATAAGAAACAGTCAAAAATGCTACGGCATATTCAGACACAACCAACATGTATACAAAATTACATACGTAAAAACACTCATACACTTACATACACTGTTTTACCAAACATGTACTTTTTGTAAATTTTTGATCACACTATGTTAGCTAAGCATGATCATGCCTGTAAAGGTGTGCCTAGCCCTGTCGAGAATAAAAGTTTATTTATTTATGTATCAACACTGACGTGACGAATGTGACACAACGCAAACGAAAGCCTTCCACATTGATGTCTGAATAAGGATCTCCACTCCACAAACATCAAACATCATTAACACAGCCTGCGCCCTCGAACAGTCACAACTACAAAGATACACTTACAAAAACCACCCACAAACTACACCTACGCAAAATCGTACACACTAAATGTAAGCATTCACTGTTTTGACAAGCACGTTACACTCTTGTACACTTTTGTTCACGCTTTGTTATCCGAACTTGAGCATGCCTTTAAAGGCGTGCTTTGCGTGGCCGAGAATAAGTAGTATATTTTAATTTATTTTACTCGTGGAAGCAACGCGACATTTTGGGTGTATCTTTTACGGAGACTTGGAGATATTTCGACAGCTTGGCAAGTGTGGCGTGTTCGCCTGGCTACACCCTTCTGCGAGCTGATCGCGATGCATTTTGTCTCGGAGGTGAAGTCGCCTTTTCACTATAGTTCGAGCTTGACTATGTTTCGAACATATTTGGCAAATCCACGGATGTAACTGTTGAGAACCTTTTCATGTATATGTGCACCCCGTTCACGCAAAGCAACATTGTATTGCAATAGTAAGACCCGAACGTGCGTCAAGCCTGCCACCTGCTTTCCAGTGGTTAATGAGTCGGTCCGTTTTAACCGTTCCCTACAAGCATCCCTTCACCCATTTGTACAATTTCGGCGTGTTTCTAAGGTACTTGTATCCAATGCAGTTATGAGAATACAACTA
This sequence comes from Dicrocoelium dendriticum, assembly GCA_944474145.2. Lineage (NCBI taxonomy): Eukaryota > Metazoa > Platyhelminthes > Trematoda > Plagiorchiida > Dicrocoeliidae > Dicrocoelium > Dicrocoelium dendriticum. Next base: position 28,583,872 of record OX104069.1, read on the forward strand.
CGCCAGTGGTTAGCAAATTTGCTTTACACAAGTAATTGCAAGCAGTTAAAGACCTTGCATGCTATTGAACCGCTGCATTGTGTATGTTGCCCACACTTGGGAAGCACATGGCTGCTGGATAAGCTAATATACGGCATATAGCGATAGGTGCATTTGTATGTTTGGCTTTGCTACGAAGAACCACGTTGAGAACGGCTGTTGGCGAGACTAAAAAGCAAGAACTTTTCCCTGGAACAGTTTTACCCCTCAAATTCACAACTCTTTACTCTGTGCATGCGGAAACGGGCGCTTGGGCTGCTTTCATATTCATACGCTGCACTACCACTGCGTTGTACAGAACCCGGTACAAGAAGCAAAAACTGGAGAATAAGGTTTTGGAACCATTTCCAAGGACATGTGCTGCTTTTTCTTTGAAAAGGAAGAAGACCTTGGCGGGTGTGCACAAGTGAAGTGGGGATTGTATGGTGTTTGTGACCGCTGGTATCACTATTCGTGGGCTCGCTACCTGGGAAAAGAGGCGGTTGATGTGTGGGCACCATAAAAGGCAATATACGCTCCGCGCAACAAAGTCATGTATTAGCGCAACGTTACACAAAGCGGTTATGCGTGCTGTGTTACGAGCCAGGGTTTACCGGGTTTTTCGCATAATTCTAAACCAACCGGTGCTGTGTAAACGTAAACCAGGCAGGAAAATATTGCATGTGATGGGACGCTACATCGCCTGGTGGATACACGCCAACCACACCGCCTATTAAGCAGCAATCTCACGTGTAATTGTTTGCGTATATGCATGCTTTGTAAGCAAATGTAATGCCTGGAGCCCACAATGAGGATATCTTTTGCAACCTCAACTTGCACGCATTGCACGCGAGCTTGCTAGTGACCTCTTACTACGCTTACCGTAGGTGTGGATCCCTTGTAACATACTAACAGTTCGGATAACCTATGTAGTGGTACCAGCAGCACTGGATTTGAAGACGGGGTTACAGCCCCATGGCGAAACAACAACGCGAAATTGCCAACCTTCCACAAATACTTCGCTTGCGGAACATCACACCGTCTACTGTGAGTTTCCGTAATCTGGCAAGTTACCTCAGCGGGAGTTAAGCGACCGGTTACGTTCGATCACGTGTCTTTGCTTTGCGGATCATACGTCGCGATGTACACCGTGAGATTTGATTTGCACGACGATCCAATTCATGAGGGATGACAAGTACCTCAGGTATCAATGGCGGCCATTAGAGAGGAATAAGTCTTATCCCCATTGGCTCTAAATTACATTAAAATTATGTTACCTGCTTTTGGAGCTTTTGCATTGTTCGTTTTATTCTTACATATTGTATAGAGGCACATCAGCTGACGTGTGCTCTCCACAATCAACTAACGCAGATTGATGATGATATCATCCTCCTGCTCGTATTCGGTAAGCCATTGACCTGCAATCGTTTACGGTTTGGCCAATCATCAGATATGCATAATTCAGCATACCTATGCAGCGCGTGCGATGCTGTCCCGCAGATGACGATGTATTCCTTCATACCAAGTACCCACCATTTCTCACTGTTTACGAGTTGCGGGTTATGAGCGTTGTCGACTCTCGCTCGCAAGGTCGCGCATAGCTGTGAATGGTTAAGACGTCCTAAGCAAAGAAGGCACCCTGCCTACATAATTCTCATGAACGAATGCGTGTAATGCCTGTTCGCTACTAAAGGGTTACCATGTCTTCATTATGCATTTGAATTTACTTATGTGTAGAGCAAAAAGCTGTTGCCTACACTATTACATTATTCGCGCCCTGCCTCCGGCAACCACTGTTACGCAGTCAGTGACAGGTAATTTGAAAAGCCTCTTTTGCCTCTCAGCCATACGGCGTACTGCAACAATCCGATGTAGCAGGTGTGCACCCAGTCACATTTATGAAATGCCGACATGCCAAGAAGTTTGACTGCCTATCGTTTCATTGAATGCTCCAATGAATCTTATCCATTTTGTTATTGTTTTCAACCCAGTATTTTAGCAGCTATATAGCAAAGCCTATAGCGGAAATAACCAGACGCTTTTTGCCCTATTGCAGCTCGTTCTTGGTGCGCATGCTCTTGGTCCTCTAAGAAGTATCGAACTCATGACTGCAAGTGGCAAGTGCCAACTCGCAATAAGCTTAAGCCTCTGAGCCATGGTGGTGTTGGCTTGAATAACTGGACCCGCGTCGGAGTTTTCATAGTGCCCACGCGGTTAACTGCTCCGAAGGATTTTTGAGCCATGTTTTATTTTTTGGGAAGTGGATGTCATGGACCACTGAGTCAATGGTAATCAAAAATATGCTGGTTGTGTGCAAGTGAATGTTACGCTTGCTGCAATACACAATTTCAACTTGCTTAGCGCGTTGCGAGTGCACAGCGCGTTAGGCACGCTCCAAGCTGACCTAAATATCTTGAATCGGTACATACCTCACGTTTTACCCCTTGACATTTTCGTTCGTATTACTGTGCATCTGGTAATACCTCGCAATGCTATCCATGCCATTGCGAAACATGACAGCAGCACCGACAAGGTAGTTTGACATGGGTTTATACGTACTTATTGTCTAAATAATAACCCGTGTCTTTATGAGAAATGCCGTACCGTTTTAGGGCATCCCCGTGTCTATTGTCGTTGCGCTATTGGTGCATATAATCGCATTCACATGAGCTTCATAAATATCCCTCCTACCTACCTATATATAGGTAATATATATCTCTATGCATTGCAAATTCTAGCCGTATTTACTTACTAATGTTTGCATTCATGTGTATACCTATATTAAGTATTTTTCTATCCATACAATGTGCTCATGCAAAACGCTGGCTAGCCAAACAACATACTTTGGTGCCAGCTGGATGGATCGATTATTATCCTTTCCAGCAAATAATTTGCTGGCCGTGTCCTTGGACGTGGTGGGTTTTGCCTGACAAACACGCTCTATAAGTAGCCAAAATTATCCGCTTAACCACATTGTTATGTAACAGATGTCGCGCCCCCAACTAACGTCCCGGTCTAAGCTTACGTTGACAAGCTTAGCGAATCCACAGACGTCAAAGATTTATTCAGATTCCGGTGCCGATCTCTAACTCATTCAAAAACAGCAACACTTTTACAAACCCAAGCAACAAACCTACCAAATGACCTACGTTTATGGAACCACTTTGTGAGAATCCTAGTAGGTTCTGGCACATTTCTTAATAGCTTGTTGTACTATTCCTATACCAACGATACGAAGCCTAAACGGAGTACGTTGTATGAAACCTAAACTAGAAATTATAAATAAATAAATAAATATTTTATTCTCGACTATGTGGGACACGCCCATGGAGGCATGATCAGGTATGTACAACTGTACAAACATTTTATGGCAACTGTAACAGTGAGAGTAGAAAATCGCTCATATGTCCATGACTGGAACAGTACAATAAATAAATAGA
>OX104069.1:28587743-28663623 GCA_944474145.2 Dicrocoelium dendriticum
AGCATTTTCACTGCTCCTTCACTTTAGATCACTTAACTTACTGCTCCTCGGGCATTCATATATGCAACTGATGCTTTCGCGTTACTTTTCATTTATAAACACGCATTCCGTAACAAGTCCCATATGTAAATAGGTATGCATATATCGCATGGTTATTTGCCTACTCGCGCCACATCCGTTTACCCCGTTATTTACATATCATTCTCACAGCCATTTCCGTTCTTGTCCACCTATTTCTCGAAGTACGCCAACTATTCTGCCCAGCTGTTTCCAAAAAAGGAAATCACATAGGAGCATGTGAGGTAAGCAAAATATTCATTTTCCCTTCAATTTAAGTGCACCACCCTTCATTTACTCCCTTAAAGTGGTTATTCTTCATTTTCTGACTAACCGAATGCACTATTTACTTATCCCATAACACAGGTCCAATTTAGACCCATTTATGAAATTGGAAACTCCGGGCACCTGCTGCCAAGGTTACAGTAAACTATGGTACTATAAAAGATACAGGACCCCGATTCCTTTATACACCCGCTACTGGTTTATTTATAGTATTTACAAATTATTTAACTACATAGCAGTATCCTACGCCACCATTATACTCCCGGCTGTGCCGGTTTATCTTTGCCCGCAAACCCGTTCTCGCCAGATGTGAGAGTCCTGGTCCCCCGATTATAGCATACACCTTTTTTATTGACGCCCATTATGTGCTCTAACATAACAACTCATTAAAACCGAAACTTACGCCACTCCAAAAACACAACCTAGTGTTAATTAAGCATTCCTTTTTCATACCTTGTTCACATTATGCCGTAACGGTTGTTTGCCTTTGCATCTTTTTGAGAATGATGTACGCTAGTTGGGCGGCCAGAAACTTAATTTCGCGCGTCATACGTATTCAGCCTTCCTGACAGAGCGTCGATCGCAGTCGAGTCGCGCGCCAAAGGCTGAGATCGTTTTCCTGTCTCCAACAAACGGGAACAATGTTCCAACTGGCAAAACGAATAGTCCCTAATACATTAGAAAGCTATAATTTGAATAGTTTAGAATAGTTTTCGCAGTCATTGGATCACTGGATCATTAGATGATAGAAAGCAGAAGGAACATCCTTCGTCAGCTCCTTCACTTCCCGATCATTGCGGCAGGAGATTCCTCGGTGCACCACTGTAACTGTCTTAGAGACAGCAGAATCCCAGCGCGCTCTGGTGAGAATCTATCAGTTGTTTGAAACCTTCCACTCTCTCAGCATCAACAACAGGATCTGGCAACCGGTTCCAGTCATTCACCACGCCGGTTGATAAGGCCAAATTGAGCCGCACACGGAGACTTCTCGGTTTGAGCGGTTTCGTGCGGTGGCCTCGTGTCGAACTCTCAGTGTTGAGTTGAAGTAGTCCTGTAACAAGCAACCCAGTTCTCCTCTGAGAATACGTCGAGTGAACATCAAAGCTCCTCGGTGACGGTGGGAACCTAGAGAGAACAAGTTCAGTCTTTGAAGTCGGTGTGGATCCGACATGTCTCGCAACTCAGTGACGGATTTGGATCCACGCCGTTGAACCCTCTCTATCATATCAAATTTTTAATTTGGTGAGAGGGTAGGCAGCAGGTAGCCCGTATCCGAGAATCGGACGTACATGCGAGCCAAAGAGGAGTCAGAAAAGTCCCGGGGTCAGGAGAGAAAACCCCCTAAGTGTAGAACGGAACATCCTGTAGGCCGGGGCGACCATCTTCTGGGTGCCTTGAATAGATTTGAGGTCTGATGACACTATCACCCCAAGTTCCTTCCTTTGGGTTGCGTTTTTGAGCAAGGAACCACCAATGTGGCAAGTTCCAAATGGGTTTGACGAACCAACATAAATAAATAAGTAAATAAATGGTATATTCTCTGTAAATAGAGAATTTAGCACGATTTACAGGCAACTGCCACTTAATCGACCAGTCATGGAGTAGAGCGAGCGTAGTTTGTAATCTGTCGGCGCCTTCAAGGCTGGATACTTCCATCCATAGCTTTAGATCGTCAACGTAGACTAGGCAGTCCGTCTGAAGAGTGGATGGTACGTCGTTGAGGAAGATATTGAAAAGTACGGGACCGAGGACAGAGCCCAGTGGGACCCAGTCGTTATGAGAACAGGAGCAGAAAATGTGTCATTCATCTTCACTTGCATAGAGGGGTCGTTTAGGTAGTCGGAGATCCAAGACAGGAGGTTCCCAGAAGAACCGGTTCTTTGCAGCTTAAACAGGAGTCGTTCGTGCGGGACTTTGTCAAAAGTTTTGCTGAAGTCCACAAACACAACGTACAAGCGTCTGCCGGAGTCTAGCGACCTTGCCCAGGTCTACTTAGTAACGAGCAAGTTCGAGGTACAGGAGCGTGCTTTTCGGAACCCATGCTGGGCAGAAGAAATGATATTCTGTCCCCCAAGATGAAGAGTAACAGCTTGTTTTAGGATCCGTTCCATAACTTTACACACTATTGACCTCAAACAGGTTGGACGGTAATTGACCGGATCATGTCGACCTCCTCCTTTGTAAATGGGTTTAACAATACCTTTTTCTAAACTGAAGGAAGATGGCCAGCTTCTAGTGAGCGACGAAAGAGTTGACATGTGGGAGATGCTATGAACTCCGCCACAGTCCTGAGGAACAAAGGATGCAATCCATCAGGACCGGGTGAGCTATACGGCTGTAACTGAAGAAGAAGTTTCATCACAGAATCAGTGTTAATATCTACTTGGGCCAACGAAGATGGAAAGGTGGATACGGCTCTGTCACTAAATGGTGTTTCTTCGCGTAAACAGAAGCGTATTGCTTAGCCAAGTGACTAGCCTGCTCAGCTTGCTAGTGAAGTAAAGCTTGATGAGCACAGGAACGTAAAGCAGGGATGCCATTCCCAACTCTAGTGCTTCTTTTCAAATTAGAGTAGAACATTTTATGCGCGATTCTGGAGTGTTTTGCCCATGATAGTTCGTATTGTTGACGTTTCTGGAGCTGCATTGCGACACAGACATTTCTGACAGACTTGCAGTGAGAGGTCGAATTCTGAATGAAATTTCCTAAAGCGGTTCCATTATTTGCGCCTTCTATTCATAGTTGACCTCAACGCATGATCCATCCAACGTGGACCTCTAGCGAAAAGCTTTCGATGGGAGGAAGGAACGACCTGCTCAATTAACCACGACGTTTTGGAGAGTAAAAGGTTCCACGCGTCGTCGAGGTGAACATGTTCAGGGATAACCCAATCCGTATTGCTTGCGGCCGTTTTCAGCCAGAGTGGGTCGGCACGCCAAAATTTCCGACGGTGATCGCCGTGGCTATGGATCGTGAGACGGCGAGTCTAATAGAGTGAAACAACACGATGATCGTTCTTGCCCATGGATTGAAGGACAGTTAGGTTCGTGACATCCGAAGCTGCCGGGAAGAGCACGAGATCCAGGATGCGCTGGGTCAGGTATGGGAAAATACGCGTAGGCGTCAAGACATGTTGAAGGAGGCTGCAGTCGAGAGCGGTTTTAAGTAATGTGGCATCGAAGGAGTCAGATCGGCGATCACAAAGAAGTAGGTCCCAAATGATATCGGTGCATTGAAATCCCCAAGGATTTGACAGTCTTTGTGCCCACCATACATTCTTATCGAACCCAACAGGCGCGCTCTGGGACCCGATGGCGCTCTGTAGACGACACCGACCAAGTGAGACCTGCATCCGTCTTGAACACGGCACCAGAGGGCTTCGAATTTGGCATTCTGGTCAGTGATAGCTTCAACTAAATGTACTTTGAGATGCGCCTTCCAGTACAGCATTACTCCACCACCTGACCTCACCCCGTGCGATCGGAACAGGAGTGGAGCTATCCAGGGATAGACACTTCCTAGTCCGTGTTATCTGAGAATAGCCAGGTTTCGGTGTTGGCCATGAAGTCTGGACGGGTCGCCGAGGTGAGCAACTGCATTCCGTCCAGTTTATTCCCCAGACTGCGTACATTGGCATACAGTACGCGTAGTCCGTTTTTATGCTTTACTGTCTGGGGGTGACAAGAATCGGCCTCCAGCGCACTCTTGTGCCCTTCCGAACTACGCAAAAATCCACGATATGTAGGTCGGTTTCACCACTCGCCTGCGCGTTCGGAGCTCCTCTACAGCCTTCTTCATTTTAATGCTCTCCTCGGGATTGAGGTCTCGTAACACGTAGAAAGGTTCATCTTTGAGACGTGGAGTCCGTCGAAGGACGCGCGCGCACTCATCTTTGTTTCCGCATACAAGATTGAGGGGTCGAACCGTGGAGGAATTTCCATGCTTCTTACCGAGACGGAAAGCAGAGACAATGTTTATTCCCTGTTTGCTTGCATCAAGCAGTAGGGAAATCACCCGCTCGAGCAGTATTTCATCATCCAACATTCGCTTTGCCGAAGTAGTCTTGTCCGATTCCGCCGCATGCACGATGATGAGACGGCGGTCACGAGATGGCAGAATGCGCTCTTGAATTGGTGGCTTACGGGATGCAGGGGTTTCCTTTAGCACTTTTTCCAGCTCAGAAATTCTGTTGAGAAGTATCTTCATCTGTGCCTGTGAAGCCGGAAGCCCTGGTTTATTCAAAGACTTAGTCTTAGTCTTGGTGACACATGTGGCTGGACCTTGGCCACACGAGGCCAAGGTCGCTTTTTCCTTCACTACGTCCACATATGACTTCGTCGTAGGCCCAACAGGCCGGATGAGTAGCGCTGGGTCCGAAGGAGAAGTAGACGGGGCGGGGGTGGCCGAGACTTTTGGAGCGTCGCTGGAAGATATGTTGCCCCGCTTCCTGGCGCGCCTAGCAGAGGGAGCGGAAGAACGTCTTTCAGGATGTTGATGTGGCGGACGTCTTGCCAACGCAGCAGCATCGATGCAATATCGACAAAACCATAGCATCCACTTGTGCTCAGCATAGCTTTTGAAGAGCGGTTCAGTAAGATGCGAGCAACGCTTTTGGTCACATGCCCAGAGTTTACAGGCAATGCCCTGGATACCCTTAGTCACCACTTTCGCATAATGCAAACGTTGTGAGTTAGGCCTCATCATTTGATCTCAGAGGAAATTTGACATTGGTTAATTGTTGTCACGGGTGTTTCGTCAAACACTTGGCTTCGCGATATTTCACCTATAAAGCTCGATTAGTAGGGCTAGCCAAAAAGTCGAGTTACCGCTTAGCACTCACATGGTAGACAGACACGTTTTGGGAGTCTCCAGTTCGCTACAACTGGAACAGCCTTTGCTAGAACAACCTCCAAAATGATAGCTGGGTTTTCATCCGCTAACTCACATACCAGGCATCCCCTCTGCCTACTCCCAACGTCTACATGTTTGCCTTATATTGAGAACGTTTGCGTCAGACCAACTTGACAAAAGAGAGGAGCAACAGAAAGGAACAGCTCCACTATTTTTACCATGACATGCATGACACAATCATACTGCGCTTTTGCAAACACGCTATCACAACCATATTCTTTGTTTCATCAGATATACAAGCTGCAGTGAATAGTTCGCTTCGTAGTATATCGGCTATTTTCTGATCCACATTTGCCTAATTATAGTGACAAACGTCTGATGTGTGTCACCCGTGATAGACCCAGTACAATGGTTGTATAAAAGTTGTACGAAGTCATGAAGTTCGCTTTATCTATCTTGCGAACGTGCGGCATTAGACTGAGATGGGCTGAATGAACAACAAGAAGCCCAAGCTAATTCATATAAACTTATCTTCGGTAACGCCACAGCTGTACTCGCCAACTTCCAGCGTTAGTAAAAATTGTGCTTCATAGTTTCACGTTGTATGTAACGCACAGTATGCATGAGAAGCCTCAATAGAAGACCTTGAGACTACTGAGACCTTACCGATGAATCATCGACATATCTAAAGGTCTGTTAACAACACTTGGAGATCTTTGTAGGCTTTTCCACTTCTTCCCGATTCTTTCCATTAAGCGCCCTCTGTTTGCATGACTTTTTCAGTTGGTAAGATAACCTTCGAGCCTGTTTTAATGTAGCCCTATCTGACAAACCCACTGCTTCCTGATCACTTCCAGACACTGAGACGTTAAGGATCTGAGCGCTGAAGTCCCAACATTTTTCTTCTCAACCTGCGATGTTTCGCTCGGCTGGATAACACATTTTCATATAGCCACGTTCGACCCTCGCTGCTTCATTCCTGATGACACTCATTACTTTTATCCCCAACTTATTTGGCGGCCGAGCTTCATGTTGTTGGCCTATCCAGACTCGTCTGAACGGTCTCCTGCTTTCTGACCACCACGGACTTCTGAGATCTAAGTGACTTAAGCTCTGCTGACGTAACGTCATGTAACCTTCATCTCAAATGCATTGTTGGCCATGATTCACCCTTATCATTATGTCCCCTTTCTTCCTGTACATGTCTATTGTACCGTTGCTCTCCTTTACTAATTAGACCAAATTCTACGGATTTCACTCCTTGCACTGATATTCTAATCTCGTCTCAGTGTTCTCTTTGCTTCCGACTACAGTGACCATAACGATCAGGGATGGGCATAGTTATCGGTCTACTCACATCCCCTGAGAACCTCCTTGGCTTTTCCACTTTCCCTCAATAGACCGTCTTCCTGTTCGCACTTGTTTGCATTACTTTTTCAATTGGACAGATATCCCTTCAAACCTGACACTGATCTACCCTCGAATGACTAGTCTCCTGCCTCTGACTGCTGCCAGAAAACCGAGACGTTATCACTCTAGGCTCTGCATTCCAAATGTTCTGTTCCCCTCATCCGAGAACGTTCCTTGGACTGCTTAACTGGCTTTTATATAGTCACTTTCGTCCCGAAAGCTTCTTTTCTTATGACACTCATTACTGTTATTCACACCTTATGTTGGCAGCCAAGCTTCATGTTGCTGGCTTATCCAGACTCTTCTGAACGGTCTGCTGCGTTCTGACCCACCTCGGATCACTGAAATCTAAATGACCTAGGCGCTGCCGACGTAACGCCTTGTAACCTTCACCTCAAATGCATTGTTGGCTATGGTTCATCCTTATTACTGTGTTCCCTTTCTTCCTGTACATGTCTATTGTGCCGATGCTCTCCTTTAGTAATTAGACATATATTCTACGGTTTTAGCTCTTCGAGCTGATAGTCTAATCTCGTCTCAGTGTTCTCTTTGCTTCCGACTACTGTGACCCTAATTATCAGGGATAGGCAGACTTATCTGTCTCCTCACATCGACCCAAAGATACGGCTGGCTTTTTCACTTCTCCTCAATAGTGCGCTTTCTCTTTCGCGCTGTTTGCATTTCGTTTTCAAATGGATGGATATCACCTCGGGCCTACTCTAATCTACCCTCGGCTGACCATTCCCCTGTTTCTGACTGCTCCCCGGCCTCAGAGACGTTAGTACTCTAGGCTCTACATTCCAAACACCGTTCCCCTTATCCCGAGACCTTCCCTTGGCATGCTAACTGGCTTTTCATATGGTCACTTTCGTCCCGAAAGCGACTTTTCTTATGACATACCTTACTGTTATTCCCACCATACGTTGGCGGCCTAGGTTCATCTTGCTGGCTTATCCGGACTCGTCTGAATGGTCTACTACTGTCCGACCCACATCGGACATCTGATGTCTATGTGACTTGGTTTCTGCCTATGTACCGCATTGTAACCTGCACTACAAAAGCATTGTTGGCCATGATTCATCATTGTTATAACCCCTTTTATTCTTAACATTTCTGGTAATGCCGGTGCTCTCTTTCAGGATTTATATCTACATTATTCGGGTTTTTTTATTCGCTGACATTTTATTCTTGTCTTACTGGTTTCCTTTCTTTGGACTACGAGATCACATTTGCACAGGTTTTAACAGACCCAACGGCCTGTTCACATCACTCCGAGGCTAACTAACGTTTCGTTTGGCCACTTTCGTCCTAAACTGCTTATTTTATAATGACACTCATTACCTTATACTTAGCTATATTTAGCGGCCTAGATTCATCCTTCTAACATACCTGGTTTTGTTCGAACAGTCACCTGTTTTCTGACCTCTCTCGCAATTCTGAGACATAACTGATCTAGTTACAGCTGAGGCAATACTTTGTTACCCCCATCTTAATTACATCACTAGGCATTATTTCTCCTTCCTTTTATTAACAAGGATTAATCATCACCTGATAAGGTCGGAGACTTCTCCACTTCTCCTCAATAGAACCTGTTTTATCGACCATTTCTTTCCTTTCTGTGCTTTATGTTGCATTCCTTCTTCATTCGACGCTAACTTGCATGCGTCTGTCATCTCTGACTTCGTACATTCCTACCAATTTAAGCCTAAGTTAAAGTGTCCCTGTCGCTCTATCTGACTGATATGCTTTCCCATCATTTGCACACCCCGTCCTCCTCTCTCTGGTTCCAAACGATTGAGCATATGCGCATAAGACCCCTCAAAATCTCTTTTCTTCCTTTCCATTTCTATTTTGGATCAATTTTTCATTCTCTACTGATCCGTGTTCTGCTTGCCTCTCGTCGTATTTCGCCACTTATGATACACATGCATATGCGATTGGTAAATAACAATTACATGTATAGGGGTACAATAGTTCAGTTATCGCAGCAATTGATCGACCGCAATCCAGACGCATCCCTTTCGTCTGTCTTCTGGCTGTTTCTGTTTGTTTCCTTTTTCCCGATTTTGTCACAGGTACGGCGACACGCACCCGAGGAATTGTCCATCGTTGCGACAACAATACAAGCCACACAGTCCTTTTATCTGGACATGTGCGGAAGATTGGCAACCTTTTACGACTTACTAACCGGACACATCATTCGTTATCGTGTTCCAAAGCTTGAACCTTTGGCTTCAGTTTACCTAACGCTATCCCTTCCATATTACTCTTGCCTGGAGAACTAATTTTGTATTCGGAAGACACAATATTCTTCGATACAAAGCAAGATCAATTGATCATTATGAGCGCATCAACCCGCGTTGACCGCTCAATTTTACTACATGCGCCGGGGGATATGCGATGCCTTCTTGGGAACCATATTCTATCCTTCAAGACTTCAAAAACAATTCAACATATTTCAATGTATTCCCCTCGGAGACTTCACGTGGTTCTGCAGGGGATCAAAGCGTCATATTCAAAAAGCATGTTTAGTTCCCGACCTACCAATTGGGCACAGGACAGGACTCAGGAACGCAATAGACAATTGGCTAACGCATCAGCCGGCATAAAAATGGGACGCAAACTGACTGCGACTAATCGAGCAAACAAACGTTCAACCGGAAACAGTCAGTTTCAACTTGCCATTCAATGGATTGGCAGCAGTGTTTCAGGACGTGGTGGGTTTTCGCCTGGGAAGCGTTCTCCCTATAGAAAGCGACAAATATCTCTTTAACAACACTGCTAAGTGGAGAATGTGACTCGCCACCGAATAAAGACACAGCCTATAACTGCACACTGGCAGGTCAACTAGCATCACCATGCTAGATAGGTTCGTTACACTGGAACTTCTTCATCTGCATATACTGTCTTTTTGCTTTCTAGGATATCATCGTTGACCTGTGCGTTACTTGTGCACGAACTCGCTGTATTGTCAAATCTCACTTGAGCGTGTTATTCAATTATCTTCCAGTGGATCATTCAGCATTCTCAATCTATTATTAGCCAAGGTTCCGTTTTCACGACAGCCAAATTATTATTTCGCAGTTACACCATTGTACAGTTTCGACCATGGACATAAAAACAATTTTCTACGGTAACTGTTACAGTTGCCATAAAATGACTGTACAGTTGTACAATGCTGAGCATGCCTCCATCGGCGTGCCTCGCATATTCGAGAATAAAATATTTATTTAGGATTCCTAATACTAGGTCTAAAACTAGAATATCAATTGCACACTTTTTAGACTTTTTTGCGTTTCATCGCGAATTTCCTTCATTTTTTTAACATTTCATACGCCTAGCAAATAACATGTTCGGCCAAACACGACTGACGGAAGGAGTACTGACAACCTTGAGCCATTTTTCACTTTTCTAAATAAACCATCCTAGTGTGACGTGATATTGCCAATGCATGTCCCTTGGCTTTCGCTTTTAGCCGTAATTGTTAGCACTCAAAGCGTCATTTTTAGCATTGAAAATAATGCTCTTCATGCAGTCAACAATTACACTGCGAACGACAACAAATTTAGCTGTTATTTTTTAGCACATCAGGCGTTTCATGTTTATCAAGCCCAGTGCTTTAAATTTATACCATATTCTATAATTGAGCTAAAAGCTGCTTTTTCCATTTCCCTTGTTTGCTTGGGCATTCTGTGGCCAGGGACACCTAGTAATGGCAAAACTTGAAAACATTGTTTATTTTACACATGGCATTATTACCTTAGTCGCCTCTATTGAGTCCACCTTTTGTGAACTATTCAATCCTTTATTTACCATCAAGAAAAAGCGCATGTAATTAATTACTGCTTCAGCTTTCATCACCGGCTTTTTACTTCCATGCCGGTGCCATAAATCAGGATACCTGAATGCGCTTAAATACTCCACTGAAAGTGGACTCGTTTCTCTCGAGTAGTTGGCTCGAGGGCTCTGTTTTGGCAAAAATAAAATATATATCACAACACTCCTGTGTTTTGGATTCCAAGGAATAAGCCACAAACGAAAAGTAATGGACTTATGCGCGGGTACCAACAATGTCCGACGATGCTATACAGTAAATACAGGCAAACTGTTCCTAAGCACGCTCTGGCATTTTGAGAGTACTAACCCTACTTATTGTTTTATTTTTGGGAGGGCGTGGAACTATTATACAATACGATCTGGTCCATTTCGGGGACAGCTTCAAACAAATGTCTAGAAATATACCTTTTTATTTATTTATTTATTTAGTCTACCGTGACTAGAACGTATCCATTTCCTCGCGGTGTCTCTGTTACCCTACTAATCAAGTATAGTACCCTCTGGTTCGAGGATCTTCCCGTCATAGGTCGCAGTGGTGTCTTCTGAGCAATGCGCAGATTGTTGAGGGTGTCACAGCGCTCACTTGTTTTGCAAAACTAAACTATATCACTTCTCTGATGTGGCCACCAGGAAAGTTGGCGCAACGCTGCCGGAACACTAATGATCGCAGCATGTCACATTTGTTGATTCAGCTCCGAGAACTCTTTATTAACTAACGCCTGTGCCTGCTATTCCCAAAAGTATTGAGGGCCGAAATTGAACGCTAAAACGTCTGTTTTGATGATGAGTTTGTACCACATAGCTCACAATTACCTAGCTTCCTAACTGCTTCCACTATTATTTATGGGGTAAGTTGTTGGCTTCAAGCGCGCCGCATATCTTGAATGACTAATTAATATGGATCTGAGACTTGCGCTACTTGCACACGACCATACTCAGCTCTTTGGAGATGAAACGGCGCTAGGTGTTGAGTAGTGCATGAATGACAATCTTCGTGATCATGGGGTGGAAAGCTGGAGAGTGCGACCGCCTTTGTTTGTTGCCTCCCTGGTCGATAAGAACATGCAAGGTCATATACATGTTCCCCAGGATCCTTAGAATTCCCTAGCCACCGTAGTGCCTGATGGCCGCTTTGTACTACATCTTTATTACTAGTTGGTCCTTCCGCTTTTGTTTTATTAAATAACCATGGCCAACAGTTGCTTTCTAGTGAAGCAAATTTTTCTTGTTCTCGAAGTGCGGTGCGGATCGCCACAATATACCACTTGTGCTAATCCGTCTGGCTCTTTCTGTAATAACATGACCTCGATCAGATATATGCCGGCGTCCGTGCCTATGGTGCGCATACCCACTGATGGCGCTAGAGCTAGGGAATACCAAAAAGGAGTTGTGCGGGGACTTTCGTAACAGGTTAAACGCCTTCTGACATTCAGCGAACCAAACAAGTTGCTGTTGGTTTGAAGCAATACATTCAACGGTGCAGCACTCTCAGAGCACACACTATCAGCTTGACTATAGTATGATGCAATGCCAAAAATCCGCCCAGCTGGTCGGGGTTGATTGGAACTGGAGGTGCTTTCACCGGTTCTGTCTTAGAAGGGCCGATCCGGAGGCTGGTCGTCATGCTGCCGTGGCCAAGAAGGGTCACTACTTCGTGCCATAAGTCTCAATTTGCAGGTTGTAATTTTAGGCCCAAGGATGCCAGCACACTGACATATTGATTAAAAGTCCAGTTCTTGTGTTTCCATTTACAATAACACGATCAAAGCAAACAACACAATTACTGGAATCAGACAGTTCAAAACTATGTATATTTAGCGTTGAAAAGTTATCGCTGCCTTTGCTAATCCAAAATCCATGGCCTAAACTCCTTAACGACAAGACTATACTACAAACTTCAGTAATTAAAACCTCATTTAAATTAAATAAGGCCGTAAGTAGACGAACACCTACGGCTGTCAACGTTTCGTATTGCTACTTCAGTGCCAACCCCATAACGTGAATACATAGAACGACACGTAGGGTAGCATCGAAATAAGTTAAAACGGAACAGGGTAGACGTGGCACCCCTACACACAGCGCAGCGTTAGATTTACGAACGACTGATTCTGCATGCAGATTGCGGGTTTGTTACGGCTAGTTGCGACTGCCTCTGCGAAACGAAGAAAGCGGGCGTTAGCATGTCTTAACGCGATGGCAAACCTTTTGGTCCGACCAAACTGATGACAGGCGGCCAGAATATGTCTACCTAAGGATGAAGAGGGTAGCTTAGGTGAACAGGTGATATGAGCGATCGACAGAACAGCTAATTACTATGCAGTGTTAAAATCGGTTTCCAATACCAAAACATTCCTTAGCACCAGATAGATGGGGTGGCAATGGCTAGTTATTTAGGCCCAAAGTTAGTAGCGATTTGTAAAGTTGAGCGTAGGAATATCGCTTCCTTCCTACTATGAGCCGCATGTGGATGAAACCCTAGTTTTTTGCTCATCAGAGAAGCATACCGCGCATCTGGCTGATCATTTGAAAAAGTGCATAGGAAACTGAAAGTAACAAGCGAAACAGAGAAAAGCTACTGCCTCCGATATCTGCACGTGTTGATTTGCCAAAAGCAGATGGGTTCATCAAAAGTGTGGTATCCCGGTAGCCGAATTGATCCGGGAAGTACCTGCACATTAACCAGCTTTTATTAAATGCAGTGGAAGCGGACTTTAAGTCAAACTCTCTTCAGCGGTACAAGAAACGTATGCTTTACCGACAGATTGGATAATGAGGTAAAGTCGCTCAATGATACGCTGTTGAAAAATGGCTATGCAAGCTTTCATCAACAAACACAGTCAATCAAGGGGCCTGGGAAAGTTTCGGTGTTGACTGAAAAGCAGACTTACATCGCGTTACCATTCGAAGGTGAGGTTGCCAATATGAGGACAAAGAAGCGCATAACTTCCGCAGTTCAGAGGACTTATTATGCGGCTGATACTGTGCTTATCAACCAGACTAATCTAATACCTGTTACTACAATGTGGAAAACGCAACCTATTGGCTTCAACTCACATATCAGTTACCAAACTAATTGTGGTCGTGTTATACACTACAACGACCGTACCAATAGGTCATTGAACTCCAGAATAAGGCAACAGGTACCTATATGGTTGCAGCCTAAAGCACCCAGCTGTCAGTCGCCCATAACATCTGTTTACGTAAGCATTCTGCTTCATCGATAAGTAGGCATTTACTAGCCACCTGTCATCAGTTTGCTCCGACCAAAGATTTTACAATCGCGTTAAGACGTACCAACGCCTGTTTCCTACTTTTCGCAGAGGCAGTCGCCATCAGCGCTATCAAACCTGCACTCTGTGTGCAGCAACCATTGTTCGTTAACCTAAGCCTGCCTTGGGAATAAGGGTGACACGCCTACCCCTACCCCGTTCTAACTCGTTTTAGTTTCACCTTACCTGTCGTCCTATATATACTAAAAATGACCCTTTAGCTTCGGCACTCTCCTGGACTTTACCTGCCAATACCCAGAAGCTAGGTCCTAAATAAATAAATAAATAAATATTTTATTCTCGACAAAGCGAGACACGCCTTTTTGGGCATGATCAGCATATTGCATTATTGTACATGATAGCGGAATAAGCAGCACCAACAGTGGGAGTAGTAAAGTTGGAGACAGTAGTGTGGGCCCATAGAGCCCAAAGGTTGTATGTAGTCCATGAACACAGATTGCGAGAGGTAAAAATAGTGATCAGGTCACTTATATGGTATGTTGATGAGGAACTAGTCCGATGAGGTCCCGTAAGCAATGTAGGTCAGTGAGTGAAGTATGAGGAAACGGGTGGAAAATACTTAAGAATAGTGGTATGTCACTAGTCAGATATGTAGGCGTGTTCGTGCGAGAGCCAATATATGCACAGAACTTGTAAATGTGGTGTCGATCGACTTGCCAATGTGTTAGGGGCGGTGACTTTATTGAGTGGCGAGTCACATCCGCCACGTCGCAGTGTTGTTAAACACACATTTGTGGCTTTTTGTAGGGAAAACGCTTGCCAGACGAAGACCCACCACGTCCTGGAACACTGCCGGCTGTTGATATACATTGGCAAGATGGTATCTGACCGATTATCCTCGCGGATATTCGCAGTCACGCAACGCCACTTTGTTTCCTATGGCGGTGTAGTCGCCTTCGGAGTCCATTACAAGTGGTTGGGGCTGTCGAAATCGGACGACTCAGGTGACTTGTATTGAATTGATCAGTTTCCTAGGTTCTTTAGTGTGCCATGATTATGAAGTGCGGGTTTTTCTTTGTTCTTTATTGAATCCGTGTCCATGGGAGCGTCGCAGGTACGTCTTCAGCGGTGTTCGGTGCAGGTAATGTTATCCTGTAGAACAAGGGTGAGAAGAAAAACGGACCGAGCAAACTGCCAACAGAATTGAACAGGACTATGTTATTGTATAAATATAAAATTTATGGTAAAGTTGTGCTGGCTGAAATCAATGGAATGACCGATGAGCTGAGGCTAATGGTACCTATACCGCCAATGGATAGTTGCGATATGAGCGAAGAGAGACGCCAAATAAGAGAGGAAGACGTTAATGTGAACTGAGATGCACGATAGTAGAGCCGAGAGGCAAAAGTCAATCAGAGACCAGAAATTCGGATTTCGGTGAGCGTTGCTAAGCATAGAGATAATGATTCAGACAAAGAAAAGTATCATAAGGTTGTAACTTATACCAATGAGAACTTGAGTCGATGGCAGCCGGTGCTCAAAATAAGAGAGGCCTTGGCTTGAGACCTATGGACATTTGGAGCCTCAGAGGACTGACTTGGCCAAAATGTTTTGGAGTGAGACGCACAGAAGTAACGGTAACCAAAAGAGAACTGGGATGTTGCGCTGATACTAGTGATAACTATACCGCCATTGGACTGTTGCGATATAGACCAGAAGAGAGGCAAAACACGAGAGGGGACGTAATTGTGCGCTGAGAAGCATGAGAATGGAGCCGAGAGGCAAACCTCAACAAGGGACCTGAGATTGCAATTTCCGTAGAACGACCAAGCATGCAGATAATGTGTCAAACGGATGCCAGCACATAAGGCAGTTATTTATACCAATGAGAAAATTAATCGGTGGCAGCCGATCCTCAAAAGAAGAGAGGCCTTGGTTTGGTGCCTATGGGCATTTGGGGACTGAGAGGCTGGAGTAGTAGAAGAGGTTTAAAACTGAGTACCACAGTAGCAAAGGGAATCAAAAGAAGCTTAGGATGTTGAGCTGACGCTTGTGATAACTACAGCGCCATTGAACCGATGCGATATGGACCAAAAGAAAGGCCAAACAAGAGAGGGGAACGTAATTGTGAGCTGAGATTCATGATGGTGGAGCCGAGAGGCAAAAGTCAATCAGAGACCTGAAATTGCAATTTTGCAGGCGACCAAGAAAGCAGGTAATGAGCCAGTATCATGAGGATGCTTCTAATGCCAATGAGACTGTTATCGATGCTCAAAGGAAGAGAAGCCGTTGTTTAAGACCTATAGGCATTTAGAGCCGGAGGCCGGTGCGGTCCAGGAGGTTTAAGAGTGCTTGGCGCAGTAGGAAAGTGGATCAAATGTGGCCTAGTATGTTATGCTGACGCTATGGGAAACTAAACCACCATTGAACCGATGCGATATGGACCAGAAAAGAGGCCAAACAAGAGAGGGGACATAATTATGATCTGAGAAGCATGAGAGTGGAGCCGAGAGGCAAAATTCAACCAGGGACCTGAAATTTCAATTTCGGCAGAAGGACAAAGCATGCAGGTAATGTACCAGACTGAGGCGAGTACAAGAGGCAGTTACTTATACAAATGAAAACTTTTGCCGACGGCAGCCAATGTTCGAATGAGAGAGGCCTTGATTTGAGACGGATGGGTATTAGGAGCCTGAGAGGCCGGACAAGTCCAGTAGGTTTAATAATGAGTGTCACAGTAGCGAAGAGAATCAAGCGAGGGCTAGTAAGTGGCGCTGGCGTTAGAGGTACCTATACGGCCATTGAAAGGATGCGATATGGACCAAAAGAGAGGGAGACGATACTTGTGAGCTGAGAAGAATGATAGTGGAACCAAGAGGCAAAAGTCAATCAGAGACCTGAAATTGCAATTTGCAGGGGTCCAAGCGTATTATAATGTATCAGACGGAGTAGAGTACATGAGGCTGTTTTTTATGCCAATTAGAACTTGAATCAATGTTGAAAGGAAGAGAAGTCTTGGATTGAGACCCATAGGCATTTGGAGCCTGAGAGGCCAACTAGTCAAAAGGTTTAGGAGTGAGAGCCACAGCAACAAGAACATATAGCGACGTCTGGGATTAGGCATACAGAAAATGAATAGGACGGAGACGAAAATCATGCGGCCGTTACCCATACCATTGAGAACCTTAATCGATGGCAGCCGATCCTCAGAGGAAAAGAGTCCTTGGCTTGAGACCTATAGGCATTTGGAGCCTTAGAGGCCGGAGTAGTCCAATGGGTTTAACGATGAGTGCCATAGTTGCAAAGAGAATCACACGGGAGCTAGTAATTTGCGTTGGCGTTAGAGGCACCTATACCACCAGTGAACCGATGCGATATGGACCAAAAGAGAGGCCAAACAAGATAGGGGAACGTAATTGTGAGCTGAGATTCATGATGGTGAAGCCGAGAGGCAAGAATCAATCAGAGACCTGAAATTGCATTTGCAGGGGACCAAGCATACAAGTAATAAGCCAGACGGAGGCCAGTATCATGAGGCTGTTTCCCATGCCAATGAGGACTGTAATCGATGCTCAAAGGAAGAGGAGCCGTTGTTTAAGACCTATAGGCATTTGGAGCCGGAGGCCAGTGCGGTCCAGGAGGTTTAAGAGTGCGTGGCGCAGTAGGAAAGTGGATCAAATGTGGCCTAGTATGTTATGCTGACGCTATGGGAACCTAAACCACCATTGAACCGATGCGATATGGACCAGAAAAGAGGCCAAACAAGAGAGGGGGACAATACTTGTGATCTGAGAAGAATGATAGTGTAGCCGAGAGGCAAGATTTATCTAGGACATGATCTTTCGATTTAGGTAGATGGATCAAGCGTACAGATAATGACTCGGACGGAGACGAGAATTATGAGGCCGTTACTTATACCGTTAACAACCTTATTCGATGGCAGCCGATCCTCAGAGGAAAAGAGGCCTTGGCTTGAGACCTAAGGGCATTTGGAGCCTTAGAGGCCTGAGTAGGCCACTGGGTTGAACGATGAGTGCCATAGTTGCACAGAGAATCACACGGGTGCTAGTAAGTTGCGTTGATGTTAGAGGCACCTATACCGCCATTGAACCAATGCGATATGGACCAAAAGAGAGGCCGAACAAGATAGGGGAACGTAATTGTAAGCTAAGATGCATGATAGTGGAGCCGAGAGGCAAAAGTCAATCAGAGACCTGACATTGCAATTTGCAGGGGTCCAAGTATATTATGATGTATCAGACGGATGCGAGTACATGAGGCTGCTTTTATGCCAATTAGAACTTGAATCGATGTTGAAAGGAAGAGAAGCCTGTGTGCTAAACTTGGCTGTTCTGCCAAGAGCATCAAACAACTCCTTGGTTCTGGTTAGGGAAACGCTTCTTTCTGTATGCCATAGAATAACCGTCTGTTGGCAACGCACAACCGGAAACACCATCCTACATTTTCACCAGCACAACCGGAGCTTCCCATGGAAAAGTAGAGCGGCCCACTGCATATCTTTCCAACATTTCATCCATAAGCTTCTGTAGCTTACCCTGTCAATGTACTGCGATTCATCTCGCTTGCATCTTAAGCAGCCTCGTTTCCTCAGTAGCCAGTGAGTGTTTAACGGAGCTGGTTTGACCCAAATCTCCGACTCGCCACGCAACAGCCTCCAAGAAATCTTGCAATATACCCTTGATCCTATCCAACGTCCACATATCAGCCGATAGATAAAGGGAATTGACAAAATTGCCTACACACTGTGCGCTACCAAATGTGTTTTTAAATAATGCAATAGGCTCCGTAGCATCACTTTGGTAGGGACTGAATTCTAAAGTATAACGTTCAGTGACCAGTCGGAAGTTGCCTAGGTCTAATGTGCATTTCCCTTGCCTAAACTTATATATCATAATAATAGCAGCAACCGGGATTTTGTCTGCAACAAAGAGCTAATGGTGAAATTTGTCGCTCGCAACCTTAACTAGTGCCTTAATTGATTCCCGGATGTAAAGGTTCTCCGTTGACAGCGGCCAAGTGGTCACGGCATGGTGCCCATACGCAGTTTGCCAGCCGTGTAATCGCGTTGATTCAACCCAAGCTTTCGCAAACACCAGTGTTGATCAAACCTATTAACGGGACCCCGAAATCTGAAATCCTAACGACATTGCCGAAATAGTAAATGGCGAACTGGGAACCGCTGGTATGAAACTGGCATCACTCCATTAAATTTACTTGAATAATTTGGGATGTCGCGCGGTGGTCCAGTGTTTCCGTAGGTCAGCGGTGGCGGTGAGCGGATCCTTCGACAATTCGCGTGGACCTATCGCTGGGGGCAAGAGGACCCGCGGTGTGTAAACCTGTTGGACCAGCGCACCGGTGCTCTGTCCTTTGGTTCACAACCTCATCTTACAGAACAGCGACAAGTTGAGGTTGCACTCATGACGGCAGCGACGCGGTATAGCATTGCTGCCGATTCCACAGCTGTGTCCCATCGGCCAGGTGGGTGCAGCGGCAGCTCACGTTGGACAGTTGGCGTGCGGGCGCTTTTAGCTAACGGTTGTAATTGACCTTTTCCTCGTATCTTATGTGTTATATCAGCAACTGAGAAACATCCCACTCGTCTTACATCCCGTGCAAAGTAGCTCACATTTTCCTTGGCGGCCGAAAACGTGCACACGACGCTTGCCGCTACTGGACAGATACACGCTTTGTGTCCAACAGTTCTGCGAGTTCGACGAATTTGGTCATGTGACCCTCCTTAATAGATATGCTACTAACCGTCACCGTCAACTTTCTCAGCAGAAATTTAGCCCAAGAGCGCACAGTCCTAAATTGTATCAAGTAAGTTTTAAATGTAAGCCTTTTCTTGGTTGGCCCGCATGGAAAGCTACCGTTTCAAACAAAATTCCTAAGGAGCAGATATCGATGGGACGTGCTGCGGGTTGCAAAACGCGCAAGACAGTTTCCAAATAGAATGGGTCAAGGCCGTTGCATCTGCCTAACTAGGGTACCATGTTCCTCTTACAGTGTTGCACCAGCCTGCTTTGACGATTTTCGCATAACCATTGCGGATAATGACATTGTCGCCACCTTGTAATATCCGAAGCAAAATACACGAGAGACTGAAACAGAGTTTCCGTTAAACAAAATATATGATAGCTGCAGGTCCCCTTCTGATTCTTTTCCGTCCATTGTAATTGAACAACTTGGACCTCTTGAAGCGCAAACAGTGCATGGATGTCAAGGCGGCAAATTTGGACTAGCACCAACAAATTACCGGTCTTACGATATCCGGTGTAGCTGCTCCAACCCAGCCACAGCGCCGTGAAACTAACCGACGCTGTAAACGACAAGTCAGAATTTCTGCTTTTTTAAACCTTTTTATTCCATGACAGCAGCATTTCTACCTTTCAAGTTTAGCGTGCGTTTTATTTGCAAATGTCATGCAAAACGACAAAACGTCTGACATCCTATTCCAAAGCAACTAAAGTGTATGCCTTTTGTCTTGCACACTTGGTTCGTTAAGTATGCGGCAACACGTCGCCTATTCGACCACGACCCACCCCCACGTGCTACATTCTTAATGTAAAACACCTGAGATACTGCGGAATCCCCTGCCCAACCAGTTCACAGCCTACGGTCTCATAATCCCTGGTATAGGCGACCGCGACTCCTTACTACCGGTGCGACAACGACCAGTCAGACCAGCTAAAGGATACACAAGGACGACTACCAAGATTTTTCTTCGGACGAGGATCGTCGTTGCTGTGGATTTCACGTGCGGTGGTGGGAGTAACAACCGTTAAGCGCACCGTCATTTTGCACCAGTATAAATATGCCATCGGGCTTCTGCTGGACGAGCCAGTTTTATTTGCAGCTTGACAAAACCGACCCGTCGGCACACCGTTGGTGATTTCCCGTCCGTAGCTTAATACTAATTAATAGCTAAAGCATGATAGTGTACCCAATGAAATCCACTCATGTCCTCTCTGTACGCTTACGCTCAATACAATTGCTGCCCTACCATACCGTTTGTTTTTTGTTATCTCCAGCGAAGGCTTCCTTCCTTTAGCCATGTAAGGAGAAACTCCTGTAGAAAGCATGTGACATTCACGCATCCGGTAGTTTGAGACAGTATAAGCCCTCAAGGGATCTTTCTAAAACGGCTAAATGAGCCAGGGATATGTTGATTTTTGAGGCGTTATTTGCACTCAGCAACGGCTTCTTGAATGGATGAGGCTGAAGGACGTTTCCTAAGCATTCCGTGCATCGGATAAAAAACAAAAGGTTTCATTTTGATTTTCTCGATTTAGTGATTTCCTTTATTAAATGTTGCTGGTGTTTACCTGACTCCTTTTGCCTTTTTGGCAAGCTGCTTATGGGCATGCTAATCCATATACACACTTAAAGAAATATACATAGTGTGTATTACCTTCTTTCAAGAAAGTGCCCGGCTGGCCAGCTACAAGTGCTGCACCCGACCAATTCTGGAGTACTATTCAATTGTGTTCACTAGTTCGCGCAGTGACCGTATAGAAATTGAGAGGGTGCAAGGAAATTTTACCGAACGTCTATTTGGTTCGTCCACGCTTAGTTATGGAGGCAGATGAAAACAGCTTAAACAGGAGCCACTTTGGCTACGCAGTCTCTAGACCAGCCATACACAAAGAAGAACCGAAAACAGTGAACCAGCCGAGCAGAGTTTTGTTCACCTACGTCCTTCATAAGTGGTTTAATGCGACTTCAAATATCCGCTTTCGTTTTCCCCAGAGAAACACGTGTGGGTTGACACAGTTTTCTGAGTGTGAGTATCATTCAGGTGTGAAGTAATGTGGTGTAACGCGAATACCGCATTCTCGACGCTAGGTTTGAACGCAATGAATGTAGACGCGGAGATAACAGGTTCTGGTAGTGAATTACAAATGTGGCAAACAGGTAGGGAGAAGAGATTCCGTATACAATCCAACCGGCTGCCAGTTTGCGTCCGTGGCCTCGTAGTCTATTATGAAGACTGAGTTTCAAACGGCGATGGCACGAGTGATTAGGGTGCTCATGATTAGGTCCCCGAGCAAACACCGAGAGTGTTCTCCGAAGACTCCTAACTAAGTGAAATTGTCCTTTGACATAATTATTGACCTGATGTTGGAAAATTTCCAACACCATGAGATCTTGCTTCAGCCATTCCTTGATTGCATATTCCACATGCTGGCGTATGCATGCGGAAATCAGCTTTGCAAAAATAGCCATTTTTCAGTGCTAGCGCAAACCGCTCCGACCAGCCTAGGTTTTTCCGATTTAGTGCACCGAGGTGGTTTTCCAAAGGACGTGTTGGAGTTGGTCGTCGCCAAACTTATAGGTGTGAAGCATTTGGAGTTGTAGACGGAGTACCACACATGTACGTACGTTGAACTGAAGACGATTGTGGATTGACCAGTCATGAATGTTGTCGAGGTCCTTTTGAAAATGCATACAGCCTGTTGCAGCTGTAAACTACACCACTCCCCAGACCTCCACAACCTCTTTTCCCAGTATTCCAAGCTCGTTCAACCAATGAATATAGCATCCGGATTTGACTGTCACTATGACCACTATGGTGACAGCCACAGGACGCCTGCGCCTACAAAGGGGACTGTTTAAGGCTTGCGCTGCCCCACTCACAGTTCCACCCACACCCCATATCCGGTGTAAACCCGAAGGAATAAGACCAGGATGCATGTGGATGGGAGCTAAGTTTCATTAACGGAGCCCACCCACATTCATTCAACAAGCAGAACAGAAGGGTTCCGCCTTAATTGGTACAACATGCACACCAAGTGTACACAAGGCCGGAGCCCGTTCCACACAGGATGGAACCACTCTTTGAGCCTAGCACCGTTAGGAAGACGGTGTACCCCGTTCCCTACAGCAACAACCAGCTGTCTGCTGGAGCCAGTAACAGAGATGGGGGATACCAGACAGTAGGTATCTTGTCAACATTCACATCAGGCACAGAACACAAGGGAGCTCAAACAGCATCTACTTCTGAAATGTAAGATCACTTAACACGCAGGCAAATGCACCACATACACCGCCTTATTGGTCTGGATTAGTAAATCGAACGCGAGCGTACTCATCGTGTTTCTGTTCCTCGTGCAATAATGTCTTTTCCTGCACTTGGGCAACAGCCCCATTGATCAGTCCACGGAAATCGCATCGATCAAATTTGTCTTGGAGTTGCAACAACAAAAATCAAAATTAGTTTGCCATTAACTCACCTTGTTTATGTTCTGGTAATGTTCTTTTCGGCTTGTCCAAATGTCACATTCCCGCACTAAGTTGGCCCTATAAAAGGTCTATGAGTATTCTCATCGAATTCATTCGATATACATGTATTGGCGTCATCCCTGTCCAATGGCAGTTCGATGCAACATATGCACATACGCTTGTCCAGACTTAAATATGAAGTGCCACAAACTGGATAGACACATTAAACCTCATGAACAAAAGTACTAGCAATGTGTATGGGTTTCGTTTGCAGGTCAGGCTAACAGCCAATTGCATATGCATGGGAATAAGTATCCGAGGGAAATTGTTGATGTCTTCTTTAACATTTAGACATGGCAGCCCCAAAGTTTGGGTATCCATATTTTTACGAAATCGATTTAAGAAAAGGGCTGCAATTGCCGTCAGTACGGTTACCAGGCAAAATGATTAATAAGCAAGTGGTACGGTAAAATATTCTGTGCTTAAGTGTCACCTCCTATACACACAGTCTGGTTTACGCAGCTGAGGTGGGGGATCGCACACCATGCGAATGCGGTTGCGTGTTCACTTCAGTCGCTCCGTGTCATCGATCATCTGCTGCCCGAGGTGCGATTGTTACGCAACCCTAAGCCTTGACAGATGTCAGTACCACATTTTCGCCGCTTACGGCCTCATTGAAGAAACAACTACCGCCATTCTATATCAACTAAGTCCCGCTTCTCACTGTCAAATATGCGGCTTTCTAAACATTGTGCGCACTGTTTTCCAAATGCTCAAGACCTAGCATGACTGTTATCCAAGTACCCATCTGTTTGTACATCCCGCTGTGTATTCTGCTGTGGTGGCCAAAGGCTATTTTGTAACGAACTACATCTTACATCTTGGGTGCGGCCATTAGGTACTCCTAAAATAAGCAATTGTCGCTACGCGACGATTCCTTTCTGACGTAACATACTAAGACATTGACGTACCATTACCATTGGCATTACCTTGTTCTTAGTCTACCCAGAAGATTGAGCATGTTTAATAAAACTTCTAGTATATCTCTTAGACAGGTGCAATAATGCTACTGCATTACACCAAGTCAGTAGGTAATCCTACTCTAGATAGCAAGTGTACCCAAGCGATACTTACATGAGCGATGGAATAAGCATGACAAAAAGAAAGTGTCGGAGCGTGAGTAGGAAACTGTGCAGGTTTGTAGAGAAATGGTGCGCTGAAGTCAACTGATTTTCATAAGCTTAGCAACGTAAAGGTTGGCAGATGAAGAGCAGGAATTACAGCTCGAATCATTCTAACAGATAAGATGTGCAACAGAACATGACACATCAACATCAGCATGTTAATCGCTAGTCAGTTACATGCTGGTACTGTTCACTTCCTACGGAGGTACCGGAGCGATTTATCTTTGAATGCATTGTGCAACTTGGACATGTCCATCAGATTGCCAATTTGCCACCAGAGCGAGGGAGCATTGCTTTTGCATACTGTAATAGGTAAAGTGTTTGGTGGCTATTGTAAGGTAGGGTAAAATAGGTAACATGAGATAAGTCATTGTAGCCCAACTCTGGTAAAGCAGCATGATATAGTAGGGGCGCGGATCTCAGTTCACACGGAAATGCCCCGGAAGCAGCAGGAGATCGGGACTAACCCGAAGACTGGGAACGGGAATCGTCAACCCAGCTCGTGGCCTACGATGCAAGCCGGGAACGAGTCGTCAGCGACAAACGATACCGCGGCCACGCCGAGAAGCACAAGAGGCGACATGAAAGGGAGCCCGATTTTCCCAAGTGATATGCCTTTATCTACGGCCCCAGAAAGCGGCCCGACCAGAGCAACACAGCCCCGAGCAAGCAAGTCGAGAGCTTTGGTACGAATCCAGTCTGGATAGGCTGCGACGCAAGGGAGCAGAAATGTGGGCGGAAAACAGCACATTCAATGTCCACGTCGGATCAGCCTAATGGCGCTTGGTGGACACCACTTCACTCGGCGGAATGTGGTGCGGCGTAAGTGGGAAACGCGGCTATATTTGTGTGCGTGCGTGGGACATGTGTGTGAACCTCTCAGCGTGCAATAAACAGCGTTCTCCCCTACCGTGTCGTTCTCGCTACACTGGTGCCGTGACCAGGATGAAAGTGCCGTGGCCTGCTCAATTTTCGGGGGAAGACGCGGAGGCTTGGTTGGATGAGTTCGAAGGAATCGCGGCTTCCAACAGACTCAAAGGGGGTGCAAACCTGATACGACCTTGGGCACGCTATTATCCGGAAGAGCAAAAGCGACGTACCTGCTGGCGCGGAAGTTGAAAGCTGGGTGCTCGTTTAACGAAGTAAAGGCAGCGTTGTGCGCGGAGTTTGCAAGGGAGATGGATCGACAGAAGGCACTGGAAAAATTTCACTCAGCAAAATGGGAAGAGCAGGACGATTTGATGACATTTTCCCAGCAACTGGATAGGAACTTGACGATTGGGCTACCCGAATTAGATGCGGCCGCCAAAGAAAGACTATTGAAATGACAATTGATTCAGAGCCTGCCGGAAGCCCTCCAGGATCAAGTGAAGCTGGCATCGATGGTCGGAGTAGTCAAGGCGGAGTAGCTTGTGACAGTGGCGCAGAGTTTGGCGGAGCCGTTTACCATGGCCAGAATCAAGCCGTCGGAACTTGAACGCAAAGTGGACCAACTGACACAGATGGTGCAGAATTTATTGTCGGGAAATACACCAAGGATGGAAACGCAACGCAATGTCTACGGAAGCCGAAATGGCCGTCGCTGTTTTCGGTGCAACCGCAGTGGCTATCTGGCTGGATACTGTACGAACGCAAGCCTTTCTCATTGTTTTTCCTTATTCATTCCTAATAAGTGGAGGGTGCCTGTGGTAGACGTCATAATTCAGGGGGTGCCAGTTCGAGCGGTAGTAGATACAGGGGCGGGGGCGTCAATTACAAAAAGATGTGATGCGGTTCCTTTAGACCAATCGTCAGTCTCGTTACAAACGGTCGGAGGCCATCAGTTGGAGGTAGCAGGCGTGCAACGGTTACAATTGAGAATAGGAGAGACGTGTATTAGCCATTTAATGTTCGTTGTGGAGGGTGAAACGGAAACAATAATCGGTAATGATATCCTAAAACGACTGGGCGCTAAAATTGATCTGGGAAAGGATGTGATTTTCCTGGGCGGCGAAGCAATCAATCTTAACGCAGGAAAAAGTGGTCGAGTTGGGGCCGGATCTGTGCTGCCTGATTGCTCAAGTCGTACAATACGTGAAAAGCTAGAGGTACGCGCACTTGTTTACGGACGCGAATGACGAATACGGCTTCTGTAACTGGATGGAACATCGGATACCGCTGGTCCCAGGGGGATGATGTAAGCCAATAGTCAGGAGAATTCCACCAAAGATCCTACCTGAAGTGCAGAGGCAAGTAGCTGAGATGGAGGCAAAAGGCATTATTAGGCGCGCGAGCAGCCCGTATTCGTCGCCGGTGTTGTTGACTAGGAAAGCTGACGGTCCATACCAATTCTGCATTGATTTCAGAGAGCTGAACAAAGTAACCGTGAAGGATGCGTTTCCGATGCCACAGATGGAGGAAATTTTTTCCAGTCTGCACAACGCCAAGCTGATCTCGTTAATAGACCTCCGCTCGGGATATTGGCAGTTGCCCATTGCAGAGGAGGATCGTCACAAAACAGCTTTTAGTGTAAACGGTCAGCAGTACGAATTTTTGAGGTTGCCATTTTGGTTGTGCAATGCCCCCGCCACATTCAGACGACTGCTGCTAAGGATTTTGGAAAACCTCCAAGGAGTGGTAGTTTACGGAGACGACATCGTGATATTCTCCGAGACCGAACATGAGCATTGTAGCAGACTCGCGGCCGTACTACAACGACTGGAGGAAGCCGGTTTGAAGCTTAGCCGTAAGAAATCACAGATAGCCCAGAGGTCGATCGTGTGCTTGGGTAACATCGTGGGGAACGGTGAAATACAGCCGCTGCCAGAGAAACGGGAAACGATCCAGAATCTTCCAGCCCCTAAATCCAAACGCCAGCTTCGTTCCTTCCTGGGAGTTGTGGCATATGATTCAAAATTCGTCCCTCACTTTGCAGAAACCATCAGTCCATTATTGAAGTTGCTGCAGAAGGATCAACCATTCGTGTGGTCAACCGAGGCAGAGGAAGCATTCAATCACATCAAAACATGCGTGGCGGAATCTCCAAAGTGCTTGCGGTTACCCAATCCGAGTGAAAAATTTACGGTGGCAGTTGATGCTAGCGACGTCGCAATCGGTGCGGTACTTTCCCAGCCATCGGGGGTCGTAGAATATGCCAGTCGAGTGCTGACGAGTGCCGAGCAGAAGTACTCAACGACAGAGAAGGAATGTCTAGCTATGGTATGGGCCCTGGAGAAGTGGAGGACATACCTGTTGGCGAATGAATTCCACATCTTGACGGACCACAAACCGCTCTCATGGTTGATGACAACGAAGGATCCGCGAGGACGTCTTGCACGATGGGCATATCGACTCCAAGAATTTACCTTCACCATCGGACACGTGGATGGGACGAAGAATGTGCTACCTGATATGCTGTCGCGGCCGTTGTTGGACGACGTCATACCGGACACTGCTATACCGGTGTGTGCAGTCACAGTTGGGAGGGACACGCTACTCGAAATTCAAAGGAAGGATAAACTGGTGCAGTCGCTGTGTAGCCATTTACAATTGGGTACCAAACCGGATGCCACATCGGGGGAAATGGAGGATCTCGTCAGGATCTGGGACAGGCTGTGCACAGTAAACGGTAATTTGCTGGTGCAGACAAACGGAATGAGACTTTCTTTTTATCCCACATGGTCAACGGGACCCGGTGTTCCAAATGGTCCATGACAGCGCACACATGGGATTTGAGAGAGTTTTTGACTTGCTGCGGAGACGAGTCTTCTGGCCAACCATGAGAAGGGACGTTGCGGCATATATCCGGGGGTGCCCAAACTGTCAAACAAGCCGTGAGATGGATGCACCCAGACCGCCAATGAAGTCGATTGAAATCAGCGAGGCACTACATTGCTGGGGACTAGACATATTTGGACCACTGCCGCTGAGCCGATCGGGTAACGCCTACATCCTGGTGATGATTGATCATTTCACTCGTTGGGTCGAAGCGATACCAATTAAAGATCAAACAGGCGAGACCGTGGCACAGGCGTTCGAATTCAACGTACCGGCGAGGTATGGAATACCGCACAGCGTTATCACCGACCAAGGTCCGTGCTTTGAATCAAAAGCGTTTCAGGCCATGCTGGCCAAATGGGGCATCCGGAGAAAACGCACTTCGCCTTACCACCCGCAGACCAACGGGATGACAGAACGGTTTAACCGAACTCTGAAAACATGGATGAACTGCACAAAGTTACCGTGGGAGGAAGCGTTACCGGAGGTGCTGCTCGCTTATCGAACCAGCATGCAATCAAGCACCAAGGTTTCACCGTTTGCATTGCAATTTGGCAGAGAACCAAGGATTGCAATCGACACCTATTTGGCAGTCGACTGCGAGCGCGAACATCCAGCCCTACAACACCGAAGGCTGACAACAACCGCCAGAAGGGAAACGAGGGCTCGGCAATTACGCAACAAGCGGAACTATGATGCGAGATATGCGGCAGACAAATGGAGACCATTCAACCTAGGAGACCAAGTCAAGCTACGCAATAACGATTCACCGTCACACAA
The DNA here is from genome assembly GCA_944474145.2 of Dicrocoelium dendriticum. Classification (NCBI taxonomy): domain Eukaryota; kingdom Metazoa; phylum Platyhelminthes; class Trematoda; order Plagiorchiida; family Dicrocoeliidae; genus Dicrocoelium; species Dicrocoelium dendriticum. The sequence continues at coordinate 28,616,380 of OX104069.1, forward strand.
AGGACCCGGCGCGAGCAAGTTCAACCAACGCTGGAAAGGTCCCTATACAGTGATCGACCGGAAAGGGACGAGCTGCCGTATCGACAACGGGGTGGTGAAACGCTGGGTAAACGCATCCCTTCTACGCCCATGGTATACGAGGGAAACAGGTTTTCGAGAGGGCGCGGGTGTAAGGGTGCGGATCTCAGTTCACACGGAAATGCCCCGGAAGCAGCAGGAGATCGGGACTAACGCGGAGACTGGGAACGGGAATCGTCAACCCAGCTCGTGGCCTACGATGCAAGCCGGGAATGGGTCGTCAGCGACAAACGATACCGCGGCCACGCCGAGAAGAACAAGAGGCGACATGAAAGGGAGCCCGATTTTCCCAAGTGATATGCCTTTATCTACGGCCCCAGAAAGCGGCCCGACCAGAGCAACACAGCCCCGAGCAAGCAAGTCGAGAGCTTTGGTACGAATCCAGTCTGGATAGGCTGCGACGCAAGGGAGCAGAAATGTGGGCGGAAAACGGCACATTCAATGTCCACGTCGGATCAGCCTAATGGCGCTTGGTGGACACCACTTCACTCGGCGGAACGTGGTGCGTCGTAAGTGGGAAACGCGGCTATATTTGTGTGTGTGCGTGGGACATGTGTGTGAACCTCTCAGCGTGCAATAAACAGCGTTCTCCCCTACCGTGTCGTTCTCGTTTCAATATGTGCAACATCAAACCTCAGCATGGGGGCACACGTTGGTATGCATCTGTGTTCGGATTACCAGTAGGGCAAATACAGTAAGACTGCGTCTTTGCAGAAACTATGGGTGGTTGTCGCTGCGTCGCAACACTCCATGGATTAATGCAGTATCAGTGCAAAAGTCCTCCTGTCAGATATTGTGAGCGAACGGGATTCCGTTCTGACTCAGCTCGCTCCATAACGTTTGGCCGATTTAACGTGCACCGTCCTTTTTAAGTTGCGTACCACCAAGTGCCACATGTCAGTCTGTGGTGCTCGGTCTCACAGTCGACCTGTTCGGCATAGCCTCATCGTGTATTCGTTGATGACTGGCCGGACCGGCTGGGCTGAAGCACACACGGCCGCATGAGCTACAGCTCCATGTGGGTGTAGCCGAAGAAGTGTAGTCCGCAGGCAGATGATGTTTGCGTGCTCCACGTTTAATCTCCCTATGCACCAACTGTATTTCGTGCGCCTGGGAAATGGTACGTGTGACGAGATCAGGCCAGGTGCGGCGATTCGTCGCCATCTCCTCCCAAACACTTAGGTCAGTACTTACTTTGGATAAACTAACCTTGATATTGTCTTAGTAGCGCAACTTTGGTTTGCCTGCATTCCGGCCGCCTGCGCTCAGTTGTCCGTACAGCAGTTGCTTCGGGATTCCCGTTGCATCCATACGGCGCACATGTCCAAACCACCGGAGATGCCGTAGCAGAAGCATGCAGCCCATGGTGTAAACTTCGCACCGGCGGATCACATCAGTGTCCGGCATAATGTCCTACTTGTGGATGTGCATAATCCGGCGAAGGCACTGTTGGGGGAATCATTCCAGAAACCGGATATCCTTTCTGTACAGTGTCCACATTTCCGATGCACAGATAATTACCGAGGAACCATGGATTTGTACACCATCACCTTTGTTCTGACATTGAGATGATGATTCTTCTACACGCGATGTTCCAGTTTTCCAAAAGCCGCACTTGCTTTCGCTACACGAGCGCGCATTTCGTCGGTGATCCGCAGGTCGGTTGCCAATGTACTCCCGAGGTAGCAGAATGCTGACGTGTTATGTAGTACTTAATTTGCAATCCATATTTCTGGCCTGCACATGGGCTGCACCCCCGGTGGCGGCTGGAATAGGCATACAGTCTTGCCTGTGTTTATGCACAGTCCAAACTTGGTCATCCTGGAATCTAATGCAGTCGTCATGCATTGCATTTCTTCCTCGGTATATGCAAACAACCCACAGTCATCTGCAAATAACAGCATACGGATGGTTGTCTCACGCACTAATCTTGTTGCTCCAAAACAGCGGATGTTAAGCAAACCCCCATCAATGCGGTGCTCGAGATGCACACCGTATCCACACGTGTTGAATGCGCACAAGATCACAGCCGTCAGATAGAAATTGGACAGTGTGGGGGCTAAGACGCATCCTTGCTTCACACCGGAGATAACGGCAAAGTCATCTGAAGTCTGCCCATTCAGCTGTACTTTTGCTTGCATGCCAGTATGCAGGCATTGAATCAGACGAATAAACTTTGCAGGGCATCCAAACTTTGCGAGAATCAGCCACAGTGCCTCACGGTTCACCTTATCGAACGCTTTGGTGAAGTCGACGAACGGTGAATACAACGGTTGATTGCGTTCACGACATTTTTCCTGTAGTTGAGATGTTGCGAACACCATGTCAATTGCGCTTCGGCCAGAGCGGAATCCACATTGCTCCTCCGTCACATTTGGTTCCATTATATGTGTCACAAGGCGATTGAGTAGGATGTGCGCAAAAACCTTGCCGACGCAGCTAAGTAAGTTGATGTCACGATAATTGTTGGTGTATTGCTTACTACCCTTTCCCTTGTACAGTGGAATCACAAGAGCATCCGCTAACTCTGTGGGCACTTTCTCTTCCATCCCGACGGCTTCCACCGAACGTTCGAGGGCGCGCCTCATAACTGGTCCTCCGTTCTTCAGTATTTCCGGAGGTATGCCATCAACACCAGCGCATTTCCCATTCTATAGTTGAGCAAGCACTCTCTGTGTTTCGTACATTCTCGGTGTGTCCTCCAGTTCGGATAATACGCTGTGGTGTTGCAGCCCGTGCAGTGTGTGCCAGTCAACTTCGGATCGATTGTTCAGGAGCGTGTCAAAGTGTCTGTGCCAAATCTGCAAGGTCATCAGATTGTGTGTATGCGGCGACAGTCCCAAAGTCTTCATTTTCTGCACAGTAGGCCCGTACACTTCATTCAAGGAGTCGTAGAAATCTATTTGTTGACGGTGTTCACCATCGGACTCCATCTGCTTGGGTTCCATTGTCCACCATGCATTTTGCAGCTCTCTAGCGACTGCCAACGAATGTGGTGAATATTATCCCGCTTCATTGTGAGGGTCAACCTCAGATGCGATGAACGCTTCGCTTTTCGCTCGTACTAATGGCTCAATCTTTATACTGTTTTCATCGAACCCATTCGTCTCCTCCGTAGCAATGGTGAATGCGCAGATACGCGGTCAAACATGTTACCAGCGTTGTTTCCTGAACTTACGTAGTTCAACGTGAGCATGATACGGGACTTATCAAGTTTATCACTGAGGAGGTCACTTCTCATTTCAGCAAGGCCCGTGTGGCTTTCCAGAGTCTCAACCATCTATGAAGTCGGCTGGATAGTAGCTTGTCTGTGAAAGGCAGGTTTTATAACACTGCCAGAAGGCCTGTGTTACTGTATGTGTCAGAAATCTTGACAGTTCACAGTGAAGACAATCAAACACTTGGCCGTGTTTTGCCACCGGTATTTGAGGAGCATTGCTCACGTCAAGTGGGAACATTGGGTAAGCAGTGCTTAGGTGCTACAGTTGGATTTTGCCATAAAGCCTTCTGGTACCTCACGAGTGTTTGATGGATGTTAATCGTTTACGTTGGATAGATCATATCATTCTTATGTCCGTTGACCGATTTCCTTAGTTTGTATTATACGCCATGGCTGCACCAAGTTGTGCGAAACCACGAGGTGGGCAGTTCACTACGTGGCGTAGAGGCAAGAAGAAAAAGACTGGAAGATTTGGTCAGGGCTGGTGCGTGCCGTGTTCCTGGACGGGGGCCTCGGGACAGTTCACAACAATGGTTGGAGATCTTGTCAGACTTGGCGCAGGCAGTGGTGTTCCTGCTTGCGGTTTATCGCACCTGTTTTTTTTAATTTTCGTTCCATTCTGATTAGTCTAACGCACTTACTCCTTATTTTCTTTTCCAATCCATACTGTAAATATAGGACAATTCTTGTAATATCTTCGAATTACGTTCAGCAAATTACGTACATATTACGTACGTACGTTACGTACGTACATTACGTACGTACATATTACGTACATATTACCCGTAGCTCAGATGAGGTCGTCTCACCATCGCCGACCAAGCTGCGTGCCGCCAATGGCACACCAATCGCAACTTTCGGCGAAAAGCTGCTAACGCTCAATTTAGGCCTCCGGCGAACCTTTCGCTGGCCTTTCATAATCGCTGTTATGCTTTTCGCTATCATAGGCATAGACTTTCTTCAACGCTTCGACCTCATCGTCGACGCTAAAAGGAAGAAGCTTATCGATTCCAGGACACAGCTCAGTGTTTTCGGGAGTAGCGCCAACGTGGCTGCTATCACTCCCATTCGTGTCCTACCTCAAGATTCACAGCCTTTTCTAGAACTTTTCAGCAAGCACCCTAAACTCGTTCGCGTCCTGAACGAATTGCCTCCTGTGACGTCGATCGTCATGCATTACATTTGCACTAAGGGCCCACCTGTTTCGGCCCGCCCTCGCCGATTAGCCCCGGACAAGCTCAAAGCTGCCAAGGCGGAATTCGAGCAAATGCTCGAACTGGGAATCATCCGCCCGTCCAAAAGTCCATGGGCATCACTATTACACATGGTGCCGAAGAAATCCGGTGACTGGAGCCCCTGTGGTGACTACAGGGCACTTAACAAAGTTACCGTCCCGGATAAATACCCTATTCCGCACATGCACGACTTGACCTCAGCTCTAGCTGGCAAGTCTATCTTTAGCAAAGTCGACCTAGTTCGTGCTTACCACCAGATACCTGTCGCGCCAGATGACATTGCTAAAACAGCAGTCATCACGCCATTTGGTCTATTCGAGTACCTCAGAATGCCTTTCGGCCTCAGCAACGCTGCCCAAACTTTTCAGCGTTTTATTCATGAGGTAACGCGAGGACTCGAAGGCGTTTATCCTTATCTAGATGACATTCTTATCGCGAGCTCTTCTGATGAAGAACATCTTCATCAACTCGACGCTCTCTTCCAACGCTTAACCCAGCATGGGGTTACCGTCAACCCCGATAAATGCAAGCTTGGCCAAAGTTCCATCGACTTCCTTGGCCACCGCATATCCGCCTCTGGTATTGAAGCTCTGCCAGACAAAATCCAGGCAATGAAGGACTATCCTGCTCCCAGTTCCTTCAAGCAGTTACGCCGATTTCTTGGCCTGGTTATCTATTTTAGACGTTTTATTCCTAACTGCGCGAGCATTGTTCAACCAATGACTGACTTGCTCCGCGGTAAACAACGCTCTTTTCACTTTACAGACGACGCTAAATTGTCTTTCGAGAAGCTCAAAGACGCTATCTCCAACATAGCGCTTCTCGCCCATCCAGACACGTCTGCACCACTCTCTCTGACAACTGACGCATCAGACACTGCCGTCGGTGCAGTTCTTCAACAACACATCGACCATCGATGGATACCTCTAGGTTTCTTCTCAAAACGCTTACAACCCGCCGAATCGCGTTACAGCACCTTCGGTAGGGAACTGTTAGCTATCTACCTAGGTATCCGACATTTCCGTCATTATCTCGAAGGTCGAAATTTTACAGTCTTCACCGACCACAAGCCATTGATCTACGCAATCAATAGCGCAACGGACAAGTATTCGCCGTGGGAAACTAGACACCTAGACTACGTTTCTCAGTTTACGACAGACGTACGACATGTCTCAGGTGCTCTCAATCCGGTCGCGGATGCGCTTTCACGCATTCAACAGATCAGCTTATCGCTTGGCACCAACATTGATCTAGCCGCTATGGCTGCTGCCCAACAAGCTGATCCCGACATAAGCAAGCCACGACGCAACACCACTGAGACGATCACCATCGATCGACTCAAGACAGCATTCCTCGACAAGTCTGACTCTTCGGTGCAACAAGCACTTTCACAGCCCGTGCCATCACAGCCGGCACCGCAACCTCAGACGAGTCAGCCCGCTCCAGCAGAACCTACAACCGCAACCGACAGCACTCCTACTCGCCCTACACTCAATCGACGCGGTAGGAAACTCAAGCCTCCAGTTCGTTTTTCAGACTGTCATCACTTACTATTTTACGTAGAACGTGCCTTCGAAATTTTCTGCTCTTACTAAACGTTTTTGAAAATCCACAAAAAAGACCAAAACGTTTTGAAACTACTACTTTTAAAAACCCAAAAACAGCTTTGCACGTTTTTCGCTTTGCACTCTTTTGTGTATGGCTATGCATTTATGCTGCTTTCTCATTTTGCTTTCCATATACACCGTCGGTTGGTTGCCGCTCGGTTGCACTTCTCGCTGGATTTCCGCACGTCAACTGCCAGTGGAACGAACTTCCTGTTCAACCGCCTACGTGAACTTTACTAACTGTCCCCCACAAACAGTTTTTTTACCGTTTTGACACCGTAGGGAGGACACGGGTGGGAGCCCGCTAGGGTCCGATTGCATGGTTCTCCCCCAGCAGCTGCATCGGGTTTCACAACCTGGTCTCGCAGAAGGCTGGCCCGCGACGGACAGTCCTCACGTAGATCGAAGGACTGCTTACACAGTCCCTTCTGGGAGAGGGCTATGTAGCAGTCTGGAGATTCCCCGGTTTGCTTGTGTAAAATTCTAACCAAAATTCTATAATTGTACACTTAGGCAACCGGTGTGGTTTGTTGAACTGCTTGCTGAGTTCGAATGCTTTACTTGCTCATCGCCATTTTTGCTTGGCGCTCGCTTCGGTTGCAACGCGCGACTGCTCTGTGTGCTGTGTTTGCTCCGTTCCCCTAGCTAGAGCGTCCACGGTGTCGTTCTCTTATAGCTAGATACCAGGGAATCTTTTACTGTACCAATAAAAGTTTCCCTGCAACTCGATCTGTCTTCTGGAATCGCTCTCTGGGCTCCCGGAATAGGCAACCCTCTAAAAATGTCCCAACGTACCTTCAACAAAGGCCTCTTTGGTTAGTCCACGCTTCGCTTTATTATGGTAGTAATAAATAAAAACGAGCCATTATGACTGCGTCGATTACCTTTAACTCTTGGTTTCCTTCACAAGGTCGTTTGAGATAAGGTGCATAGCTTACACCTCTCTAAGCCATTTTGGTTGGAAACTAGAACTGAAATACGCGACACAGTTTGCATAATTTTTGCTTCTCCATGGAATACCACAGTCAGACAGAATATTTATCTAATAAAGTTCAATCTTATATGGAATAAGCTACGTAGTTGCATACAATGTATAAAACGTAGGTATTCAACAACATCCTTAAGCATTTCCTGACCTCAAGGAAAGTGAAACAGGTCTTAAGTTTGCAACTCCGCGACAGTGGATTATTTGAAGAAGAACCGGGTCATATATGGAGCGAAACTAGTTATCTTTGTATGCATGCTTCAATTTAAGATCCTTGGAATTTTTTCTTGAGCAAAAACCACATTATTTACAAAGTGTAGGCTAACGCGAAGCATCCTAGCTTATGAGGCTAATTGTTCGTCTTTCAGACCTGCAGTTTGGGCTGTTGCAACCAATATGAGAATTACCGAGGAGTCTAGCTAGACTCATTCTAGCTCAGCTGTTTGTTCCTACCGCACCTTTAGGCTTTCAGCTTTTCTGAGCTTTTTACTATAAACGGTTTGGCCTTTTTCTGCCTGAGTTTTCACTTACACGAAAATTACGCCGACCAAAATCTTGTGCATCGCAACGTCTACCAAAGGTCATCAACCGAGAGGTTGTTGTATATCCGGTCAATTTCAATTCACTAAATACACGCGTTTCATGAAAACCAAATATAGAGTAAATGCTTGTACAATAATTTATCTTCTTATATAATTTAGTCCAGATTATTTTGGATAAATTAACAACATTTGATATTATGGCCTATTTTCTGTTACCGGCGACATGTTTCACCCTCGACTTATTAACCCCCTTATCCGCTTTTGCAGGAGGATCTCATAATGGTTTACCGGATTCTGAAGAACCCAAACCACATGTGCCGTCCGCTGCTGGAATTGAACCACAACACTAAACTAAGAGGTCACCCACTGAACCTAACAATTCAGTATAGCCGGCTTGAATGCCGTAGAAATTTCTTTTCTCTCCGCGTGTGTGAGTCTTGGAACGCCCTCCCTAATTATGTCGTCTCTGCTCCTAATCTGGCGATATTTAGAAAAGGTGTTGACGATGCATTGTCTCACTTACATTTCATTTTATGACTTGCTAGCCAGGGGCTACGAAACGCAATCAAACGGTGTCTTGCCAAACGCCTAACCAATGGATTTATGGATTTATACGTTTAATACGCGAACATCTCCGCTGTTCCACATAAGTCTATGGTGAGTCCACCACAACGCTTTTCACTTTATTATGCAATAGATTTTCGCAATAATTTCCATCCCACGGGACTTGTTAAGCGATGCTACTTTACCCGTAATAAACCATTGTTCCATTTCCATCAAAAACGTTCCCTCGGAACAATAGGTAAAACACCAAATTGCGGTGTTGCATCTTTTCGAATAAAAGAGTTTGAAAAATGCATTGTGCCAATGGAATCGCTTTACTTGAGATAGCACAAAGGACATCAAAAAACTTTGAAACGTTTATCGAGGAATGCATTTTAATATGGCCCTCATGTTGCCATTTCCGTGTACAGCGTTGATTCTAGATTGATCAGAGTTTGTACCTTTATTCAGCATTTCAGAAGATAATTTGAGTCAGGTTGATATCCTTATTTATCTCGTGCGCTGCACTTAGCTAGTAGTGGCATTTAACGTGAAATTTCGAGGAAATTTGCTAACATGTCTCGCATTCACATATGGCGTCGTCACGATATATTGCATTAACAAATACAGGTTTCCCCTATACCTCTGGCCTTAACGTTAGTTTGAATGGCTGTTATGCACGGACTGTTCGATCGGATGAGTTCGAATGACTGTGTGCTCACAAAAACAGCTGCTTGCAAAAGACATTTCATTTGTGACAGCAGCGCGATGTAAACATTACGGCATTAGATGCATTATTGTGCGGAAATACTGACGTTAGCTCTGCTACTTACCACATAGGCTAAACAGTAGTCTTCCGCGTCTCACATATTTGCGCGCTTGAAAAACCATAAGTAATAAATAAAGAATCGATAAGTAAATTTTTATTGTGGGCTACGGGAGGAACACTATTAATAACAGGCTCATAGTAATAGTGGAACAAATTAGCAAAAAATATGCAAAAGCATAATAGGATTTTCATAAATATGGATCCATACCTGTAATTAGGTGTGTTGCTTGGGTCTGTAAATACGTTATCGTTTTTTTGAGTTTGATCATGTCGCCGGTGTCTGAAGAAATCTTTGACGTCTGTGGATTTGTTTAGCTTGTCAGCGTAAGCTGGGGCAGTGACTTTATTTAGTTGCGGGTCACATTTGCTGTCACAGTGTTGATAAGCAGACAGCAATGGCTTTTATAGGGAGAAAGCTTGCTAGGCGAAAATCCGCCACGTCTAAAAACACTGCAGCCGAACTATTTGATTGAATAGGTTAAAACTTAACTACTCAGCTGGCACCACCGGGAGGTTGTTTTTGCTAGCCAGCCAACCGGCCAAACGAGAAACATGAAGAATCTTGGCTTCAGGTACAGCATCAAATGAATGTGTCCGCCTTCCTGGCTGGGAGCGACTTAACCGGACTCTCAGTTTTCATGAGCTTTTAATTTTATTGTGTGCATTAAATATGGATATAACCAGAAGTTTCTCAAGTTTTTGTTCAATACCGCTCTACCTACAAGGAGAAAGCTCGAAACGTTGCATACGAAACATGGGAAATGAATCACAATCCCCTTTGCTGAAATAGTTTTGCTACTTTTACATGGTATCTATGCCAATGTCTTCAGGGAAGTGAGCATCCCCTGGCAGATATCCATACAACTAAATCATCTGTTTTGTGATCAGCAGACTGGTAACAGGAATTTATGTGATTGTAGGCTATTTCGCGGTTTCCGTCTCCTGCACGCAACATATGGTGTTCGTACTGCAGCGAAACTGTAGTACGATACATAAACATGCTGATGACGTCATAAAGCATCAGCGAATCAGGTGATAAATATCACTTATCTACGGTAGTAGTTATGATAGCACGTGGTAAATCATATAAGATGGTGTGCCGTTTTATTGTTAGAACACGCGAAACTGGCCAAGTAGTGGGTATGACGAATTGAACACAAAACCGGAAATGGTACATACCAATGGCACAAGACTAATCTGTGAAAGACTGAACGTGTGAGATGTTATTGTAGCGAAAATGACACGACAGGGGGGTAGACGTTTATTGCACACCGAACATGGGCACATGAGGGTCTCACGCGCGTCATCGAATATCAACTAGATTTCCGTCCCACCACGCAACACAGGTACGGATGTTAGAGACGAGCCAGTCCTTTCGCCTCGGGAGCTCTGACTTGGAAGTCCCGCCTTCCTGTTCTCGCCTCGATCTCCACTTCTCTGTACCCGATTTGGATCGGCCAGGAGTCGTTCGAGAGCTCTCGACTTGCTTGTTCTAGGTTGTGTCAATCGGCTCGGCCTCGGTCCTGTGGGCTGCGCTAGCGGCGTATTTGTCTGATTTATTGCGCTGTTCACATATTCCCGCTCCGTAGTTCCGGGCCCAGGCTCGTCGATAGCCGTCCTTCTCGATCCGCTCTCAGTTAGCTCCGAAGAGCTCCCCTGAGGCATTCTTGGAAGCGGCACCTCTACACCCGCCCCTCCTCGGGGACCTTTCTTCCTCTCGTACCATGGTCGCAGGAGAGCAGCATTCACCCAACGTTTCATTCCTCCGCAGTCGATTAAGAAGTTGCCCGCTTTCTGGTCGATAATGGTGTAGGGGCCTTTCCAGCGTTCTCTGAACTTGCTTGCGCCCGGCCCGTCATGAACCGGTCGATCGTTGTTCCGTAACTTGACTTGTTCTCCAATCCTGAATGGCCTCCACTTGTGAGCCTCATGTCTGGCGTCGTAATTTCGCTTATTCCGCTCTTGTCGAGCTTTGGTTTCGCTTCTAGCTTTCCCTCGCAGTCGCTCTTGATGCCCAGCTGGATGTTTCCGCTCACCCTGGTTCGGTAGGCAAGTATCGAGCACAATCCGTGGTTCACTGCCGAACAGTAATTCGAATGGCGAGACCTTGGTGGTTGATTGCATGCTGGTCCGATACGCGATCAAAACCTGAGGCAAAGCATCTTCCCATGCCAACTTCGTGCAGTTTATCCACGTCTTCAAGGTCCGATTGAAGCGTTCAGTCAACCCGTTGGTCTGTGGATGATACGGTGACGTGCGTCGTCTCTGGATGTTCCACTTCTGCAACACGGCCTGAAACGCTCTGGACTCGAAACAGGGTCCTTGGTCGGTTAAAACACACTAAGGGACTCCATACCTTGCGGGTATATTGAACACGAATACTTGAGACACTGTCTCGCCTGTTTGGTCCTTGATGGGTATGGCTTCCACCCACCGAGTGAAGTGGTCAATCATCACTAGAATGTATCTGTTTCCTGTTCGACTCACTGGTAAGGGCCCAAAGACGTCCAGTCCCCAACACCGAAGTGGCTCACCAACCTCCATCGATCGCATCGGCCGTCTCGGGGACTCCATCTCCCGACTCGTTTGGCAGTTTGGGCACCCCTAATGTATGCCGCGACATCCTTCCTCATGGTTGGCCAAAACACTCGCCTCCGCAGCAATTCAAAGACCCGCTCGAATCCCATATGGGCGCCATCATGAGTTATGCGCATCACACGTTCTCGCTGATTTGGTGGAACAAAAGGCACTTTCCGTCCGTCTATCGCCACCACCACGTTATTGTTTTCGACCTTCAGCCTGTCCCAGATCTTGAGGAGTTCCTCCACCTCTTCCGATGTGGCCTCCGGTTTGGTGCCAGCCTGTAAGTGAGAGCACAACACATTCACGAATTCATCAGTCCTTTGATCTCCCAGCAGGTTCCTCTCCCCCATCGCGAACGCACGCACCTGTATGGCATTGTCTGGCATGATGTCGTCCAAACACGGGCGTGACAACATATCTGGCAATATATTCTGCGTTCCACCCACGTGCTCAATGGTAAAGTTGAATTCCTGCAATCGGTAGGCCCATCGCGCAAGCCGTCCCCGCGGGTCTTTCGCCGTCATCAACCACGAGAGCGGTTTGTGGTCAGTGACGACCCGGAATTCATTCGCCAGTAAGTAATTTCTCCACTTCTCTAACGCCCACACGATGGCCAAGCATTCTTTCTCCGTTGTTGAATACTTCCGTTCCGCCCCCGTCAGCACTCTGCTCGCGTACTCCACCACCCCAGCCGGTTGAGACAAAACCGCACCGATGGCCACGTTGCTTGCGTCGACAGCCACAGTGAACCTCTCACCAGGATTGGGTAGCCGTAGACATGTCGGGGCTTCTGCTATGCCTGCCTTTAGATGGTCAAAGGCCTGATCCGCTTCAGCTGTCCACACGAACGGCACGTCCTTGCGAAGCAGCTTTAACAACGGGCTGACCTTCTCTGCGAACTGGGGCACAAACTTTGAATCATATGCCACCACTCCCAAGAACGAACGGAGCTGATGCTTGGATTTTGGTTTTGCGAAGCACTTGATCGTCTCGCGTTTCTCCGGAAGTGGATGGACTTGACAATTGCCCACGATGTGACCCAAGCATACAATTGACTTTTGGGCAATCTGCGACTTTTTACGACTGAGTTTCAGACCAGCTTCGTCTAGCCTCTGCAGTACTGCTCCAAGTCTGGTCACATGTTCCTGTTCCGTCTCAGAGAAGACGATGATGTCATCACCATAAACAACCACGCCTTTCAGGTTCGCGAGGACCATCAGCAACAACCGCCTGAATGTAGCCGGGGCGTTGCACAATCCAAACGGCATTCTCTAAAACTCATACTGCTGGCCATTGACACTGAACGCCGTCTTATGGCGATCTTCTTCTGCGATCGGCAGTTGCCAATATCCCGAGCGGAGATCAATCAGAGATATCTGCTTGGCACTGTGGAGGCTTGAGAAAATTTCTTCCATCTGAGGCATCGGGAATGCATCCTTCACCGTCACCCTGTTTAGTTCCCTGAAATCGATGCAAAATCGATAGGTTCCGTCGGCCTTTTTCGTCAATAGCACGGGTGATGAATACGGGCTGTGCGTTCGCCTGATGATTCCTTTCGATTCCATCTCGGTTACCTGCTACTGTATCTCAACCAAGGTGTTCTGTGGAATTCGTCTGAAGATTGGCTTACATTGTCCTCCTGGGATCAATGGTATTCGATGTTCAACCCAATTGCAAAATCCGTAATCATCTTCCGCGTCTGTGAATAAGTGGGCATACCTGCTCAGTACGTTGCGTATTGCACGGTTCTGACACGCAGGCACGGCTTTGAGTGCACCAATCCGGTCGGTTCTCTTCTTGTTTATCTCGATCGTATTGTTAGCCACGACCACCACATCGTTTCTCGGGTCGATGCTGACACCGAGCCGTTTCAGGATGTCGGTTCCGATGATGGTTTCGGTCGTCTCCTCCACGATGAACATGTCATGGCGGATGAGCGTTTCCCCTATCTTGATTCGTAACCGCTGCGTGCCCGTCACTTTCAAAGAATGCCCGTCGAGCGTCTGCATCGTGATTGACGATGGGTTTACTGGAACCCCGTTGAACTTCTTTGTACTTGACACTGCCGCTCCTGTGTCTACTATGGCTCGGACAGACACACCTTCTATAGTTATCTGGAGGACTGGTACTCGCCACCGACTCGGCATGGATAGAGAGAAACAATGGGGCACATTGACGTTGGTGCAGAATCTCGCCACATGACCACTCTGGTGGCATCGGAAACAGCGGCGACCGTTCCGGATTACCCGTACATTGCGTTGTGAAGCGGTGCTTGAAGACTCTATCGACAACAGCTTCTCCACCATTTCGGATAGGCGCTTTACTTTCTGTTCCAACTCAGCATGCCGGATGCTTCTCACTATCACTCGTTCCGATAAATTCTGGGCTACCGTCACCAGATCCACCGCTTTGCTGTCTCCCACCATCGACGCCAATTTCACCTGATCACGGAGTGGATCGGGCAGACTTCGGATAAACTGCTGTTTCAGTAGGCGCTCTCTTGCGTTGCCCTCTAACTCGGGGATCCCAATCGTTAGATGTCTGTCCAGCTGCTGGAAAAACACCATCAAATCCCCCTGTTCGTCCCATCTGGCTGCGTGAAATCGTTGCAGTGCTCGTTCTCTCTCCACATCCTTCCCAAATTCTGCACACAAGGCAGCCTTCATCTCAGCGAACGAACAGCCGGGTTTGGCCTTCCGAGTGAGCAGATACACCGCCTTGGCTCGTCCACTCAACCGTGTGCCCAAAGCAATTAGCAAATTTGCATCCCCCTCACCCCCGTGCAAGCCGCAATTCCGTCGAACTCATCGAGCCACGCCTCCACGTCACCGGCCGCAAATTGCTCTAACTGGGTCAACTCCATCACGATTAGTCACGGCACCAGTGTAGCGAAAATGACACGACAGGGGGGTAGACGTTTATTGCACACCGAAAATGGGCACATGAGGGTCTCACGCGCGTCATCGAATATCAACTAGATTTCCGTCCCACCACGCAACACAGGTACGGATGTTAGAGACGAGCCAGTCCTTTCGCCTCGGGAGCTCTGACTTGGAAGTCCCGCCTTCCTGTTCTCGCCTCGATCTCCACTTCTCTGTACCCGATTTGGATCGGCCAGGAGTCGTTCGAGAGCTCTCGACTTGCTTGTTCTAGGTTGTGTCAATCGGCTCGGCCTCGGTCCTGTGGGCTGCGCTAGCGGCGTATTTGTCTGATTTATTGCGCTGTTCACATATTCCCGCTCCGTAGTTCCGGGCCCAGGCTCGTCGATAGCCGTCCTTCTCGATCCGCTCTCAGTTAGCTCCGAAGAGCTCCCCTGAGGCATTCTTGGAAGCGGCACCTCTACATTATAACAGGCGGGTTTTTCTCAAGTGTTGCATATTGTGTGGGCCTGGCGAGAGGAACAATGTTCTGTTACACAAAACAAACCTACCATTCGTGGGTTTTGAGGAGAACATGCGTACACAAAGGTAGTCAGCTGCAAACTTTACTCGGAACGATGGTTGTTCGCTTTTGTTGTCAGGTAACAAGTTCCAACACAGTTTCGTTACGTCGTTTGACTTCGGTTTTCTAAAAGCTAGATTTTAGTCAGGTTTCCTTGGCTTTAAACATAACAGTACTCTTCTTGTGACTCACAAATATACCTGCCACTTAGCGTCGGTTACAAGTGCAAAAGTCGAGTTAACTCGCTCTAGGCCCAATCGTGACACCAAAGATTACGTGCCTGAGTGCCAGACCATCGAAGCTCCTGGTGCGTGTTAGATTTTAAGGCATAGAGTTAGGTAGAGGATCATTCTTCTACCCCTTAAACATTGGAATGCGCGCGGTTGATCATGTAACGGGAAGCATGCAACCGAACAATTCTTTTGCTTCTTCGTTGCGCTTCACAGCATAGTATACGAGCAATTTTGTGCCGTCGGTGCCTAATAAACATCCCGTGAATCCAAGTTAACACTAAGTTGCGGGGCATTATGGGAAGAAAAATAATAAATTAAGAAAGGTTTTGTTCCCGGCAGCGCGGGGTACTTCTGGGAAGGCCCGAACATGATAATACCAATAGGTATGGTCGGTAATTGTACAAAATTATAGCAAGTTAAGCAGAAACCTACTGGATTTGTGT
Source organism: Dicrocoelium dendriticum (assembly GCA_944474145.2). Lineage (NCBI taxonomy): Eukaryota > Metazoa > Platyhelminthes > Trematoda > Plagiorchiida > Dicrocoeliidae > Dicrocoelium > Dicrocoelium dendriticum. The sequence continues at coordinate 28,632,119 of OX104069.1, forward strand.
GTATGTATATATGAGTTGCCACAAAACGCATGTCTCCTTGGCTTATTTCTTCCGGTTTACGCCGGATATGAGGTATGTGCTTGGAACCGTGATTTGTGCAGCGCAAGCCACCCATGATCTATGTATAGGCGCTGGCGTTCTATGGAGGTACCCGTAGGGGTCATAGTAACAGACAACTCCGGTAACGGAGGTCGTCAACCCATCCACGTGTATATGTAAGGGTACTTTGTGAGGGAACTTGTGAAGTGTGACTAAATTCTTACGTTTCTATGCTGCGCTTGCCATGGTATGAATGAACCAAAAGACCCATTGTACTGAACGACGTTCGTGACGTAGGAAAGATCCTTAGGAAGGGGAAGAGGCAGCGACTTTATTTAGTGGCGTCACATTCGCCACATTGCGGTGTTGTTAAACAGACTTCTGTGGCTGTTTATAGATAGATGCTTACCAGACGAAAACCTACCACATTCTGGAACACTGCCGCTTAACTACTCGCTGGAACGGGATTAACCCAAACCACCCAGTTGGCACTACTTGGAGGATGTTCGGCTAGCTATCCTCTATGGTTAACATAGGCCTCATGGGTAATTGGGGAAATTTCTAGTGCCAGACGAGTAGGAAAAGAAAGGAAACTGGCACGCAAAGAACTGGTAAGCATTGTTGCTCAAATGTACGACTTGATGTTTAATCTTAACCTAAACTGAGGTGCAAAATGACTTTGATATGTTGAGAAGCCTCCTAGAGAGATCCAAACGTAGAACAATTTTAAGTTTTAAATTTTGTACATCAGCTTTGTGCAGGAGACATAGCAATCTTCTACGTATCGTAACAATTTTAGATTATCTACCGCCGGAGCATCAACGGCTGTGCGCCCAGGATTCGAACCCCGGCAGCACAGTTGACAGTCTGGCACACAAACCGCTACGCTATATTCGTGCTAGCTGTGCCGCTTATAAGTTAGGTGGTAACTAGTCCAGCAAAGCAGCGTCCATGCTACGATAGCAACATTTAGCGAAATGCTCATAGATTTGAAAGCTTTCATAGATTACCAAAGCTTCTTGATACAATTGCATCACCCATTGCATTCGTTTCTGCTTACTTTGATCGTTACAGGCGGTAGAAGAAGCGTCCACTGCCTCGTTCTTCCGGCACATTATCCTTTTGCATCCCGGAGCTAAAATCCTGTGCAGTTACAGAAGCTGGACTAGAATCAGAAAAGAACAGACAACTAGAACGTTACCCTTCCACCTTTCGTAACATTAATATCCTTCTTATTGAACCTGTGTGTTGTGGAATAGAAATTCCTTCTCTAATCTTGGCGTTCTTCCGTGCTTGCATGTTGCAACTGCCTTGTAACCCCGAAGTCGCGGGATCGAACCACCTTTGGGGACCGAGTGATCAACAAAATAGCCATAGCCTACGCGCGACAGATAGTAGTTGCGCGGCAGCAAAGCAACGTTACTGCGTACCGGTCTACTGCTGAAGTCTATTTTTGCTCATGACATTGAGCACAAAAGCCGTCCGTCTAACCCCAACTTATCTTTATGCGATGGTTAACGCTTGTGACTATATCGTGCTGATAAAATGTTCATACCTAATTTCCGTATGTTTTGCACGTTGTATTTTGGTTCCCTTCTCATCTTTTCTCCCTTATTCTCATTAGCATGGTGGCTCCGTTAGTTCAGGTGCGCATCATTGCGATACTTCCGAACACACGCTGCTGCACCGTGGCAATTGTTGATCATTGATTCATCCTGGTAAAATTTTGGTTACCTGTAAGCTGAAGCTACTCGGAAGTGAACGAAAATACAAATCGTATGCATTGCAAACCGTACGTCCCCGGTTCAAGGCTGTGTAGGGGACTGAGCGACATTCGCGATATCCTCGACTCACGCAACCCCGACTTTGGTTGCATGGCGGTGTAGCGTCTGCAAGGGGTAACGGCGCACTGCTGCTTCATCTAGTCTTTTTTACGGTTGTATGGAATCAGTCCATGAACTGTGCCACGCACTATCTTGAATTTCTTAGTTTCTGGAATTAAAGCGCAAGGTAGCTTTCCTTATGTCTGCCAAATCGACAGCTCTTTAACCTCGTTATTAGTGACCAACATTTTCGGTAGTTTGTAGCATACAGTTGTACTGTTTGCCCCACAATTTGATTGAACTACGTGTCTTCTTCCTACTTTAATGTAATTTTTCTCTTAAAATAATATGTTAATGACGCCGGCCTTTTCTAAATATACATTAGTGTATTGGTACCTTGTTCACAGCTGATTGGGAGCCGCTTCTATACCCTCGGGGACTCATCTGGTTAGTTTTGTAGAGGGAAAAACATCAGATAAGTCCACGCCTAGTATGCAAAAGGCGAAATAGTGGACCCATTAGCACTTTCTAGTTCCTCAATGGGCGCGATAGGAACTGACCCAGCGGTGACGGAACAGGGCACCACAAATAAGACACTGCAGTTCCGTATTACTCCGCGTAGCACGGCGACCATGACGGAACAAGACCATCGACTATAACGACGAGGCTTCACAACGAGTGACCACTGTAATGCGTACCAATAGTTATACATGATTGGGGCCAAGACGAGCAGTTACAACGCTACTTCACCTGTTTCAGGTGATAGTGCAGCGTGCCAGTAGCATGATTGAGGGGAGGGAAACACTGCTTGCCAGAGATCAACTTGGTGTATGCGAGGTTCAGCAAGGTGTCAGCATTGGGGACGGGATTTTCCGCAGGCTCTCGTCCTACGCCCGGCGGCAGTACGCGCGGCACAGTGTTCGCGTTCGTATTCGCAGCGTAAACCAAGGCGGTGGTTGTTGGCTGATGGACGACGAGCGCATTGGGATGCAACGTGTCGTTATCGGAAATGGCAGCGCTTGCGGATGCAGATTTAATCGGCAGCGGCGCATTCCATGTGCGCACATTATTCATGTGGCAAGCCTGCACGCATACCAGGAGGAGGATGTGCTTGCTGGTTGTTGTTGGGTATTGCCAGCGATAAGTACATCTGCGCCGGTGCTTTCGGAGGATAGGGTAGGGACGTTGACGGTGGCGCCGGTGAGATGCCCGAGTGATGTAGTTCTTGACCGGGCGGCGAAAATTCGCATCACTCGGGATATGTTTGCTGCTCTGGAAACGCAGATCCTGAGCATGGGCACCCGGGAGTTTCAGCCCACCATGGGCGTGTTTGCATGCGTGCGGGAGCTGCTCGCAAATCACAGTGATGTGCAGCTTCACACGCGATCATCGCAGTTGGAACAACTGCAACGGTTATCTTCGGAAAAGCTGCCTACCTTCCAAGGAATGCAGCCGTCATTCTCCGGTGCAGCTACCCACCTGACGGCAGGCAATGGTACGCGTACCACCAGGAATTCACCGGAGAGGGATGTCAGCAAAAGGATCACATTGGTGTCCCCCGTGGCTGGTGTTTCCCAGTCTCCTTGCAACGACCGCAGGCGTCGCAGACGGAAGTCGCCTTTGTTAACGCGTGTGGTGGAGGTGGTGGAAGGCAGCATGACATCACGGGAGTTGACATTTCTGACCCAATTAAAAGAAGGACATCAGCGCGCCACCGCACATACACATGGCGTACAAAGAGAGGCACTGCTGCCAAAGATGCGGACAGCGCGGTTTGCGCTTTGTGTGAGGAGGAAGATGACGCGTGCGGGAGCTCGGAGATTGCCGACTGGATAAGTTGCGATGTTTGCTTCAGGTGGTTTCATCAAACCTGCGCTGCATACCATGGGGAGGCGGCATACACATGTGCGCGTTGTTGCGGGTATGTTCCGTTACAGGTATTTAAGGTTGCTTCTCTTTAAGGATACACAGGAACAATATGTGAATACTGCATAAGGAACCTCTTGAAATGGAAAACCCTTCCAATCGGTAAGTTCCCACGGCACTGCCTTTCTTCCCCAACTGCAAATGTACTTGACTATTTTGTGACCAGTGCAACGGGGGACATGGGTGTTAACCATGGTAGCTTGTGTCTTTCAATTACAACGCTGTGCGCTGTGATTTTAAGACACGGATGGGTTCTTATTTAGCTCAGTTTACTGTGGTGTAAACGCAAGTCCTTAAACTGCTGCAAGAACTGAACCGTTCCAAAGCAGCTGGGCCTGATTCCATTCCCACGAAGCTTCTGCATGAGCTGGCGGTGTAACTGACTGGACCGCTGACGATGGTGTTTTCGAATTCACTTGACAGCTGTACATTAACTTCTGAATGGAAGGAGGCTGTCATCTGTCCTATCTTCAAAAATGGCGACATGAGGCTGTCAGCCAAGTATAGGCCAGTTAGTCTGACCAGCGTCGTGGTCAAACTGCTTGGAAAGCTGGTAAGAGATTCGTTGGAATGTCACCTCAATAGATTTCATGTACTCAGTAGTGCACAACATGGATTCCGGAAAGGGTTTTCGCGATTGACGATTATGTTGGTTACTGGTGAAGCTTGGGCTGAGGCAGCGGACAATGGCCACCTGGTGGATGTGTTTTTGGTTTACTTTTCGGAATCATTTGATAACGTACCCCGATTGAGGCTATCACAAAGGCTGAGGTCCTAAGCCGTATCTGGTCGCCGCCTTCACGGAGTATCTGCGTTCTTGCAAGGAAGAGAGCAGTGTGTATTTGTGGGTCGCAGCTAATCCTGTAAGCAAGCGGTCCTTAGCGGTGTCCCACAGGGCTCCGTCCTTGGACCAATGCTGTCCTCCATCTACCTAAACCATCTCCCTGGAGAGCCTGGGGGTATCTTTGCTATTGTTTGCTGATGACCTTAAGCCATGGAATGTTGCCAAAGTTTCTGGGGGTTCTGAGGCAATACATCATGCACTGCACAGACTCTAGGACTGGTCTACTTTGTGCCTACTGCACATAAATCAGCCTACGTCTTCTGTCCTTCGTATAGGAGCAACTTTCCCGCCTTCGAGTTACGTACTCGGTGAGGTGGAACCCCCCTGTTGTCTCCAACCAGGTAGACCTAGGTGTCGTTCATTCCTCGTGTTTGCATTCTGGTGAAAACTGGAAGAAGGCCGCTAGTAAGGAATTCAGAATGCTGTGGTTAATACGCCGTTCTTTCAGGGTCCTAACTGCTGACATAGTTGTGAAGAGGTTGTCAGATTCGTCCGGCCCCCTCTTGAATACTGCATCCAGGCTTGCTCGCCCTGCCTTGTTCGGGACGAAATGGAGCTTGAGAGGGTTTTGAGAGTAGGTACCAAATTGCTCGAGGGGTTACGGGGGCAATCGTACCCCCAGTGTCTACTTTATTTGGGTATGTATTCAATGCACTACCGACGGCTTCGAGGCGACCTACTCCTTACTTACCGCATTTTAACACGGAAAGTTTGACCGGACTTGAGCTAACCATTTAGCCGGGCTAGGTTGCTTTGTCTTCGCGGTCATCCCATAAAGCTACACAAGCCGCGTTCCGACCGGATCAGGGCGGAAACGCCCTCATCGCGTAGAGTTGTCGAGCGCCGGGAACCACCGACAAACACGTAATTATTTCCCTGCATAGTAATATACATTTGTACCCCCTTCCTGGTGTGCTTCAATTGTTGTCCGGGATTTCCGCGTATAGCATACCATGTCACCGTCTCTGCGCGTATTGTGATTATGGCTTCGGACTACTGTGTGACTGGAAGGAAGGCACTGCAGGCCATGTTATTTTATTTATCAAAAGCCAGGGAGAACTCCGTTGCGCGGTTTCATATTTTGCAGTAGCTGAAAACTACGCTCTTTCCCACTTCCATTAACATGTCTGCCAGCGTTGGCAATGGTGTGGGCTTGAATGCCTCACCAAATCAGTATTTGCTCCCTGGTCATTTCGTTACCTAGTCGGACGGGGAGGAGGGAAATTTGGCTGCAAATACGCAATGGGTAAGTGGACACTGTATTCTTCATAGCAGTCTGCTTTGTATTGATATCATTTATTGTGCGTCGCCATTTTTATAACGTTCACTGGGCAGTGCACGGCAAACCTACGACCGTTCCTGGTAGGTTATTAATGGGAACCGTTGGACACTAATAGCTTCATAGCGATTAGTTGGAAGCATTTCGCCTGGGCCACAAGGGGAAATCTCTTCCTGTAGGCTTCGCGAAAGCCTTCGTATTTCCTAAGGAAAACCTTCGTATTGGTTCGTCAATACGGGGAACGAAGTTCGTACATACTAAGAGAAATCTCCGTATTGCTTCGTAATTACGGAGCGCAGCTTTCGCATTTACTAAGAAAAACCTTCGTATTGCTCCGTCAATACGGGGAAACGCCTTCGTATTTACTAAAAAACCTTCGTATTGACTAAGGAAAACCTTCGTATTCGCTTCGTCATTACGAAGGCTGCGCTTCGTATTGAAGGAGAAAAATCTTCGTTTACCTCCGGAAGTGCGGTCCGTCTGTCATGTGATTTGTTGCGTATGCCGTACGCAATCACGTGCGCACCATAAACTGTAGAAGCCATTGGTGGACAACCACCTTCGCATTCCTCGTGTCACTCATCGGCAAACACTAAGCTATTACGAAGCGAAATCTCAGTTTACCTTCGTAAAACCTTCGTATACCACCGTACTGTGTCCGGACACGTATGACTAAGAAAAAACTTCGTATACCTCCGTATTTGCTAGCAGGGTATTTACATATATACATAGATACATATATATATATATAGCTTTACACCGCATTTCCCACGATTAAACATACACACTGCATTATCTATCCATTATCAAAGATTCTCTTCATCATATGCATTATACGGTTAACAAAGCCATACGCAAGCTACACTAGAAATGAATCCCCACTTCCATAAGCCAGCTAGTCAACGCCGATTCCCCTATGTCTTGCACAATTTACCATATATTCTCCGAAAGCCTTCTTTTTTCAAATACATACCGCGGACCTACATAAACCATATTTCATAGTCCGTTTGCTTTATACCGGCTTAATTATAGTTATATTTCAACTTTTACGCTTTTATTCAACTTTGTAATTAAGCATGGTACAGATCAAATTTTGCATTTTTGGAGGTTCTGACCACCTTGGAAACACGTTGCGCAAGAAATTCATTCATTAAAACCATTACTTTTTCAGAACGCAGAACACAGGTTGCCCTCATTTACAACAGCACGCATTAAAACCAAAACTTACGCCACTCCAAAAACACAACCTAGTGTTAATTAAGCATTCCTTTTTCATACCCTGTTCAAATTACGCCGTAACTGTTGTTTATATTTGCATCATTTTGAGATTGATTTACGCTAGTTCGTCGGCCAGAAACTTAATTTTGCGCATCTCTAGAAAGACAATCAAACACTTGGCCGTGTTTTGCAACCGGTATTTGAGGAGCATTGCTCACGTCTAGTGGGAACATTGGGTAAGCAGTGCTTAGGTCCTACAGTTGGATTTTGCCATAAAGCCTTCTGGTACCTCACGAGTGTTTGATGGATGTTAATCGTTTGCGTTGTATAGATCATATCATTCTTATGTCCGTTGACCGACTTCCTTAATTGGTATTATACGCCATGGCTGCACCAAGTTGTGCGAAACCACGAGGTGGGCAATTCACTACGTGGCGTAGAGGCAAGGAGAAAAAGACTGAAAGATTTGGTCAGGACTGGTGCGTGCCGTGTTCCTGGACGGGGGCCTCGGGACAGTTCACATCAATGGTTAGAGATCTTGTCAGACATGGCGCAAGCAGTGGTGTTCCTGCTTGCGGTTTATTGCACCTGTTTTTTTTAATTTTCGTTCCATTCTGATTAGTCTAACGCACTTACTCCTTATTTTCTTTTCCAATCCATACTGTAAATGTAGAACAATTCTTGTAATATCTTCGAATTACGTTCAGCAAATTACGTACATATTACCTGTAGGCAAAATTAATGTTCCAACGCACTTTCCTCAAAGGCCTCTTTGATTAGTCCACACTTCGCTTCAGTCTGGTAGTAATAAATAAAAACGAGCCATTATGGCTGCGTCGATTACATTTAACTCTTGATTTCCTTCACAAGGTCGTTTGAGATAACGTGCATAGCTTACACCTTTCTATGCCATTTTGGTTGGAAACTAGAACTGAAATACGCGACACCGTTTGCATACTTTTTGCTTCTCCATGGAATACCACAGTCAGATAGAATATTTATCTAATAAAGTTCAGTCTGATATGGACGAAGCTACTTGGTTGCATACAATGTAAAAAAACGTATGTATTCAACCAAATCCTTAAGCATTTCCTGACCTCAAGAAAAGTGAAACAGGTCTTAAGTTTGCAACTCCGCGACGATGGATTATTTGAAGAAGAACCGGGTCATATACGGCGCGAAACTTGTTATCTTTGTATGGATGCTTCAATTTAACATCCTTGAATTTTTTCTTGAGGAAAAACCACATCATTTACAAAGTGTAGACTAATGCAAAGATTCCTAGCTTATGAGGCCAATTGTTCGTCTTTCAGACTTGCAGCTTAGGCTGCTGCAACGAATAGGAGAATTACCGAAGAGTCTCGCTAGACTCATTCTCGTTCAACTGTTTGTTCCTACCGCATGTTTAGGCTTTCACCTTTTTTGAGCTTTTTACTATAAACGGTCTGGTTTTTTCCTGCCTGAGGTTTCACTTACACGAAAATTACGCTGACCAAAGTCTTGTGCATCGCAACGTCTACCAAAGGTCATCAACCGAGATGTTGTTGTATATCCGGTCGATTTCAGTTCACTAAATACACGCGTTTCATGAGAACCAAATATATGGTAAATGCTTGCACAATAATTTATCGTCTTACATAATTTAGTCCAGATCACTTTGCGTAAATTAACAGCATTTGATATTATGGCCTATTTTCTGTTACCGGCGACATGTTTCACCGTAGACTTATTAACCCCCTTATCCGCTTTTGCAGTAGGATGTCATAATGGTTTACCAGATTCTGAAGCACCCAAACCACATTTACCGTCCGCTGCTGGAATTGAACCACAACACTAAACTAAGAGGTCACCCTCTAAAACTGACAATTCAGTATAGCCGGCTTGAATACCGTAGCAGTTTTTTTTCTATCTGCGGGTGCCAACCTTGGAACGCCCTCCCTAATTATGTCGTCCCTGCTCCAAATCTGGCGATATTTAAAAGACGTGTTGACGATGCGTTGTCTCACTTACATTTCATTTTATGACTTGTTAGCCAGGGGCTATGAAACGCAATCAAACGATGTCTTGCTAAACGCCTAAACAATGGATTTATGGATTTATACATTTAATACGCGAACATCTCCGCTATTCCACATAAGTCTATAGTGAGTCCACCACAACTCTTTTCACTTTATTATGCAATTGATTTTCGCAATAATTTCCATCCCACGGGACTTGTTAAGCGATGCGTTTTTTACCCGTAGTAAACCATTGTTCCAGTGTTCCATTTCCACCGAGAACGTTTCCACGGAACAATAGGTAAAACACCAAAATATGGTGTTGCATCTTTTCGAATGAAAGAGTTTGAAAAATGCATTGTGCCAATGGAATCGCTTTACTTGAGATAGCACAAAGGACATCAAAAACTTGGAAACGTTTATCGAGGAAAGCATTTTAATATGGCCCTCATGTAGCCATTTCCGTGTACAGTGTTGATTTTGGATTGATCAGTGTTTGTACCTTTATTCAGCATTTCAGATGATAATTTGCGTCAGGTTGATAGCCTTATTTATCTCGTGCGCTGCACTTAGCTAGTGGTGGCATTTAACGTGAAATTTCGAGGAAATTTGCTAATATGTCTCGCATTCACATATGGCGTCGTCACGATATATTGCATTAACAAATACTGGTTTCCCTATACCTCTGGCCTTAACGTTAGTTTGAATGGCTGCTAGGCACGGACTGTTCGATCGGATGAGTTCGAATGACTGTGTGCTCACAAAAACAGCTGCTTGCAAAAGACATTTCATTTGTGACAGCAGCGCGATGTAAACATTACGGCATTAGATGCATTGTTTTGCGAAAAAACTGACGTTAGCTCTGCTACTTACCACGTATGCTAAACAATAGTCTTCCGCGTCGCACATATTTGCGCGCTTGAAAAACTATAAGTAATAAATAAAGAATTGATAACTAAATTTTTATTATCGGCTACGGGAGGAACGCCATTAATACTAGCAGGCTCATAGTAATAGTGGAACAATTAGCAAAAAATATGCAAAAGCATAATAGTGTTTTCATGAATATGGATCCATACCTGTAGGTAGTTGTGTTGCTTGGGTCTGTAAATACGTTATCGTTTTTTGAGTTTGATCACGTCGTCATTGTCTGAAGAAATCTTTGACGTCTGTGGATTTGTTTAGCTTGTCAGCGTAAGCTTGGGCAGTGACTTTATTTATTTGCGGGTGTAGGACTAGTTAATACTAGTCCGAGACAATGCGCGGAATTAAGCGCGGATATCAGAAGGCAATTGGAGTCGGACACAGCGGACTGTATTCGATGGGACTACAACAAGAAACGGACGGATGAAGCGACGAGAGGGTACGTCAGTGCCGGAACTCACCGTGGAGAAAAGTGGTAAGCCGGATGCAGTTCATAATGGCCGTAGAGTCGGCATTAAAACAAAAAGCAATATTTTATGACTGAGTAATAAAAGTGTACAAAAAACAAGAAATATCTTTTGGGTTGCTACAGAGCTCCCCTCCTAGAAGGCTGAACGAAGAAGCCTTCGAAATCAACTGGTTGTGGATCCAAAGTTTGCAAAAGGTTCTGGTATACAAAGAAGAGTCTGCTCGGGATCGAAAAAAAATGTAGCCGAAAATTTGTATCCGCTGTGCCGTCCGGTCTTTATTATTTATTGATTGCAGGGCAAGGTGCATTTCGGCGAGCCGTTGGAGCGGGCTTGTCGGACTACAAAAAAACTGGCTAGTCCAGAAAAAGGCCGACAGGACCTCAACCTCCGCTGCTGCCAAACGGTGCGCTTGGGAGTGGTCTTTCAACCCGCCGCACCCCGCCCCGCGCCATAACGACCCACGTCCCACGAAGAAAACGACCATGGTCTTACGGAGAAGCGACCCTCGTCCCGCGGAGAAACGACCAGTGTCCGCGTCAGGGTCCTCGAAAACATTCCTCGTGTGGGCCAGTCGATCGAAGGGGAGGGTTGGGGCATGTAAAGACGAGAAAATAGAAAAACACGCGCAGAAAACGCCAAAAAAACAAACGAATGATCTGCGTGTTTAAAATTTTTGGTTTTTGAATACTTTTTTTCGAAGTTTTTTCGGGGGGTTTTGGTATTTTTGTTTGTTTTCAAATCGTTAATCGACCAAAAATGAGGCAAATATATACAATATCTACAAAGTTAAAAGTATTTACACTGTACATAGTCGGTGAAGCGAACGGGCTTACGTACCTCCCGACCACGGCGATTGGTCGTGGGAGGTGGCGGACTAGGTTCGGGTGATGTCGGGATTGCTGAAGCTTGCAGACCGTGATCGTGGTCTGATTGGACTTCATTAGCATGCGGAAAATTGGTACGGTGAGTTGTGACGTCGCACGAGGCACTACTAGACGAAGTAGGCGAGGTAGTTTCTTCCATAAAGGCGGGTTTCAGACGGTCGATGGTGACGACTTCGTGTCGACCACCGCGGTCAATTGTGTACGCCTTACTCGCACGATGCAGCACCTTGAAGGGTCCTATGTACGGCGACTGAAGAGGCTGTCGAACACCGTCTGTGCGAAGAAGGACGTGTGAACACGTAGACAGCTTCTCGGGCACGTACACTGGTGTCTTCTGCGATCGAGGAGCGGGTGCACGTAACTCACGCATCTGGTGAGCCAATCGATCAGTGTAACTTCCGTAGTCAAAAGTGTAAGTACATGGGGCTGGTGCTACCAGCTGTCCGGGCAACCGCAGCGTGCACCCGTAGACTAGCTGCGCTGGTGTGGCGTGGAAATCGGTTTTAACGGTGTTTCTTAAGCCTAGGAGAACGAGGGGAAGCGTTTCAGACCATGAAGGATCTGCGTGCGCACGTAGCGCTGCCTTCAACTGGCGGTGAAAACGCTCCACCATGCCGTTAGCGGCCGGATGATACGCCGTCGTCTGAACATGGCGACAGCCTAAATCCTTAAGCAACGTGGCAAATGTTGACGAAAAATGTGACCCTCGATCGGTGGTCACGATGGCGGGACAGCAGTATTGAGCTACCCAGCGCTCCATAAAAGCTTTCGCTACCGTTTCCGAGGAGCAATTTGGCATAGGGACGGCCTCAGGCCATCTTGTAAATCGATCGATGCAGGTCAGTAGATATACAGAGCCTTTGGAAGGCGGTAGAGGACCAACGAGGTCGACGTGCACGTGAGGAAAGCGTGCGCCTGGCGTCGGAAAAGTGCCTAATGGGCTCTTCGTGTGCTTGTGTACCTTCGCGCGTTGACACGGAAGGCAAGCAGCTGCCCAAGTACGGACGTCCCGATTAACATTGAGCCAAACGAATCGTGCGGTTACGAGTTTAACCGATGCACGAACGCCTGGATGAGACAAGCCGTGCAACGCGTCGAACCCGGTCTACCGAAACTCACGTGGGACGACTGGGCGCGGCGTGCCCAGAGATAAATCGCAGAGTATAGTGCCGTCTGATGATGTCAGAGGAACGGGTCGTATATCCAATGAGGGAGACCTGCGTAGTAGATCAACCTCAGGATCGTTGAGTTGTGCTGTGGCCATGGCTGCCAAGTCGATAGCAGTGCCGGCGTCAGCGGAGATAGCTTGAATGCGGGAAAGTGCTTCGGCGACGGGGTTGTGCACACCGGAGACATGCCGTATATCGGTCGTAAACTGAGCGATATAGTCAAGGTGACGCGACTCTCTAGGAGAGTATCGGTCGATAAAAGTACCAAAATTACGCAAGCAACAAATGAATATAGGTATATAATCGAGAAAAAGGAACGAACTCACAAAAAAATACAAACGAGAAAAAATGTTAAATTTGCGCGTGCGAATCGGGGTCACCAATTTGTAGGACTAGTTAATACTAGTCCGAGACAATGCGCGGAATTAAGCGCGGATATCAGAAGGCAATTGGAGTCGGACACAGCGGACTGTATTCGATGGGACTACAACAAGAAACGGACGGATGAAGCGACGAGAGGGTACGTCAGTGCCGGAACTCACCGTGGAGAAAAGTGGTAAGCCGGATGCAGTTCATAATGGCCGTAGAGTCGGCATTAAAACAAAAAGCAATATTTTATGACTGAGTAATAAAAGTGTACAAAAACAAGAAATATCTTTTGGGTTGTTACACGGGTCATATTTGCTGTCACAGTGTTGATAAGCAGACAGTTATGGCTTTTATAGGGAGAAAGCTTGCTAGGCGAAAACCCGCCACGTTTAAGAACACTGCAGCCGAACTATTTGATTGAACGGGTTAAACCTTAACCACTCAGCTGGCACCACTGGGAGGTTGTTTTTGCTAGCCAGCCAACCGGACAAACGAGAAACATGAAGAATCTTGGCTTCAGGTACAACATCAAATGAATGTGTCCGCCTTTCTGGCGGACTCTCAGTTTTCATGAGCTTTTAATTTTATTGTTTGCGTCAAATATGGATGAAACCAGAAGTTTCTCAAGTTTTTGTTCAATGCCGCTCTACCTACAAGGAGAAAGCTCGAAACGTTGCATAAGAAACATCGGAAATGAATCACAATCCCCTTTGCTGAAATATTTTTGCTACTTTTACATGGTTCCTATGACACTCTCTTCAGGGAAGCAAGCATCCCCTGGCAGATATCCATCCAACTAATTCATCTGTTTCGTGATCAGCAGACTGGTAACAGGAATTTATGTGATTTTAGGTTATTTCGCGGTTTCCGTCTCCTGCACGCAACATATGGTGTTCGTACTGCAGCGAAACTGTAGTACGATACATTAACATGCTGATGATGTCATAGAGCATCAGGAAATCAGGTGGTGAATATCACTTGATCTACCGTAGTAGTTATGACAGCACGTGATAAATTATATAAGGTGGTGTGCCGTTGTATTGTTAGAACACGCGAAATTGGCCAATTAGTGTGTATGACGAATTGAACACAATACCGAAAATGGTAAATACCAATGGCACAAGACTAAACTGTGATAGACTGAACGTGTGAGATTTTATAGGAGGCGGGTTTCTCTCAAAGGTTGCATGCTGTGTGGGCCTGGCGAGAGGAACAATGTTCTGTTCCACAAAACAAACCTAACATTCGTGGGTTTTGAGGGGAACATGTGTACACAAAAGTAGTCAGCTGCAAACTTTACTCGGAACGATGGTTGTTCGCTTTTGTGGTCAGGTAACAAGTTCCAACACAGTTTCGTTAAGTCGTTTGGCTTCGGTTATCTGAAACCTAGATTTTAGTCAGATTCGCTTGGCTTTATACCTAACAGTACTCTTCGTGTGACTCACAAATATACCTGCCACTTAGCGTCGGTTACAAGTGCAAAAGTCGAGTTAACTCACTCTAGGCCCAATCGTGATATTAAAGATTACGTGCCTGAGTGCCAGACTATCGAAATCTTGGTGCGTGTTAGATTTTGAAGCATAGAGTTATGTAGTGGATCATTCTTCTACCCCGTAAACATTGGAATGCGCGCGGTTGATCATGTAACGGTAAGCATGCAACCTAACAATTACTTTGCTACTTCGTTGCGCTTCACAGCATAGCATACGAGCAATTTTGTGCCGTCGGTGCCTAATAAACATCCCGTGAAACCAAATTAACACTAAGTTGCGGGGCACTATGGAAAAATAATAAATTAAGAAAGCTTTTATTCCCGGCAGCGCGGGGTACTTCTGAGAAGGCACGAACATGTTAATACCAATAGGTATGGTCGGTAATTGTACAAAATTATAGCAAGTTAAGCAGAAACCTACTGGATTTGTGTGTAGGTATATTTGAGTTGCCACAAAACGCATGTCTCCTTGGCTTATTTCTTCCGGTTTACACCGAATATGAGGTATGTGCTTGGAACCGTGATTTGTGCAGCGCAAGCCACCCATGATCTATCTATAGGCGCTGGCGTTCTATGGAGGTACCCGTAGGGGTCATAGTAACAGACAACTCCGGTAACGGAGGTCGCCAACCCATCCACGTGTATATGTAAGGGTACATTGTGAGTGAACTTGTGCAGTGTGACTAAATTCTTACGTTTCTATGTTGCGCTTGCCATGGTATGAACGAATCAAAAGACGCATTGTACTGGACGACGTTCGTGGCGTAGGATAGATCCTTCGGAAGGGGAAGAGGCAGCGACTTTATTTAGTGCTGTCACATTCGCCACATTACGGTGTTGTTAAATAGATTTCTGTGGTTGTCTATAGATAGAATACGTACCAGACGAAAACCTACCACATCCTGGAACACTGACGCTTAAATACTCGCCGGAACGGGATTAACCCAAACCACCCAGTTGCCACTACTTGGAGGATGTTCGGCTAGCTAGTCTCTGGTTAACATAGGCCACATGGGTAATTGGGGAACTTTCTAGTGTCAGAGGAGTAGGAAAAGAAAGGAAACTGGCACGCCAATAACTGGTAAGCATTGTTGCTCAAATGTACGACTTGGTGTTTAATCCTAACCTAAACTGAGGTGCAAAAATGACTTTGAAATGCTGAGAAGCCTCCTACAGGGACACAAGCGTAGAACAATTTTAAGTTTTAAATTTTGTACATCACCTTTTTGCAGGAGACATAGCATTCTCCTATGTATTGTACCAATTTTAGATTATCTACCGCCGGAGCATCAAAGGCTCTGCGCCCAGGATTCGAACCCGGCAGCACAGTTGACAGTCTGGCACACAAACCATTACGCTATATTCGCGCTAGCTGTGCCGCTTATAAGTTAGCTGGTAACTAGTCCAGCAAAGCAGCCTCCATGCTACGATAGCAACATTTAGCGAAATACTCATAGATTTGAAAGCTTGCATAGATTTCCAAAGCTTCTTGATACAATTGCCTCACCCATTGCATTCGTTTCTGCTTACTTTGATCGTTACAGGCGGTAGAAGAAGCGTCCACTGCCTCGCTCTTACGGCACATTATCCTTTTGCATCCCGGAGCTATAATCCTATGCAGTTAAAGAAGCTGGACTAGAATCAGAAAAGAACAGACAACTAGAACGTTACCCTTCCACCTTTTGTAACATTAATATCCTTCTTATTGCACCTGCGTGTTGTGGAATAGAAATTCCTTCTCTAATCTTGGCGTTCTTCCGTGCTTGCATGTTGCAACTGCCTTGTAATCCCGAAGTCGCGGGATCGAACCACCGTAGGGGACCGAGTGACCAACAAAATAGCCATAGCCTACGCGCGACAGATAGTAGTTGCGCGGCAGCAAAGCAACGTTACTGCGTACCGGTCTACTGCTGCGGCCTATTTTGCTCATGACATTGAGCACAAAAGCCGTCCGTTTGACCCCAACTTATCTTTATGCTATGGTTAACGCTTGTGACTATATCGTGCTGATAAAAAGTTCATACCTAATTTCCGTATGTTTTGCACGTTGTATTTTGGTTCCCTTCTCCTCTTTTCTCCCTTATTCTCATTAGCATGGTGTCTCCGTTAGTTCAGGTGCGCATCATTGCGATACTTCAAAACACGCGCTGCTGTACCGTCGCAATTGTTGATCATGGATTCATCCTGGTAAAATTTAGGTTACCTGTGAGCTGAGGCTATTCGGAAGTGAACGAAAATACAAATCGTATGCATTGCAAACCGTACGTACCCAGCCCAAGTCTGTGTATGGGGTTGGGAGACCTTCGCGATATCCTCGACTCACGCAACCCCGAATTTGGTTGCATGGCGGTGTAGCGTCTGCAAGGGGTAACGGCGCACTGCTGCTTCATCTAGTCTTTTTTACGGTTGTATGGAATCAGTCCATGAACTATGCCACGCACTATCTCGAATCTCTTATTTTCTTGAATTAAAGCTCAAGGTAGCTTTCCTTATGTCTGCCAAATCGACAGCTCTTTAACTTCGTTATTAGTGACCGACATTTTCGGTTTTTTGTAGAACACAGTTGTACTGTTTGCCGCACAGTTTCATTGAACTACTGCCTTCTTCCCACTCTAATGTAATTTTTCTCTTTAAATAATATGTTAATGATGCCGGCCTTTTCTAAATATACATTAGTATATGGGTACCTGGTTCGCAGCTGATTGGGAGCCGCTTCTATACCCTCGGGGTACTCATCTGGTTAGTTTTGTAACGGGAAAACCATCAGATTAGTCCACACCTAGCACGCAAAATGTAAAATAGTAGACCGAATCGCACTTTCTAGTTCCTTAATGGGCGCGATAGGAGCTGCCCCAGCGGTGACGGAACAGGGCACCACAAATGAGGCACTGCAGTCCCGTATTACTCCGCGTAGCACGGCGACAATGACGGAACAAGACCATCGACTATAACGACGGGGCTTCACAACGAGTGACGACTGTAATGCGCAGCAATAGTTATACACTGATTTGGGCCAAGAAGATTAGAGCGTCCATCCACTTCGTAGCCTTTATTTCAGGCCACAACCCGTAGGCATCCGGTTTCTTTAACCCTTCCTCAGTAATGATGTACTGATAGGCACGACTGTTTAGTTTATACAGAGTATATTTACGAAACGAGCGGCGAAGTGTACACAATATTCTTCAGTTGCACGCAAGAGAGTGGTGTATTGACCCACAGAATCCCTGTTTGACCGTGAAAATTATTCTAAACCATGTTAAATTTATCTTTTTGTTTGCTTTGGTTTGCTTTGGTTTGCTTCTTGTATTTCCCCTCCGATTGTTTGATTGACATATGCAACATTCACATCCAATTTGCGACCAATCGGAAGCGACGTGCCGACAGACGCTTGTCCTTCCAATCGACACAAGTATATATCCTCCCTAGCTAATTCAATTCTGGTGCCCTATACTTGGCTCTAGCCAAATTAGCAATCTTCCAATTGCTTCTTTTTAGCTTAGTTTCGTGTGTTCTTCCGTGCGTTCTTGGTTGTTCTTCTAGCGGGCGGTTAACATGAATCATTCAAGCATGCAGTATTTTGAGATATTGGATTTTATCCTTGTTAATATATTTCAACCATTATTTTATTTATTGCTTGTACGTACCGATCACTTGCGCTTCTGTTTGGCTACGCTACATACTGCTGTCTGCTTCTACTCACCTATCCCATCCTTTGTAGGTTTTTTCAATACATATTTGGTCCAGGTTTAACCGTTCGCCCTAGTTCCGCACTCGGCACTCCTTACGTGCCGTTTTGCTACTGGCCTGTGATTAGTACACTACAATTGCTGACTAAACTGCGAGCAGGGTACCGCATCGCCATCATCCTTAATGATAAACAGGTTCATTTTCTCCTTTTAAGTGCGATTTTTAAACCATTTTTGGGGTATTCTATATATCCTTCAGTTGCCAATAGTTTCCGCTTCACATTTAGTTTCGCATAGCTGTCTGTCGCCTTGTCCTATTCGAGGCCCCTCATTTCTGTTTGACCCGTTAGTGTAAGATCTTATGCATCACGGAATTATTTCCGCCCAACCTAAATGTAGACCGTTGCTAGTCAGCTTTCCAGGGCCTTCGCTCTACAGCTCAGAGACACCCATTAGAGTCCGCATACGGATCTTTCTTATGAGTCTTTTAAGCGGAAAATCGTGATCCGATGGGATCAATCAGCGAGTATGAGAAGACGACAGCTATTCCATGGTTTGCGTCTACGAGAGGCATGGCCATGCGCCATATTGAGTGAGATGAAAAGATTCCTCAGTTGGTGCTTAATAGACGACTCCATCACTCTGAAATCTTGGATTAGGCGCTTCCCGAATTAGATTAAGCTGTCATCCTTTCCGCCGAGGTTCCTTTCCCTAATGTAGTAGTGCAACTGGCTGACGCGCATAGACCACGTTTCACCCGCTATATATCCGCCGAATGGTTGTAAGGCGTCTCCGCTTCTATCTATTTCATACAAGTATCATGCAGTTTCTCTCTTTGCTATCCATAGTACTGAAAGTGCTAGAGAAATTACGCAGCGCTCTCAAACCCTTCAACACTCGATACCTCACCAGTACCTAAGCACAAGCCGATGAAGCCTAGCAGAATACCACGTATCAAATTATACTGGTAGCACTACCGCTTTGGCTCTCAAGCGAAGCGAAATGCTACGACTTGCACTTCCCTGCGGCTCAATCGGGGAACCTTCCAAGCCACAAACCACGTACCAATAACATCACTGGCCACACCTCCTGCAGTGACCGCTGTTACGTTCAAGCTTGAAAATCCGGAACTGCGTTTCAGGTTGCTAACGGGGCTGAAATAATCATGGTTCTGCCCACACTTGGGAGGTGCTTCGGCCGTCTAATAACAGTCCCCGTACTCCTAAAGGCACACTCTGCCATACTTACGGTCAACGCTCTTTAACCATTAAATTTGGACTCCTTAATATATTTCGTTGGGTGTTCATTATTGCCAACGTTCCGTTTGCAATTAATGGCATAGGCAGTTCGACCTCTCGGTCGATACTAAACAAAGGAGGATAGTGGATACCACAACGACGCTCAGCGTCCTTGGCACCAACTCCGGCATCTCAGCCCCCACCCCGGTCTTCCGATTACGCCAACCTATCCTCTCACTAAGCTAGGCTAATGCATCCAATAACCACAGCACTTCCCGCGGCATCTCAAGTCATGCAACACATCCCAACTAACAGCCTTCTCGGCTCAGGAAGTCCGCACTGCCTTTCGCGGGATAAACTCAGGCTAGCTGGGGCGGTTGCAGCATATGCTGAAAATTTGAATAATCGGTCCTCCAGATGTTTTCAAAGAAACCTGGCGACTGGCGTTCTTGCGGTGCCTACCGGGCAATGAATAAACTTATGGTCCCCTAGCCAAATATCAAAGACCTCACTGCATGCGTTACAAGTAAAACAGTATTTATCAAGATGGTTCTTGTTTTGCCTAGCACCAGATAGTTGCGGAAGAGGCTGACCTTCATAAAACTCTCGTCCTCAATCTTTTCGACCTGCTCCAATGGTTAGGAATGCCTTATTTGCCGTGCAACGCCTCACAGACGTCCAAAGCTTAATCGATGACGTCCTCCTTGGCCTAAACTTTCCTAACCCCTAACTCGACTACACACTTGTAGCCAGTTCATTCGACGAAGAGCAAATGGCTCTTCTTCAATTACTTACTTAATGGTTGACCCAACATGCCATCACCGTTAACCCGAATAAATGCGCACTTAGCAAGTCCACCGTAGTAGTCCTAGGCCACTTAATCTCTTTGTCCTTGCGGAATAGCTCCAAATTATTGGAGCTTTCCCGGCTCCGACTTGATTGAAACATCTCGGTTGATTTTGTGCATAACTCATCTAATATCGATACTTTATCACCCACTGCACAAAACGTCTGCAGCCCTAACTTATCTTCTCAGAGAAACGAGCGTAAGTTCGCTTTCCTCAATGCAGCACACCCGGTTTTCACTGAACTCAAGAATGCTATCCAGCATAGCTCTCCATCTTCACCACTATGTTTCTTCTTCTCCTTCTCTAATTAGTGACACTTAGGACTTTGCAGTGTGAGCTGTTAGCTAAAAACAAGTTGCGTGGCAGTTGAAGCCACACGGTTTCTTTTTCAATCGTTTGCAACCAGCGTAATATCGCCATGGCACATTTAACAGAGAACTGCTTGCTATCTACTAAGCTGTCCGTCACTTCCGACGCACAGAAGGTCAGTCTACCGCGGTCTTCACAGACCACAAGCTCTTTAAGTTTTCCGTCAACTCATCATCTGACAACTTTTCGTCACGGGAAACTAGACATCAAACTATGTCACGCAGTTCCACACTGAAATATGCCAAGTCTCTGGTTTTGCGGAGCCCGTCACTAAATTTCGCTATTGCGTCAACCACAATATTTACTCATTGCCTACTGTCGACCTAGTCGTCATGTTATCAGCCACGGCCCAAGACGAAGTCCACCAACGCAACCAGCAGTCCACTGCATGGCCAACCCGTTCCTCTCCAAAGCACGGACGAAGCTGTCCTTTGGGACACCCGCAGGTTTTCGTAAAACCCTCGTGCCAGCCACTTTCAGACGAACAGTTTTTGGCACCCTTCACACACTGCCTTATCCTACTATTGCGGAATCATTAAACTGGTCACCAAGGATTTACTTTGGCTGGGCTCAAACAAAGATATTCGTAACTTGGCTCTAGCTTTGCTTCACTGCCTGTGTCCTACTGTACATTGATACATATTCGCGGTTCTCCTAATTACGCTGAGACATGGTAAGACCCTTGCCTTCCTCTCGCTGCTCCGTATACGCATGAGACTAGTAAACCGCTTCACTAGATGACCAGACGCCATCCCTTCATCATACTTCAGGCAAAATCCATCACTCATGCCATTTTAGTACGTGGGGCGTCCCCCGACTGATGCCTGTCTACCAAAAATACTGGTCGTGGAGTGACTTTCGCATATTCGCAATTCGATGCATTCCGCAACTTCTTCGGCTGTTGCCCTATCCACAGACCGCATATCATCCAACAGCCAATTGTCGAGTGGAACGCTGTTCCCTACGGCTTAAGTCATCGCTCGGTGTCACTTCTGACTCTGATTGGGTCAAAAACCTTGCGCTTTGATTTTTAACTCTTCACAGTAGCAGGGAAGGTAACCTGCAGTGCATACCAGCAGAGTTGGTCCACGGCACAAACCTAAACTTTCAGGAGAGTCCATTTCGTCCCATTCCCATCGTGTATGCAACTGTTAAACTGCGCAGCGTCTACCTCTCTTAGCAGGCGATCGCTGCGCCCTTCTCCTCCTTGTGCGCGGACCAAATATATGTAAATGCGCGGTAGTCGCGCAACTTGCGATCAAGTCTTCGCCTGCACACACATTATGCAACGGGTACTGAAGCCCTACCGAGACCAGGCTTTTCAGCTTTCTGTAAGGAATTCACATGCAGTTTAACTTAGACCAGAATGGTCAACAAACAGCGGTGTCCACCGGTATTAGTAAGTTTAGGTTTTTGAAGAGCCACACCCAAACATGCTATGTATTGCAGCACAGGTAAACTCAACTGAACCTTCTGCAGCAGACATATTAGATCCAACGGATACCTGTTGTAATGTCCCAGGCAAGAAGAACTCGTGATGCGGAAACGAAGCTTCTATTAAACAACATATAGGCTAGCTAAACGTCCGCTTGAACTTTTGTGTTATTAAACAAGTGGGACGTCCTGAAAAGCACTCGGGAGGGAGGCAACAAGGCAAATTTGAGCAAGCGCAAGCAACTTTATCTACCTTGCGCTACGCCGAAAACCTCCAATTGGGTAACCTCTTCCTTGCCACACCGTGACCTCCTTCGGTCGACCCTACCAATTCGCTCGTCACCTTAGTCGGCTATTCATATTCCGGCTCCCAAACTGAATGCTCCATCCCGCTTCGGAATGGCTAAAGCCGGTTATAGGGTACGACCATGGGATGGCCGATGGGGTTGTTTGGATCTTTAACCACACAAGTAACATAAGACATTACCAGCTGTACAACGTAAGAGCCTGTCCATTCCTGATGCAGCCTTGCTGAGGTCACCGCAGTTGGTACCTTGCGCAACCATACTAGCTCGCCTGCCTTTACTGGAGTACCAAAACCCTCTTGTCGTGGTAATCCATCTGCCATATTTGGCCATCCTCGACGCGAACACGTGTGGCTTGTTGCGTTTGTCGAATTGAATAGAGGGTCTATTAACCTAAACTGTTACGGACGGGTACACCTACGACACAGGCAGTCCGGAATCTGCAGGCGATTGAACTTCTCTTCCCGTCCACCGAAAGCATAGTGTACGCCCATTGGAGCTGTGTATCGTGCTTCGATAAGCCAGCAAACATTTAGGGAACAAAATTTACTACGGCGAACAATCCGATCAACGAAAGAATTCCGCTGCGATTTAAGATATCGCTCGGTACGCTTAACCTGTCGGTAGCCATGGGGGTGTTAAGCCGTCGTCCGGGTTTTATCTATAATTAGCATCCGACAAATTTCGTAAACTAACGGGCTTACGTAACAAGACCCTCTGTCAGAGTATATTTTTCCTGGGGCTCCCAATTGACACATACGCTTATTCAGCATCTCCCTGGCCAAGTGGCCGTTTCTGCTCGCTTACTCGGAACGGTTACACAAGTTATATGCAGCGTACTTCCCTGCTTCAGATTGTCTGATCGCTAGCATAACCATACACGCCATAATTACTGCCTTTTTAACCTTTTTTATACGTCACTGTTTTTTATCACTGCCTACAAATCTACAATTTAGCCTGAGTCGGACGGTAATTATGCAAACCTTAGCATGCCAATAAGGCTTGTGGCAGTCCCGGTTCTGCCTGTATTATCCTTAGCATTCTGAGAGCCACTTGATTACTGGTGCCGCTCTCAGCCTAGTCCCTCCAGCGCTGATAGCTCCCTGCATCCATCCTGCGTGACGTTCCCTAATTACTTTTGCTTTCCCTTATCACTTTGAGTTTCCCCTTTAATGTACTTACGCCTATGGCACTCATACTTGCCATCACAATGAACCAGGCAACCATTACGCAAATCGTGCTTTAAACTTTCTTTGGCTTACTGGATATTTCCGGAGCAATGCAATGGCATATTTATCCTTAAGTGCTAGCACATACCATGACACTTCATAGCTGGCCTCCACATTTTTCGTCGTGGTACGAACATACGTTACCATAACTCCTTCATATCAATCATTACTCCCTTGATTATAACTAAATTCCATATACTTAAATCGTTTGGATTAGTTGCCCGATACTAGCCAAAGTATTCTAACTAGATGACCAGAAGCAAACTGGCTCACTGTGTAGCAGTCTGGAGATTCCCCGGTTTGCTTGTGTAAAATTCTAACCAAAATTCTATAATTGTACACTTGGGCAACCGGTGTGGTTTGTTGAAGTGCTTGCTGAGTTCGAATGCTTTACTTGCTCATTGCCAGTTTTGCTTGGCGCTCGTTTCGGTTGCAACGCGCAACTGCCCTGGGTGCTGTGCTTGATCCGTTCTCCTAGCTAGAGCGTCCACGGTGTCGTTCTTTTATAGCTAGATAACAGGGAATCTTTTACTGTACCAATAACAGTTTCCCTGCAACTCGATCCGTCTTCTCGAATCGCTCCCTGGGTTCCCGGTACAGGCGACCCTCTAACTTGGTGACCCCGAATCCGGAACAATCTCAGCGCCGGATATTCGGAACTTTTCTCCGGTGAGCTCGTTCCATTTATTTTTCATATTTTAAGGTTTTATTTTTGCATACGGTAGCCTATTTTTTGCGTCATTGTTTAAGCAATGGATTCTGTAGAACCTAAGGTAGAGTCTTGTTGGGTGGAGCCTGGGATACTAGTCGGTAAGCAATGACACGTAAGACGTGCCAAATACGACAGTATAGAAGTCGGAGGCAACTGAACCCAACGTATACTGTACAGGCTACAAGAATAAGAAGCGAATCAGACAGAGCGAGAAACGTGCAGCGAGGAACTCACCCAAACGGTTTGTGACAACGGATGTGCAGTAAGTTAAACAAATGAACGTTTCGAAGATTAAAACAACCATAAAATCCAATGTTACAAGATACTGAAAGAGCATGTTTTCTGTTGCACTACAAGGGCCTCCCCCTAGAAGGCTGAAGGATGGAAGCCTTCGATGGAGCTGTTAGTGGGGGGAACGGAAGGTGAGGGTGAATGCGAATGTTTGCAGGGGCTTGAGAAGGGCTTCCAAAGTGGGGTGTAGCAGATTTCGCTGGATCCAGGCTTTTGTTAGTTTTATTTATGATGATCGTGAGGACCAGAGTGCATCAAAAGTAAGGGCCGTCGGGGCGGGCTGGTCGGACTGCAAAAAAAGCTGGCTAGTCCAGAAAAAAGGCCGACAGGACTTTCCCTTTGCTGCAGACCCGACGGTGCGCTTGGGAGGTGTCACTCCCCCCACCGCACTTTAGTCCACGGTCCTCGTCCCACGAAGAAATCCAGGTGTCCTCGTCCCACGAAGAAATCCGGCGTCCTCGTCGGCAATGCCTAGGCGGCGTTTAGGGACCAATCCTTCGCGGGTGTCTGCGATCGAGGGCGGGGAATGGGGTGAGGATAGGGGCTGTGGGACGGCTGGCGAGTCCCTCCAGGGTTGCGTTGAGCCGGTTGGCGAGTCACTCCAGGGTTTCCTGGGCAGTTCCGGCGGTTGAGTTTCTGGAAGATAGAACTCAGAGGGGGTTGGCAAGGGTCTGGGAAGTGGCTTGACGCCGGAGAGGGAACATGGCATGTATGATAAAAGCAAATACGCTTTTTAGGTTTTTCAAATGTTTTGGGTTTTTTTGTCGATTTTGCAAAACGTTTGTGGGTGAGACGCAGGATAACCATTAAAGACGAAAAAGGCGTGTTAATGGAAATAGCAAACGCTTACAAAATCTGAAAAACGGACCGGACGTTTAACCTGTCTACCGCGTCGGTCGGTTGCCTGGGGTTGCGGCGGGATAGGTTGCGGATCAAGGGGTACGGAGGAATCCGGGTTGTCCAGTGCTCGGGAAGTCACCACAGGTGCGGGTGCTTGTGGGAGAGCATCAGGATGGGCTGCAAGTGGCTCGTCAAAGAAAGCCACTTTGAGTCGGTCGATGGACACCGTTGTTCGATGACCATTCTGGTCTATAGTAAAATGTTTCGGAGTCCGTTGCAGAACTCTGAAAGGGCCAGTGTAGGGAGGCTGGAGAGGGCGCCGCACTGCGTCGGTGCGGAGGAAGACGTGAGTGCAGGTAGAGAGTCCGCTGTGCATTTGCACATCTCTAGTCTGTTCACGGGGCGGGGTCGGGCGTAGTGAACGCATGCGTTGAGCCTAGCGAGGACGCAAAGTTAGGCGGAGGCATACCCGACGATGCGGGAGGTGAAACGAATTCTCCTGGTAACTTGAGCGTCGTGCCGTAAACCAGCTCTGCTGGTGCACATTGCAAGTCAGCTTTGATGCTGCTGCGAATGCCTAAGAGTACGAGCGAAATGTTTTCGCTCCAGCTAGGGTCAGAGGAGGCGCAGAGCGAGGCTTTAAGCTGTCTATGGAAACGTTCAACTAACCCGTTGGCTGCTGGGTGATACGCTGTGTTATAACGCGGCGACAACCTAAGAAGTTGCAGAACGTATCGAATTGTGAAGATTCGAAAGGCGTTCCTCGGTCAGTTGTGATGGTGGATGGGCATCCGTAGTGCGAGACCCATCGATCCAAGAAGGCCCGGATAACAGTCTCAGCTGTGCAGTCTGTTACGGGATAGCTTCTGGCCATCTGGTGAAGCGGTCGACACATGTAAGAATGTATACGAATCCGCGTGACAGAGGTAATGGAGCTACCAGGTCTAAGTGTACATGTGAGAACCGAGAGTCCGGGGAAGGGAATGAACCAAGAGGACTGCGGGTGTGACGATGTACTTTAGAGCGCTGGCATTGAAGGCAGGCGCGAGCCCAGGTACGAAAATCTTTGTTTACGCGTGGCCAAACGAAACGTTCGGTGACCAGTTTCAAAGATGCACTGATACCAGGATGTGATGGTGAGTGCAGTGCGTCAAAGACGGTGCGTCTGAAGGAGACGGGCACGAAAGATCTAGGACAACCTGTGGACGTGTCACAGAAAATGGTTTCTTCTTTGGTTTGGAGAGGAACAGGTTGCACATGCAGCGATGTGGACTGCAGAGGGCGCTGTATGTCTTCGTCTTGAGCCTGAGCTAATGCCACTGCGGCAAGGTCGACGGTAGGCAAAGACTGCAGAGTGAGGTTGACGCGTGGGAGAGCGTCTGCGACGGAATTGTCGACACCTGAGACATGACGTATGTCAGCAGTGAACTGCGTGACAAAGTCTAGGTGCCTTGTTTCCCGTGGTGAGTATTTGTCGCTAGCAGAGTTGAAGGCAAAGATAAGGGGCTTGTGGTCAGTGTAGACCGTGAAAGTGCGGCCTTCAAGTGTGTGCCGGAAGTGACGTATTGCTAGGTAAATGGCGAGCAGTTCTCTGCCAAATGTGCTGTAGCGGGATTTCGCTGGCTGCAGGAGCTTGGAGAAGAACCCAAGAAGTTGCCATTGCCCACCAACGTGTTGTTGGAGGACGGCTCCTACCGCGACATCCGGGGCATCAGTCGTAATGGAAAGAGGTGCAGTCGATTCGGAATGAGCAAAGAGGGCTATCTTGGAGATAGCATCCTTGAGCTCGGCGAAGGCTGCCTGTGCTGTGTCAGGGAATGCGAACTTACGTTCATTTCCTCTAAGTAGGTCAGTCAGTGGCTGCATAAGTTTAGGGCAGCGCGGAATGAAGCGTCGATAGTAGTTGACCAAACCACAAAATCGACGGAGGTGCTTGAACGACGTCGGAGCAGGGAAGTCCTTTATAAATAAATAAATAAATAAATAAATAAATAAATAAATACTTTATTCTCGACTATGCGAGGCACGCCCATGGAGGCATGATCAGATCGCTTGGATCGCTTGGATCGCTTGGATCATATCAGGAAGGACTTCGATACAAGACGATTAAACGAGGTGACTTAGGAATTCTACCGTTGAGTTGTCGAGTTCGCACTTAGTCGGTTTGACTGTGACACCGTGTTGGGTCAAGCGCTGGAAAAGAGTTCGAAGGTGCTCGAGATGCTCTTGTTCCGATGAACTGGCTACTAAAATATCATCAAGGTAGGAACAGGCGAAGTCAGGGCCACGAGTGACATCGTGGATGAAGCGTTGGAAGGTTTGTGCGGCGTTGCACAGTCCAAATGGCATTCTTAAAAATTCAAACAAACCGAAAGGAGTGATGACGGCTGTTTTAGGGATGTCCTTGTATTCCACAGGTATCTGGTGATAGGCGCGAACCAGATCGATCTTGCTGAAGATCGTCTTACCTGTGAGGCATGCGGTAAGGTCCTGCATGTGTGGGATGGGATACCTATCTGGGACGGTTAAGCGATTGAGTGGGCGGTAATCACCGCAAGGGCGCCAGTCACCAGATTTCTTGGGACCATCTGCAGGGGCGAGGACCAAGGGCTGTCAGAAGGGCGGATTATTCCAAGTTCAAGCATGTGCTCAAACTCCGCCCTAGCTACCTTTAGTTTCTTAGGCGATAGTCGGCGTGGACGGCATGACACAGGTAGGCCACTCGTCCGTATGTGGTGCGTGACTTTAGCTGCCACTGGCAAAGTTGTGTTCATTGGCTGAACGAGCTTGGGACACTGAGAAAGGAGATTAGCGTAGTCTTGCGAGGTCTGGGGAACTGAATAGACCGGGGTTATAGATGTGACATCGGCGGTGATGCCACGTACGCTGAGTTTTGTTGCAGTGTCGACTATCATCTAGCGTTTCGCATCGACCAAGAGGTCGAAATGCCTGAGAAAGTCAATGCCGATGATGGAAAAGGGGACTGCAGCGACAGTGAATACCCAGCGGAACGTGCGCCGAAGACCTAGGTCCAGGGTAAGTGACCGATGACCATAGGTGGCTATTGGCGTGCCATTGGCGGCACTGAGGCTTGTCGACAGAGAAGCGAGAGGCTCACTTGGCATAGGGGGAATGACGCTGACTTCCGCCCCGATATCGACTAAGAACTGGGTATCGGAGTCATAATCCCTAATGTAGATGAGACGACTTTGAGCTTTTCCGACGTTCGTGGCCGTTACAGGCCGGCGTGGCAGATCATCTATAGCGGAGTAGCTACACGGCCGTACGCACTTACGGGCTTTAGTACCGAAACGCGAGTGGTAAAAGCAGTAACCTGAGGCATCAGGTTCTGTGCGACGGTGCGATGATCCAGAGCGGAATCTTTTACTGTACTAATAAAAGTTTCCCTGCAACTCGATCTGTCTTCTGGAATCGCTCTCTGGGCTCCCGGAATAGGCAACCCTCTAAATTGGTGACCCCGACGTGACCGGAACAATCTCAACGCCGGATATTTCGAACTTTTCTCCGGTGAGCTCGTTCCATTTATTTTTCATATATTGCGGTTTATTTTTGCATACGGTAGCCTATTTTTGCGTTATTTTTTTAAACCATGGAATCTGTAGACCATAACGTAGAGTCTCTGCTAAGCATTGTATCTCTCTCACTTACACCTCTTTGGGACATGGATCTTGTTTTTTGGTGCGCTCATCTTGAGGCTGAGTTTTACAACCACAGAAGCACTTCCGACTACGCGAAGTATTGCAAGCTCCTGTCCTATCTCCCCAAGGAGATATCAATGCAGGTTCGTGACGTCATCATTTCTCAGACCGAAAACCGTTATGAGTCTCTCAAGGAGGCCACGATCAAGCTTGTTATGCCCTCTGAGAAAGTTCGACTGAAACAGCTTTTCTGGGATCTGCAGCTGGGCGACAAACTGCCCTCAACCCTGCTACGAGAGATGCCGCAACTCCATTGTTCTTCAACCATGGATGGGACGTTACTTCGTGTACTATGGCTACAACGGCTACCGGAAAGCACGCAAGCGACTTTTGGTACAGGGAACTCCGTTCCGCTCACTCAACTAGCAGATTTAGCGGATCGAGTTATTGAACGATCACAGCCCCAACCCGATGCCAGCAAGATCAATGCCGTCGCGTCCCAGGGCACTTTTATCACGGGCTTACAGTCAACTATAGAAGCCCTCCAAACACAGGTTGCAAAAATTAATCGCCAGGTGCAACAGTTTACTATGAACCCTCGTCGTCATAGCCGATCAAAATCGCCCTGCAAACGTTTTAAGTCTAGAAACAGGAAGGATAGCTGTTGGTACCACCAGCGTTTTGGTGCCTCAGCTCGTAAATGTGTCAAAACTTGCACCTTCGCCGAGAAGCAGGGAAACTTCGGCCGGTCGGTAACGGCGACGGACCCGACCGGCCAACACCAAAGTCGCCTCATCCGTGTAAGGGATTTGACTTCTGGCACCGAGTTTCTAGTGAACACTGGTGCCGAAGTTAGCGTTAAAACCCGTAGCTCAGATGAGGTCGTCTCACCATCGCCGACCACGCCGCGTGCCGCCAATGGCACACCAATCGCAAATTTCGGCGAAAAGCTGCTAACGCTCAATTCAGGCATCCGGCGAACCTTACGCTGGCCTTTCATAATCGCTGCTGTGCCTTTCGCTATCATAGGCATGGACTTTCTTCAACGCTTCGACCTCATCGTCGACGCTAAAAGGAAGAAGCTTATCGATTCCAGGACACAGCTCAGTGTTATCGGGACTAGCGCCAACGTGGCTGCTATCACTCCCATTCGTGTCCTACCTCAAGCTTCACAGCCTTTTCTAGAACTTTTCAGCAAGCACCCTAAACTCGTTCGCGTCCTGAACGAATTGCCTCCTGTGACGTCAAACGTCATGCATCATATCTGCACTAAGGGCCTACCTGTTTCGGCCCGCCCTCGCAGACTAGCCCCGGATAAGCTCAAAGCTGCTAAGGCGGAATTCGAGCAAATGCTCGAACTGGGAATCATCCGCCCGTCCAAAAGTCCATGGGCATCACCATTACACATGGTGCCTAAGAAATCCGGTGACTGGAGCCCCTGTGGTGACTACAGGGCACTTAACAAAGTTACCGTCCCGGATAAATACCCTATTCCGCACATGCACGACTTGACCTCAGCTCTAGCTGGCAAGTCTATCTTTAGCAAAGTCGACCTAGTTCGTGCTTACCACCAAATACCTGTCGCGCCAGATGACATTGCTAAAACAGCAGTCATCACGCCATTTGGTCTATTCGAGTACCTCAGAATGCCTTTCGGCCTCAGCAACGCTGCCCAAACTTTTCAGCGTTTCATTCATGAGGTAACGCGAGGACTCGAAGGCGTTTATCCTTATCTAGATGACATTCTTATCGCGAGCTCTTCTGATGAAGAACATCTTCATCAACTCGACGCTCTCTTCCAACGCTTAACCCAGCATGGAGTTACCGTCAACCCCGATAAATGCGAGCTTGGCCAAAGCTCCATCGATTTTCTTGGCCACCGCATATCCGCCTCAGGTATTGAAGCCCTGCCAGACAAAATCCAAGCACTGAAGGACTATCCTGCTCCCAGTTCCTTCAAGCAGTTGCGTCGATTTCTTGGCCTGGTCAACTATTATCGACGCTTTATCCCTAACTGCGCGAGCATTGTCCAACCAATGTCTGATTTGCTCCGCGGTAAACAACGCTCTTTTCACTTTGCAGACGACGCTAGACTGTCTTTTGAGAAGCTCAAAGACGCTACCTCCAACATAGCGCTTCTCGTCCATCTAGACACGTCTGCACCACTCTCCCTGACAACTGACGCCGCTGACACTGCCGTCGGTGCAGTTCTTCAGCAATTCATCGACCATCGATGCATACCTCTAGGGTTCTTCTCAAAACGCTTACAACCCGCTGGCTAGCCGAACAACCTCCTCGTGGTGCCAGCTGGGTGGTTCGGGTAAATCCCGTTCCAGCAAATGGCTCGGAGGCAGTGTTCCAGGATGTGGTGGGATTTCGTCTGGCAAGCGTCCTACCTATAAAAAACCACAAGTATCAGTTTAACAACACTGTGACGTGGCTGAACTCACAGTCTGTGTG
>OX104069.1:28664122-28681622 GCA_944474145.2 Dicrocoelium dendriticum
AGCTACATTCCTACACAATTACATACGTATATACACCCATATACTTACATACACTTTTATGCTAAACATGTCCTTTTGTACAATTGGTTTACACTATGTTAGCTAAGTATGATCATTCCTGTAAAGGTGTGCCTCGCATTGTCGAGAATAAAAATTTATTTATTTAATTATCTTTATTTAGAAGGAGCCAGACGGATTAGTACAAGTGGTATATTGTGGCGATCCGCACCGCACTACGAGAACAAGAAAAATTTGCTTCACTAGAAAGCAACTGTTGGCCATGGTTATTTAATAAAACAAAGGCGGCAGGACCAACTAGAAATAAAGATGTAGTACAAACCGGCCATCAGTCACTTTGGTGGCTAGGGAATTATAAGGATCCTGGGGAACATGGATATGATAATGCATGTTCTTACCGAACAGGGAGGCAACAAACTAATGCGGTCGCACTCTCCAAGTTTCCACCCCATGATCACGGAGAATGTCATTCATGCACTACTCAACACCTAGCTCCGTTTCATCTCTAAAGAGTGGCGCAAGCCTCAGATCCATATCCATTATTCATTCAAGCTAGGCGGCGCGCGCGAAGCCAACACCTTACCCCAAAAGAGATAGAGGAAGCAGTTAGGAAGCAAGGTAATTGTGAGCTATGTGGTACAAACTCATAATCGAAACAGACGTTTTAGCGTTCAATTTCGGCCCTACGTACTTTTGGGAATAGCAGGCACAGGCATTAGTTACTAAAGTGTTCTCGGAGCTGAATCAACAAATGGGACATGCTGCGATCATAAGTGTTCCGGCAGCGTTGCGCCAACATTCCTGGTGGCCACATCAGAGAAGTGATTTAGTTTAGCTTTGCAAAACAAGTGAGAGCCGTGACACCTTCAACAATCTGAGCATTGCTCAGAAGACACCACTGTGACCTATAACGGGAAGATCCCGGAACCAGAGGGTACTATACCTGATTGGTACCGTAACAGAGACACCGCGAGGAAATGGATACGTTCTGGTCACGGTAGACTGTTTTAACCAAATAAGTAAACAAATGAAAAGGTATATTTCTAGACACCTGCTAGAAGCTGTGCCCGAAATGGACCAGATCGTATTGTATAATACTTCCACGCCCTCTCATGAATAAAACAATAAGTAGGGTTAGTACTCTCGAAATGCCAGAGCGTGCTTAGGAACAGTTTGCCTGTATTTACTGTATAGCATCGTCGGACATCGTTGGTACCCGCGCATAAGTCCATTACTTTTCGTTTGTGGCTTATTCCTTGGAATCCAAAACACAGGAGCGTTGTTATATATATTTCATTTTTGCCAAATCAGAGCCCTCGAGCCAACTTCTCGAGAGAAACGAGTCCACTTTTAGTGGAGTATTTAAGCGCATTCAGACGTCCTGATTTATGACACCCGCATGGAAGTGAAAAGCTGGTGATGAAAGCAGAAGGAGTAATTAATTACAAGCGCTTTTTCTTGACGGTACATAAAGGATTGAATAGTTCACAAAAGGTGGACTTAACAGAGGCGACTAAGTTAATAATACCATGTGTAAAATAAACAATGTTTTCAAGTTTTGCTATTAATAGGTGTCCCTGGGTACAGAATGCCCGAGCAAACAAGGGAAATGGAAAAAACAGTTTTTAGCTCAATTATAGAACATGGTATAAATTTAAAGCACTGGACTTGATAAACATGAAGCGCTTGGTATGCTAAAAAAACAGCTAAATTTGTTGTCGTTCGCAACGTAATTGGTGATTGCATAAAGAGCATTATTTTCAATGCTAAAAATGACGCGCTGAGCGCTAACAATTACGGCTAAAAGCGAAAGCCAAGGGATATGTATTAGCAATAGCACGGCACACTAGGATGGTTCATTTAGAAAGGTGCAAAATGGCTCAAGGTTGCCAGTACTCCTTCGGTGAGTCGTGTTTGGCCGAATATCTTATTTGTTAGGCGTATAAAATGTCAAATAAAAAATGAAGGAAACTCGCGCTAAAACACAAAAAGTCTAAAAAGTGTGCTATTGATATTCTAGTTTTAGACCTAGTATTAGGAATCCTAAATAAATATTTTATTCTCGACCATGCGAGGCACGCCCATGGAGGCATGCTCAGCATTGTACAATTGTACAGATATTTTATGGCAACTGTAACAGTTACAGTAGAAAATTGTTCATATGTCCATGATTGAAACTGTACAATGGTGTAAATGAGAAATAATAATTTGGCTGTCGTGAAAACGGGACCTCGGCTAATAATAGTTTGAGAATGCTGAATGATCCACTGAAAGATAATTGAAGAGCACGCTCAAGAGAGATATGACAATACAGTGAGTTCGTGCACAAGTAACGCAAAGGTCAACGGTGATATCGTAGAAAGCAAAAAGACGACAGTATATGCAGATGTAGAAGTTCAAGTGTAACGAACCCATCTAGCATGGTGACGCTAGTTGACCTGCCAGTGTGAAGTTATAGGCTGTGACTTTATTCGGTGGCGAGTCACATTCGCCAATTAGCAGTGTTGTTAAAGTGATATTTGTCGCTTTTTATGGGGAGAAGGCTTCCCAGGCAAAAACCCACCACGTCCGGAAACACTGCCGCCAATCCGTTGAATGGCAAGTTGAAACTGACTATGTTTCTTGTTGAAGGTTTGTTTGTTCGATTAGTCGCAGTCAGGTTGCGTCCCATTTTCCGCCGGCTGATGCGTTAGCCAAATTCCTATTGCGTTCCTGAGTCCTCTCCTGTGCCCGATTGGTAGGTCGGGAAATAAACATACCTATTGGATATGACGCGTTGATCCCCTGCAGAACCACGTGAAGTCTCCGAGGAAAATACATTGAAATATGTTGAATTGTTTTTGAAGGCTTGAAGGATAGAATATGCTTCCCAAGAAGGTATCGCAGATCCCCGGCGCATGTAGTAAAATTGAGCGGTCAACGCGGATTGATGAGCTCATAATGATGAATTGTTCTTGCTTTGTATCGAAGGATATTGTGTCTTCCGAATTCAAAAGTAGTTCTCAAGGCAAGAGTAATGTGAAAGAGATAGCGTTAGGCAAACTGAAGCCAAAGGTTCAGGCTTCGGAACACGATAACGAATGATTTGTCCGGTTAGTAAGTAGTAAAAAGTTGCTAACCTTCCGCACATCTCCAGATAAAAGGACTGTGTGGCTTGTATTGTTGTCGCAACGACGGACAATTCCTTGGGTGCGTGCCGCCGTACCTGTGACAAACTCGGGAAAAAGGAAACGAACATAAACAGCCAAAAGACAGAAGAAAGGGGTGCGTCTGGATTGCAGTCCATCAATTGCGGCGAAAACTGAAATATTGTACCCCTATACCAATCGCATATACATGTGTATCATAAGTGGCGAAATACGACGAGAAGCAAGCATAACACGGATCAGTAGAGTATGAAAAATTGATCCAAAATATAAATGAAGATGAAGAAAAGAGATTTTGCGGGGTCTTATGCGCATATGCTCAATCGTTTGGAACCGGAGAGAGGAGGACGAGGTGTGCAAATTATGGGAAAGCCTATCACTCAGATAGAGCGACAGGGACACTTTACCTTAGTCTTAAATTGGTAGGAATGTACGAAGCCAGAGAGGACAGACGCATGTAAGTTAGCGTCGAATGAAGAAGGAATGCAAACGAAAGCACTGGAAGGAAAGAAAGGGTCGATAAAACAGTTTCTATTGAGGAGAAGTGGAGAAGTCTCCGACCTTCTTCAGGTGATGGTTAATCTTTGTTAATAAAAAGAAGGATAAATTATGCCTAATGAGGTAATTAAGGTGGGGGTAACAGAGTGTTACCTCATCTGTAACTGGATCAGTTTTATCTCAGAATTGCGAGAGAGGTCAGAAAACAAGTGACCATTCGGACAAAACCAGGTAAGTCAGCAGGATGAAGCTAGGCCGTTAAATATAGCTAAGTAAAAGGCAATTAGTGTCATCATAAAAGAAGCAGTTTAGGACGAAAGTGGCTAAACGAAACGTTAGTTAACCTCGGAGTGATGTGAACAGACCATTGGGTCTGTTAAAACCTGCTCATAAGGGAAATCGTAGTCCAAAGAAAGGAAATCATTAAGACAAGAATAAAATGTCAGCGAATAAAAAAACACGAATAATGTAGATCTAAATCCTGAAAGTGAGCACCGGCATAAACAGAAATGTTAAGGATAAAAGGGGCTACAATAATGATGAATCATGGCCAACAATGCTTTTGTAGTGAAGGTTCCAAGGCGGTACGTTGGCAGAAACTTAGTTACATAGATCTCTGATATCCGAGGTAGGTCAGACAGTAATAGACCATTCAGACGAGTCCGGATAAGCCAGCAAGGTGAAGCTAGACCGCCAACGTATGGTGGGAATAACATTAAGTTGCGTCATAAGAAAAGTGGCTTTCGGGACGAAAGCGACCATATGAAAAGCCAGTTAGCACGCCAAGGAAAGGACTCGGGATGAGGGGAACGGAGTGTTTGGAATGTAGGGCCTAGAGTACTAACGTCTCGGAGGCCGGGGAGCAGTCAGAAACAGGGGAATGGTCAGCCGAGGGTAGATTAGAGCAGGCCCGAAGAGATATCCGTCCAATTGAAAACGTAATGCAAACAGCGCGAAAAAGAAAACGCACTATTGAAGAGAAGTGAAAAAGCCAGCCGTATGTTTTGGTCGATGTGAGCAGACCGATAAGTCTGCTTATCCCTGATAATTAGGGTCGCAGTAGTCGGAAGCAAAGAGAACACTGAGACGAGATTACACTATCAGCTCAAAGAGCTAAATCCGTATAATTTAGGTCTAATTACTAAAGGAGAGCATCGGCACAATAGACTTGTACAGGAAGAAAGGGAACACAGTAATAAGGATGAATCATAGCCAACAATGCATTTGAGGTGAGGGTTACAAGGCGTTACGTCAGCAGAACCTAAGTCATTTAGGTTTCAGAAGTCCAAGGTGGGTCAGAACGCAGAAGACCGTTCAGACGATTCTGGAAAAGCCAGCAACATGAAGCTTGGCTGACAACGTAAGTTGTGAATAACAGTAATGAGTGTCATAAGAAAAGAAGCTTTCGGGACGAAAGTGACTATATAAAAGCCAGTCAAGCAGTCCAAGGAACGGTCTCGGGATGAGGGGAACAGAACATTTGGAATGTAGCGCCTGGAGCGATAACGTCTCGGTTGTCTGTCAGCAGTCAGAAGCAGGAGACTAGCTATTCGAGGGTAGATCAGAGCCAGGTCCGAAGGGATGTCTGTCCAATTGAAAAAGTAATGCAAACATAGTGCGAACAGGAAGACGCTCTGTTGAGGGAAAGTGGAAAAGCCAAGGTGGTTCTCAGGGGGAAGTGAGTAGACCGATAAGTCTGCCCATCCCTGATCGTTAGGGTCACAGTAGTGGGAAGCAGAGGACACTGAGACGAGATTAGAATATCAGCTCAAAGGGTGAAATCCGTAGAATTTGGTCTAATTAGTGAAGGAGAGCATCGGTACAATAGACATGTACAGGAAGAAAGGGGACATAATAATAAGGATGAATCATCATCATCATCATCATTATACATGTCAGCTAGAGATGGTAAAACACCTCCGCTATTGTACCGCAATACATAAAAAATACATACATACATACAGTACATAAAGGAAAAATAAATACGACAGTTGAATGCCAGCTGAGCTACCAGCAACGGATACGCATCGTTCCGGTAAGCTACCAGCCAGCTACTAGGGAAAAAGAAAAATTTAATTACGTTTTACCCTACGAAATAAGATCGTAGATGGAGGGGGAGGCTAAAGGGATGGGGAGGGACAAAGAAACTCACAGCACGAACGCCACTGAGGTCGGCTCCTTGCCAGCAAGTGTATCCAGCCAAACGTGTTCACCGTCTTTTGGACCCCAACCAGGGAGCCGTGAAGCTCCAACTGAGGCCAGCTCCGAAGTGAGGGCCTTCATTCCTCTGGACCAAGTCATCGCTTGGCCACCTCTCCTCTTCTTCCACCCACATCCCGGTGAGCAAACAACGCACGTCGAGGGAGTCGGTGGGCTGGCATGCGCAACACGTGGCCCAGCCATCGGAGCCTGGTGAGTGAAATGACGGTGCTGAGCGGTTCATTCCCTTTTCCTAGGCCGTAAACAAGGCGTCGAACACGCTCGTTACTCACGCGGTGTTCCCACCAGATGTGAGCCAAACTGCGAAGGCACCGATGGTCGAACGTAAGTAGCCTCTTCATGTCCGCCGATCTTAGGGGCCAGGTTTCGCAACCGTACAGTAAGGTCGAACGTACCGCTGCATTGTACACTCTACCCTTCAGGGCGAGAGTAATGTCACGCCGTCGCCATAGGTGGCGAAGGTTAGCAAAAGCACTTCGAGCTTTCGCTATGCGGTTCGTGATCTCGTCTTCGATCCCAAGGGCGCTGATACAACTTCCCAGGTAATTGAATTTCTGAACGACTTCTAGCTGATCCTCACCAAGGGTCAGCACAGGGGGCGAACCCTGCCAATCCTGGAGGAACGTTTTGCACTTCGGTGGTGCAAAGCAAAGCGCGAAGCGACTGACAGCCAGTGCTAATCTGTCCAGCGTGGCTTGACACGTCTGGGAGTTGTCACAGATGAGGGCAATGTCGTCTGCATACTCCAAGTCAAGAAGTCGTTCTCCTGGGAGTAGCAGAACACCTTCCAAGTCATGTCCTGTAAATGCAATCTCCATGACTTCGTCAACAGCGAAGTTGGATAGGAAAGGTGACAGCGGGCATCCTTGGCTCACACCGCTGGAGATATTG
Source organism: Dicrocoelium dendriticum (assembly GCA_944474145.2). Taxonomy (NCBI): domain Eukaryota; kingdom Metazoa; phylum Platyhelminthes; class Trematoda; order Plagiorchiida; family Dicrocoeliidae; genus Dicrocoelium; species Dicrocoelium dendriticum. The sequence goes on from OX104069.1 coordinate 28,670,896, forward strand.
AAGGGTGGCGACAGCTTACCGTAAGCCCTCACTCTGCCCGTACTACGCGCATATAATGCTTGGATAATATTCACATATTTCTCGGGCACACCATTCCTGAGTAGACAATTCCAAAGGGCACATCGATCAACCGAATCGAAGGCACCTTTGATGTCGAGGAACACGACTAGGGTGGGCCGCCAATATGTGTGACGGTGCTCCAACAACTGACGCAAGGTGAAGATGTGGTCGATGCAGCCACGACCCCGACGAAACCCGGCTTGCTCCTCACGAATCTGGCTTGCACGAGCGCCAGTCAGTCTGTGGAGAATTATGGAGGCGAGTAATTTGGAGGCGATGGAGATCAGACTGATTCCTCTATGGTTGCCGCATTCCGAGCGCGAGCCGCCTTTAAAATGGGAACAATAACGGAGCGGCTCCAGTCGGTTGGGACAGTTTCCTGCTCCCATAGTTTCACTAGTAATTCATGCAAAGCATCAACAAGAGCAGAGCCTCCAAATTTGAAGAGGGCTGGAGGAAGATCATCTGGTCCTGCGGCTTTGTTCAACTTCAACAGTCCGATCTCACGTTCGACTTCTGAGCGAGAGGGTGGATCCAAAGGGACAGCCCACGGAGCGGGGCGATCAGTGACCGGCGAATCGAACAATTCTTGCCGATTAAATTGCTTTTCAAAATGCTCAGCCCAACGCTCCAGACGTTTTGACAAATTGTGGATAGGCTGTCCACTCTCGTCACGTATAGTTTCACTAACACCAGGTCTCCTGCTGCCTGTTTCCCGTATCAGACGGAATAACTTACGATGGTTGCCAAGGGCAGCGGCCACTTCCATCTCTGACGCACGATGAGACCACCAAGATTCGCGGTCTCTCTTCAGGCTAGCACGGAGTTTTGCCCGGAGCTCTTTGCGAGTTTCGTTGTGCTCGCTTCCAGTAGGGAATGCCGGCGAGCAACTATAATTTCCAGAGACTGCGAAGAGACCCAATGTCCATGTTGTCTATTAGACATACCACATGAGGAGTTGCCTGCTGCTAGTAAGGTCTGGCGAACATGTGACCAGTGACCATCAATTGTCTCCTGTGAGCGCTTGCTCAACTCGCATGTTAGCGTACTTCGATACGCATTCAGAACAGCTGGTTTTGTCAGTTGGCTGGTGTCAATACGCTCACAGCATCGTCGTGGGCGTCCGCCAAAGCGCATCCGCATGTCAGCACATACAAGTGCATGATCGGTGTCCACACATGTGCTCCAAATCGAGCGACAATTCTGGATGCAGCCTCTCCAGCGGTAACTTATCGCAATGTGATCGATCTGCGTGCAAGGCTGGTTCGAGGTTGGTGGGCGCCAAGTCACTCTTCGGCTGGTGCTGTGTCGGAAATTAGTGCTCGCAAGAAATAAGCGAGCATCTTCACACAAATGAAGTAACCGCTCACCGTTATCATTACGGGAGCCTACACCGTGTTGACCGCCCAGATGCAGTTCATCAGTAGACAACTTTCCAACTTGTGCGTTCATATCCCCCGCCAGCACAACAGTGTCCGTGCTTCTTCTGTGGCGAAGGAGCTGGGTCAGTTGGCGGTAGAAGTCGTTCTTTACCGAATCATCGCTACAGTTTGTGGGCGCATAGGCAGCGATGATGAATAGACATCTATTAGTCCCGCGCGACTTCGAAGCTTTAAACGAGCCAGCCAATCGGACCGCACACATCCGGCTACTGATTGGAATCCAATCAACCAGAGCAGCTTCAGCCCGGGGACTCAGGGCAATACCAACACCGGCTTGGACGGTGCTCGAAGCTGCATCGTCACCGGATAGGCGCAAGGAGAAAATACTGCTTGCGTCCCCTGAAGGGGATCGCAGAGTGAGCACAGTGCTCGAGTCTTGCAGGCGAGTCTCTGATAAGCAGCAGATATCGATCGAGAGGGTCACCAATGTTCGGGCAAGTGCTGCCTGTTGACCGATTTGTAGCAGTGTGCGTACATTGAGGCATGCCAATCTGAAGGAGGATCGAGGGCTCCAAATGGAAGCCGATGAACTGGATTGGACCGCTTGGTTGGACATGGGCTTGTCGACAGGAGAGGAGTGACGCTCCGCGTTCACGTGTGAGTTGAAATTAGAAGGTAAATGCCTAGCAAAGCATGTTGGGGGAGGGCCAAGAATCGGGGGGTTGAAAACTGAAGTTGTAATGGGACGGTAAGAGTGAAAAAGCGTAAGAGGGGGAATAAGAAGACGGGAAGGCTTGAGCAGTAGCATCCAAACCCCTATCCACCCTGCTCGATGCAGCAGATAGGGCACCGTTTATTATCCCCTGCGGTGGCCAGAGCATCAAGAAATTGTTTGAAGGAAAATTCATAGTATTGCGTGGGCAGGATACTGTCAGGTTGCCCAGGCCTAGACAGGAGAACGATTAGGGCTCTCAACCAAAGCCTTTGGTTCAAAAACCTGACCGCAAGGCAGCGGGTTTGGCGTTGGGCTACAAGGAGTCCATTTTAAGGAATAAGGTGCCACCCTCATTCCAACAACCAACCTGGAGGACCAGGAGGCTGAGTTTGTCTGGCCTCTAACCATTGACCAATCTGGTATGAGTGACTCTGAAGGTGCAAAAGCACCACCCAGCGTTGCTCAATAGATCGCTGAGGCACACAAACCTTCGCACCACGGTAAGGTCCAGCCTCATTGCGACAGAATAAGGATGAATCATGTCCAACAATGCATTTGAGATGATGGTTACATGACGTTACGTCAGCAGAGCCTAAGTCACTTAGACCTCAGAAGTCCATGGTGGGTAAAATGCAGGAGACCGTTCAGACGAGTCCGGATAAGCCAACAACATGATGCTCGGCCGCCAAATATGAAGGGGATAAAGTTATGGGTGTCATCAGGAATGAAGCAGCGAGGGTCGAAAGTGGCTATATGAAAATGTGTTATCCAGCCGAGCGAAACATCGCAGGTTGAGAAGAAAAATGTTGGGACCTCAGGGCTCAGAACCTTAATGTCTCAGTGTCTGGAAGTGATCAGGAAGCAGTGGGTTTGTCAGATGGGGCTACATTAAAACCAGGCCCGAAAAGTTATCTTACCAACTGAAAAAGTAATGCAAACAGAGGGTGCGAAATGGAAAGAATCGGGAAGAAGTGGAAAAGCCTACAAAGACCTCCAGGTGTTGTTAACAGACCTTTGGATATGTCGATGATTCATCGTTTAGATCTCAGTAGTCTCAATGTCTTCTTTTGAGGCTTCTCATGCATACTGTGCGTTCCAAACAACGTGAAACTAGGAAGCACAATTTTTACTAACGCTGGGGGTTGGCGATTATAGCTGTGGCGTTACCGAAGCTAAGTTTATATGAATTAGCCTGGGCTTCTCGTTGTTCATTCAGCCCATCTCAGTCCAATGCCGCACCTTTGCAAGATAGATAAAGCGAACTTCATGACTTCGTACAACTTTCATACAACCACTGTACTAGGTCTATCACGGGTGACACACATCAGACGTTTGTCACTATAAGTAGGCAAATGTGGATTAGAAAATAGCCGATATAGTACGAAGCGAACTATTCACTGCAGCTTGTATATCTGACGCGACAACAAATAGAGTTGTGAGAGCATGTTTGCAAAAGCTCAGTATGATTGTGTCATGCATGTCAGGATAAAAATAGTGAAGCTTTTCCTTTCTGTGGCTCCTCTCTTCTGTCAAGTTGGTCTGACGCAAACGTTCGCAATGTAAGGCAAAAAGGTAGACATTGGGAGTAGGCAGAGGGGATGCCTGGTATGTGAGTTAGCGGATGACAACCCAGTTATCATTTTGGAGGTTGTTCTAGCATAGGCTGTTTTAGTTGTAGCGACCTGGAGATTCCCGATTCGTGGCTGTCTATCATGTGAGTGCTAAGCGGTAACTCAACTTTTTGGCTCGCCATACTAATCGAGCTTTATAGGTGAAATATCGCGAAGCCAAGTGTTTGACGAAACACCAGTGACAAAAGTTAACCAATGTCAAATTTCCTCTGAGATCAAGTGATGAGATCTAACTCACAACGTTTGCATTGTGCGAAAGTGGTGACTAAGGGTATCCAGTGCATCGCCTGTAAATTCTGGGCATGTGATCAAAAGCGTTGCTCGCATCTTACTGAACCGCTCTTCAAAAGCTATGCTGAGCACATGTGGATGCTATGGTTTTGTCGATATTGCATGGATGTTGCTGCGTTGGCAAGACGTCCGCCACATCAAAATCCTGAAAGACGTTCTTCCGCTCCCTCTGCTAGGCGCGCCAGGAAGCGGGGCAACATATCTTCCAGCGACGCTCCAAAAGTCTCGGCCACCCCCGCCTGGTCTACTTCTCCTTCGGACCCATTGATACTCATCCGGCCTGTTGGGCCTACGACGAAGTCATATGTGAACGTAGTGAAGGAAAAAGCGACCTTGGCCTCGTGTGGCCAAGGTCCAGCCACATGTGTCACCAAGAATAAGACTAAGTCTTTGAATAAACCAAAGCTTCCATCTTCTCAGGCACAGATGAAGATAATCCTCAACAGAATTTCTGAGCTGGAAAAGTGCTAAAGGAAACCTCAACATCCCGTAAGCCACCAATTCAAGAGCGCATTCTGCCATCTCGTGAACGCTGTCTCATCATCGTGCACGCGGCAAAGTAGGACAAGGCTACTTCGGCAAAGTGAATGTTGGATGATGAAATACTGCTCGAGCGCATGATTTCCCTATTGAAATCTCCAAAGATTAGACAGACTTTGTTCACGCCATAAATTCTTCTCGAACCCAACAGGTGCGCTCTGGGACCCGCTGGCGCTCTGTAGACGACGCCGACCGAGTGAGACCTGCATCCGTCATGAACACGACACCAGAGGGCTTCGAAATTGTCATTCTGGTCACTGATAGCTTCAACTAAATGTACTTTGAGATCCGCCTTCCAGTACATCATTACTCCACCACCTGACCTCACCCCGTGGCGATCGGGCCGGGAGTGGTGATATCCAGGGATAGACACTTTTGAGTCCGTGTTATCTGGGAATAGCAAGGTTTCGGTGTAGGCCATGAAGTCTGGACGGGTCTCCGAGGTGAGCAACTGCATTTCGTCCAGTTTATTCTTTAGGCTGCGTACATTGGCATACAGTAGGCGTAGTCCGTTTTTATGCTTTACTGTCTGGGGGTGACAAGAATCGGCCTCCAGCGCACTCTTGTGCACCTCCGAACTACGCAAAAATCCACGGTATGTACGTCGGTTTCACCACTCGCCTGCGCGTTCGGAGCTCCTCTACAGCCTTCTTCATTTTAATTCTCTCCTCGGGATTGAGGTCTCGTAACATGTAGAAAGGTTCACCTTTGAGACGTGGAGTCCGTCGAAGGACCTACTTCTTTGTGATCGCCGACCTGACTCCTTCGATGCCACATTACTTAAAACCGCTCTCGACTGCAGCCTCCTTCAACATGTCTTGACGCCTACGCGTATTTTCCCATACCAGACCCAGCACATCCTGGATCTCGTGCTCTCCCGGGCAGCTTCGGATGTCACGAACCTAACTGTCCTTCAACCCATAGGCCAAAGCGATCATTGTGTTGTTTCACTCTATTGGACTCGCCGTCTCACGATCCATAGCCACGGCGGTCACCGTCGAAATTTTTGACGTGCCTACCCACTCAATCTGAAAACGGCCGCAAGCAATACGGATTGGGTTATCCCTGTACCTATTCACCTCGACAACGCGTGGAACCTTTTACTCTCCAAAATGTCGTCGTTAATTGAGCAGGTCGTTCCTTCCTCCCATCGAAAGCCCTTCGCTAGAGGTCCACCTTGGATGGATCAAACGTTGAGGTCAACTATGAATAGAAGGCGCAAATTGTGGGACTGCATTAAGCAACCTCATTCAGAACTCGAATTCGTTCACTACAAGGCTGTCAGACATGTTTGTGTCGCAATGAAGCGCCAGAAACGCCAACAATACGAACTATCATGGGCAAAACACTCCAGAATCGCGCATAAAATGCTCTACTCTAATTTGAAAAAGGGCACTAGAGCTGGGAATAGCATCCCTGCTTTATGTTCCTGTGATCATCAAGCTTTACTTCACTAGGAAGCTGAGAATGCTAGTCACTTGGCTAAGCAATACGCTTCTGTTTACACGAAGAAACACAATTTAGTGACAGAGCCGTATCCACCTTTCCATCTTCGTTGGCCCTAGTAGATATTAACACTGATTCTGTGATGAAACTTCTTCTTCAGTTAGATCCGTATAGGTCACCCGGTCCTGATGGATTGCTTCCTTTGTTCCCCAGGACTGTGGCGGAGTACATAGCATCTACCACATGTCAACTCTTTCGTCGCTCACTAGAAGCTGGCCTTCTTCCTTCAGTTTGGAAGTGGGTATTGTCAAACCCATTTACAAAGAAGGAAGTCGACATGATCCGGTCAATTACCGTCCAATCTGCTTGAGGTCAATCGTGTGTAAATTTTTGGAACGGATCCTAAAACAAGCTGCTACTCTTCATCTTGGGGGACAGAATGTCATTTCTTCTGCCCAGCACGGGCTCTGAAAAGCACGCTCCTGTACCTCGAACTTGCTCATTACTAAGGAGACCTAAGCAAGTTCGCTAGACTCCGGCAAACGCTTGTGCGTTGTGTTTGTTGACTTCAGCAAAGCTTTTGACAAAGTCCCGCGCGAACGACTCCTGTATAAGCTGCAAGGAACCGGTACTTCTGGGAACCTTCTGTCTTGGATCTCAAACTTCCTAAACGACCCCTCTATGCAAGTGAAGATGAATGACACATTTTCTGCTCCTGTTCTCATGACCAGTGGGTCCCACTGAGCTCTGTCCTCGGTCCCGTACTTTTCAATATCTTCCTCAACGACTTACCATCCGCTCTTCAGACGGACTGCGTAATCTTCGTTGACGACCTAAAGCTATGGATGGAAGTATCCAGCCTTGAAGACGCCGACGGATTACAAACTACGCTCGATCTACTTCATGACTGGTCGATCAAGTGGCAGTTGCCCGTACATCGTGCTAAATTCTCTGTTCTCCCCGTTGGCTTGTCAAACCCATTTGGAACTTGCCGCATTGGTGGTTCCTTGCTCAAAAACGCAACCCAAGGGAAGGACCTTGGGGTGACAGTGTCATCAGACCTCAAATCTATTCAAGACACCCAGAAGAGGGTCGCCGCGGCCTACAGGATGTTCCATTCCACACTTAGGGGTTTTCTCTCTCTTGACCCCGGGACTTTTCCGACTCCTCTTTGGCTCGCACGTACGTCCGATTCTCGAATACGGGCTACCCGCCGCCTACCCTCTCACCAAATCCAAATTTGCTATGATGGAGAAGGTTCAACGGCGTGGATCCATTCCGTCCCTGAGTTGCGAGACCTGTCGGATACACACCGACTTCAAAGACTGAACTTGTTCTATCTAGGTTCCCGCCGTCACCGAGGAGATTTGATGTTCACTCAACGTATTCTCAGAGGAGAACTGGGTTGCGAGTTACAGGACTACTTTCAACTCAACACTGAGAGTTCGACACGAGGCCAACGCACGAAACTGTTCAAACCGAGAAGTCTCCGTGGTCGGCTCAATTTGGCCTTATCAACTCGCGTGGTGAATGATTGGAACCGGTTGCCAGATCCTGTTGTTGATGCTGAGAGAGTGGAACGTTTCAAACAACTAATAGATTCTCACCTGAGCGCGCTGGGATTCTGTTGCCTCTAAGACAGCTACAGTAGTGCACCGCGGAACCTTCTGCCGCAATGATCCATGCCATCTCCGCAATGATCGGGAAGTGAAGGAGCCGACGAAGGATGTTCCTTCTGCTCTCCATCATCCAATGATCCAGTGGTCCAATGACTGCGAAAACTATTCTAAAATATTCAAATTATAACTTTCTTATGTATTAAGGAACTATTCTTTACGCATGTTAGAACGTTGTTCTCGTTTGTTGGAAACAGGAAAATGATCTCGGTTTTTGGCGCGCGACTCGACTGCGATCGACGCTCTGTCGGGAAGGTAGAATCGGTATGAGGCGCGAAATTAAGTTTCTGGCCGTTGAACTAGCGTACATCAATCACAAAAAGATGCAAAGATAAACAAGAGTTACGGCGTAATGGGAACAAGGTATGAAAAAATGCTTAATTAACACTAGGTTGTGTTTCTGGAGTGGCGTAAGTTTCGGTTTTAATGAGTTGTTATGTTAGGGCACATAATTAGCGTCAATAAGAAACGTGTATGTTATAATCGGCGCTTGTGCAGCGGGCATTAATCGCAGACTCAATGGTTAGGACATTTGCAAGCAATTTGCATGCAGTACAAGATGATGTGCTAATGCGGTAGCGTCCGTCGATGTAAAAAAGACATGAGTATGCAAGGAGAATCGGAACTTTAGATATTTTGTCTATTTCTTGATACGGTCAGTTATATATTATAAGGTAAATGAATGAATTTAGCTACAGCCATTTTAATGGGAAACGCGCTTTGAAAATTATTTAGGTAGATAAATAACCGGTAGACTGCCAATAGGTATACAAGTCTGCAAAGGGTTTTGGAATGGTTACCATCGGACTGCAAAGGAAAAACGAGGCGACTATGTGTTTCAGTATACGCATTACATAAAACGAGCTACTGAAAGATGGTAGTCGACAGTAAGTGAAATATGTTGCTTGCTTCATATACTGCCTAACGGTAATGCTGCAATGTGCAGTAGAGCTAACTGAAAACTGCAATACGCTGGCCGCTCTGAAGTATTATAGGTTGCTGGCTCCACAGAATGTGTCACAGCAATGCTAACATATGCAATGGAGCTGACTGACTGCCCATACAAGCTGGGTGCCCGTAAGTACTAAATGGCACCACTGCACGTAACATTTCTAAGGGAATGTGTTTATGTATTTATGTATATGCAAGGACTGCTGCAAAAGCTGGTGGCCGGTAATTATCGGAGGATCTCGACTCTACTTAATTTGTCACAGCGATGCTAACATATGAAGTAAAGCTGACTGACTGCTCATATAGTCAGGGGGCCGTAAGTATGAGATCATCGCCACTCCACTTAATAGTTAAAAAGGAATATATACCTATATATATACTTTATTTATTTATATGCAAAATAGCTAAAGGAATGCTAATGTAACCTGGTGGCCGGTAATTATCAGAGGATCGCAACTCTACTTAAGTTGTCGCAGCGATGCTAACATATGAAGTAGAGCTGACTGACTGTTCATACGGTTGGGGGACCTTAAGTATGAGATCATCGCCACTTCACTTAATATTTAAAAATGGAATTTATTTATTTATTTATTTTTATGCATATAGCTAAAGGAATGCTAATGAAACCTGGTTCATAGGGTTGCCTATTCCGGGAGCCCAGAGAGCGATTCCAGAAGACAGATCGAGTATCAGGGAAACTTTTATTGGTACAGTAAAAGATTCCCTGGTATCTAGCTATAAAAGAACGGCACCGTGGACGCTCTAGCTAGGGGAATGGATCAAGCACAGCACACAGGGCAGTTGCGCGTTGCAACCGAAACGAGCGCCAAGCAAAAATGGCGATGAGCAAGTAAAACATTCGAACTCAGCAAGCAGTTCAACAGACCACACCGGTTGCCTAAGTGTACAATTATAGAATTTTGGTTAGAATTTTACACAAGCAAACCGGGGAATCTCCAGACTGCTACATAGCCCTCTCCCAGAAGACACTGTGTAAGTAGTCCTTCGATCTACGTGAGGACTGTCCGCCGCGGGCCAGCCTTATGCGAGACCAGGTTGTGAAACACGATGCAGCTGCTGGGGGAGAACCATGCAATCGGACCCTAGCTAGCTCCCACCCGTGTACTCCCTACTGTGTCGAAACGGTAAAAAACTGTTTGTGGGGGGACAGTTAATAAAGTTCACGTAGGCAGTTGAGCAGGAAGTTCGTTCCACTTGCAGTTGACGTGCGGGGATCCAGCAGAAAGTGAAACCGAGGCGCAACCAACCGACGGTGTATATGGAGAGCAAAATGAGAAAGCAGCATAAATGCATAGCAATACACAAAAGAGTGTAAAGCGAAAAAAGTGCAAAGCTGTTTTGGGTTTTCAAAAGGTTTTGCTCTTTTTTAGTAGTTTCAAAACTTTTTGGTCTTTTTTGTGGATTTTCAAAAACGTTTAGTAAGAGCAGAAAATTTCTAAGGCACGTTCTACGTAAAGTAGTGAGTATTAACAAAGTCCGAAAATCGAACTGGAGGTTTGAGTTTCCTACCGCGTCGATCGATAGTAGGGCGAGTAGGAGTGCGGTCGGTTGATGTTGTCGGTTCTGCTGGAGCTGACTGACTCGTCTGAGGTTGCGGAGCCAGCTGTGATGGCACAGACTGTGAAGGTGCTTGTTGCACCGAAGAGTCAGACTTGTCGAGGAATGCTGTCTTGAGTCGATCGATGGTGATCGTCTCAGTGGTGTTGCGTCGTGGCTTGCTTATGTCGGGATCAGCTTGTTGGGCAGCAGCCATAGCGGCTAGATCAATGTTGGTGCCAGGCGATAAGCTGATCTGTTGAATGCGTGAAAGCGCATCCGCGACGGGATTGAGAGCACCTGAGACATGTCGTACGTCTGTCGTAAACTGAGAAACGTAGTCTAGGTGTCTAGTTTCCCGCGGCGAATACTTGTCCGTTGCGCCATTGATTGCGTAGCTCAATGGCTTGTGGTCGGTGAAGACTGTAAAATTTCGACCTTCGAGATAATGACGGAAATGTCGGATACCTAGGTAGAT
>OX104069.1:28687433-28879224 GCA_944474145.2 Dicrocoelium dendriticum
TGCGCAACTTAAAATTGTGCTGGTCTATAGAAGCCCCGACAGCGTTGCTAAGGGGCTTGCTGATTTCATCCGCGAGCATTCGGCAAATAGGTGTTTAGTGATGGGGGACTTCAATCTTCCCGACGTTGACTGGCAGAATTTTTCCTGCGGCGCTGTTACAAGGTGTTTGGCTACCGAGCTTCTCGAGCTGGCCTTGCATGCTTCCCTGCACCAATTTGTCGATCGGCCTACTAGATTCATGATGGGTCAAAACCCGTCCCTCTTGGACTTGATCTTCGCTAAATCCATTGATTTTGTCACCAATATTGTATACAACTCACCTTTCGGTGCTAGCGACCACGCATGTCTCTCATTTAAGTGCGCCCTTAGTCGTCAGACTAATGATCATCCTGACCGAGTACCAAATATATGGCGCGCAGACTTTCAGACAATGAAAGCCAAAGCCGCAAAGTCGCCTTGTGTCATTTTGGAAAGCGACGATATTCAAACGGCCTGGGAAAGCTTTAAATCATACTTGAGTGAGCTCTCTCTCCCCCATATACCACTATCTGGCAGGAATAAAACTAGGGCAAAGCCACCCTGGTTTGATTCTGCTGTACGCAAACAACTTAACAGACGTGCCCGATGTTGGCGTACTTACTTATCTGCTCCTTCATTATGCACTTTCAAACGATATCGTGAGGTTCGAAATGCCTGCAGGCAGTATCTACGTGGTGCTCGTCTACAGCATGAAGTAGAGCTTGCTCGTATAGCCTCATCAAACCCGAAACGCTTCTTCGCCTATGTCAAAAGGCGAAGCAACATGAATTCGTGCATCCCAGTATTGTTTGGCCCGGACGGCACTGCTGTTGTCACGGATCACGAAAAAGCTTGTTTGCTTGGAGAACAGTATGCTGGGGTTTATGTTAGAGAGTCACAGCCGCCGCATATCAGTCTCCAGGCAAAAGTTCCTGAGGGCTCCCACTTGGAGGAGGTTTCTATAACCGAGGCTCAAGTGCTCCGGCTTTTGAGGCAGTTAAATACCAGTAAAGCTGCCGGTGGAGATGCTATTCATCCCAAACTGTTGTACGAGTTGGCTGATGAACTTTGCTCTCCGATTACGCATCTTTTTGTGAAGTCTCTACGAGGCTGCTCTCTACCCAAGGACTGGAAGGAGGCTATTGTTTGCCCCATTTTTAAGAAAGGTGATAAGCACCTCCCTGATAACTATAGACCGGTCAGTTTAACGAGCGTGCTGGTCAAGTTATTGGAAAAGCTCGTGAGGGACGCTCTCGAAGGACATTTGAAAGCGTTTGACTTGCTTAATCCTTCTCAGCACGGTTTTCGTAAGGGCTATTCTTGCCTTACTAACTTGTTAACCGCTCGTGAACACTGGGCCGAAGCCGTTGATTGCGGGAAGGCAGTAGACGTGCTGTTTATTGACTTTTCCAAAGCTTTTGACACCGTTCCACATTCGCGCCTTTTGTACAAGCTGAATTCCTTTGGTATTTCTGGACCAGTCTTACGATGGATTTCAGCTTTCCTAATCGGAAGGGAAATGTGTGTGCGGGTGGGTTCAAGCTTGTCCTTCCGCCAATGTGTTCTCAGTGGCGTGCCGCAAGGTTCGGTTCTTGGCCCCCTTCTCTTCACTTTATACGTTAATGACCTACCTGATGAATTGGGTGTGCCATCCCTAATGTTTGCGGATGACTTAAAACTCTGGTTCACGATAGACGAGCCGATTGGTCCACTGACCCTACAGGAGGCTCTGGATAGACTTTGGGACTGGTCAATTTTGTGGCAGTTGCCAGTTAATTTAGGGAAATGTTCCGTTCTACGCGTTGGTCCGAATGACCCGCCGACGCGTTATTTGCTTGGCGGCAACGAGGTACCGCGAGTTCAACTCCAATCTGACCTCGGTGTTTTGCTGTCATCTGACTTCAAGTCCAGTGAACACTGGAAGACAGCTGCTCGTAAAGGCTTCAACATGTTGTGGATGATCCGCAGGTCATTCGGGATCATGACCACCGACATGTTTGTTAGACTATTTTCGGCTTTTGTAAGGCCGCACTTAGGAATACTGCGTCCAGGCTTGTCCTCCATGCCTGGTTCGTGATAAGATGGCAGTTGAACGAGTCCTGCGGTCCGGGACGAAAATGGTGTACGACTTAAAGAAGCTGACGTACCCGGAGAGGCTACGTAAGTTGGATATGTTTTCCATGTATTACAGGCGGCTTCGGGGCGACTTGGTCCTTACATATCGTATATTGATGGGTCAGATTGGTCCTGATTTGACTGGACTGTTTCGCCCAACTCGAATGCCAACCCTTCGTGGCCACCCATTAAAGTTGCACAAACCCCGGTCTGACCGGGTTTTGGCAACTTTTAGATTATCGCGTAGGGTTATAGCTTATTGGAACACATTGCCTGCAGACGTCGTGATGGCACCGACGTTGAAAGAGTTCGAGCATCGACTTGACGCTCTCGGTCTGCAGTTTAAAGTCTTCCCCTTCGTGTCTTAAACTTTTCTGCGTCTATTACGGCTTACGCTTCTTTAACTCATTTTAACTTACATTTTAATATTGTCTACGATATTCGATTAGCTTGTCTTCTGTTTTCTTTTCTTTACTGACACTACTGTTTTCTTTTATTCTTCACGTGGCCGGCACAGCGGGGACTGCTAGTGCAGGGCACGTGGGCATTGTTTGGTTGACCATATGAATCGTGTGTGTTGATTTGGCTCTCCTTTGGCACATCAAGGCACCGGTTTCCCTGTTGGATCAACGACGTTTTCAAAGGTGGAACATTCGCGGGATTTTCCTACTGTTCCGGTCCCAATTGAACTTGAACTTGAACTTGAACGACATTCTCCCTAGCTAGCTCTCTCCGGGTGCCCTATTTTTAGCATTAGCTAACGCTCCTCCCGTCCAATAAACTTTTCCCTAGCTTACTGTTGTGTCTTCTATCCATTATTTTTGGTTGGCCGTCTAGTCGCGTACCGGATATATAGCGCACGATCTACGCGCTATAACAGAGCTGTACTCGCGAACTACTGACCTGTCAGCTTGACAAGCGTAGTAGTTAAGTTCAGATGGGTTCAGATGGGGACTGGAACGATAGGAAAATTCCGTGAGTGTTCCATCTTGAGTGGATCGTTGAGCCAGGAATTGATGAAGTGCTCAGTTATTGATGGATCTAAAACGGAAACACCCGTATCGCACCCTGGCCAACCAGTTAATGCCCACGTTTCCTGCCCTAGCAGTCCCTGCTGTGGCAGTCACGTGAAGTAAGCAAAGGATAGGAAGAGAAATCGAAGGTACAGAATAGGGAAGTGCACTTAAATAAGAAAATAATACCAATACGTGAAAAAAAGAAAATCGAAGTACGAAGATGCGAGTTACTCAGGAAAATGGAAAGGTTTCGTGTTGCCACCCAAGAGCGTCAAGTTGCCGCTCAAACCCCTTAACCGTAGATTCCCTGATAACACTTTCCGGAAGCATGTTCCAGCGGTCGATAACTCGGCGTGACAGCCGGATTTCCGCCCTAATCCGATCGGACCGCGGTTTGTCCAGCTTCAACGAATGACCGCGTAGAACAGACAATCTAGCGGGACTGAATAGCCAAGACAAATCTGGACCAACCTTCCCAGTCAAGATACGGTAGGTTAGGATTAGGTCTCCTCTAAGCCTTCGGTAGTGCATTGAATGCATTCCCAAACTAAGTAGACGCTCGGGGTACGTCCGTCCCCGTAATCCCTCGACTAACCTAGTACCCACTCGTAAAACCCTCTCTAGCTCCATTTTGTCCCGGACGAGGCAGGGCGGACAAGCCTGGACGCAGTATTCCAGATGAGGGCGAACGAAAGCCGAGAACAGCCTCGTAAAGATGCCGCCCGTCAAGACTCCGAAAGAACGTCGGATTAACCACAACATGCGTAAACCTCTGCTTGCGGCCTTCTTCCAGTTGTCGCCGGAGTGTAAAGCCGAAGAGTGTACGACGCCTAGGTCAACCTGGCTAGATACACGGGGGAGTTCGACCCCACCGACCAAGTACTTCGCAGGAGGACAACCTCCTCCAATTCGAAGAACGGAGCACTTTGCCTGATTTATGGGCAGTAACCATAAAGTAGACCAGTCCCAAAGCTTATCCAATGCTCGCTGAATAGCTTCGGAACCCCCAGGAACATCAACAATGTTCCACAGCTTCAGGTCATCAGCAAATAGCAGCGATGGTACCTCAAGCTCCGTGGGTAGGTCGTTCACATAGATAGAGAACAACAGCGGTCCAAGGACCGAGCCCTGCGGCACGCCGCTGAGGACAGACTGCCTAAATGACAGACCCCGGCCTACCCGTACACATTGTTCTCTACCCTCCAAGAAGGCAGTCACCCAATGAAGGGCGCGGCCAGATACCCCGTAGGAGGACAGCTTTTGCGCGCGCCTCAAATGGGGTACCTTGTCAAATGCCTTCGAAAAGTCGACGAAAAGCACGTCCAGCGTGTGGCCGTTATCCACTGCATCCGCCCAATTTTCGCGAGCCACCAACAGATTCGTCAGACACGAAAATCCCTTCCGGAATCCGTGTTGTACATTGCTAAGTAGATTAAATCTACTCAGATGACTCTCTAATGAATCTCTCACCAGTTTCTCGAGGAGTTTGATTACTACACTCGTCAGACTAACTGGCCTGTAATTTGCAGGCAGACCCCTGTCC
Organism: Dicrocoelium dendriticum; assembly: GCA_944474145.2. Taxonomy (NCBI): domain Eukaryota; kingdom Metazoa; phylum Platyhelminthes; class Trematoda; order Plagiorchiida; family Dicrocoeliidae; genus Dicrocoelium; species Dicrocoelium dendriticum. The sequence continues at coordinate 28,692,126 of OX104069.1, forward strand.
CCATGTTTGAAGATGGGACAGATGACAGCTTCCTTCCATTCGGAAGGCAATGCACAACTGTCAAGCGATTTCTGAAACACAATAGCGAGCGGTCCACTTAGTTCCGCAGCCAACTCATGCAACAGTTTCGGGTGAATTAAATCAGGCCCAGAGGCCTTAGAAGGGTTCAGCCCTTGTAACAGCCTACGAACTGCAGTCTCCGCTACAATAAATTCAGATAGTTCTGAACCCTCTGGAGTCCTGCAAACCAGCTCAACGCCTGTCAAAGAGGTTTCCCTTACAAACGCTGCCGCATATTGCCCACTGAGTACGCAGGCCTTGTCATAATCCGTATGCGCATGAGTACCGTCATCACGCATCAATACTGGAATTGACATTTTCGAACCGCAGCGTCTTTTGACATAAGCGAAGAATCTTTTTGGATTCTCTGAAGCTTCGTCCGCTAACCCTTTTTCAAAATTGAGCCGAGCATCCCTTAGGTGTTGCTTACACCTATTTCTAGCTTTACGGTACCTGTCATAAGTATCGGTAGACGGAGCGTCTCGGTAAGTCCGCCAACATCTAGATCTCTTTGTGAGCAGATGCCTGCCAGTGGGATCTATCCAGGGCGGCTGTGCTCGGGCCTCCTTTCTCCTTGTGACTGGTATGAAGGGAGCAGAGACCTCTGTGAGGTAGGACTTAAATTTATCCCAGGCAACCTGGACAGTATCGTCGTCTGAGATCTCACAATGGAAACCAGAAGCCTTGGCTCTCATTGATTGAGAAATTGGTCATAGATTTGATGGAGAATCACCTGTTAAAGTGCGACCTGGCACGGATTCCGTAAGGGATTTTCATGTCTGACAAATTCACTTGTAGCCCGTGAAAGCTGGGCTGCGGCAGTAGACAACGGTCACGCTATCGACGTGCTTTTCGTTGACTTCTCGAAAGCCTTTGATACTGTCCCACATCAACGACTCATTGAAGTTGAGATCGTATGGGATATCTGGAGCCGCTCTTAAATGTGTGACTGCTTTCCTAGAGTTGAGAGAATAGTGTGTACGCCTGGGGCGTAGCCTTTCGCTTAGACAAGCTGTTCTTAGGAGCGTTCCGCAGGCTCGATTCTAGCGCCGTTGCTTTTCGCAATTTATGTTAATGAACTACCCCAGGAGCTTGGAGTACCATCGCTATTGTTTGCTGATGACCTCAAGCTCTGGAATATTGTGGATATCCATGGTGGCTCTGAGGCACTTCAGAATGCCTTAGATAGGCTATGGGATTTGGTCCACCTCATGGTTGATGCCTATAAATCAGGCGAAATGTTCTCTCCTTCGTATTGGAGGGGCTATTCCCTCCACGGGCTATGTAGTTGGTGGAAGTCAAATCCCTGTTGTCACTCAGCAGGATGATTTACCCACATCTCATTGCTTCAATCTGGGGACAGTTGGAAGAAGGCTGCTTGTAGAGGGTTCCGTATGATGTGGTTTATTCGCCGCTCCTTCGGTGTCCTAATGGCCACTATCTTTGTGTAGCTGTTTTCAGCTTTTGTACGACCCCACTTAGAGTACTGTGTCTAGACTTGTCCACCTTGTCTTGGAAGGGCCAAAATGGAACTGGAGAGGGTTTTGCGGGTGGGTACCAGGTTAGTGCAAGGATTACGGGGGCAAACATATCCCGAACGTTTACTTAGCTTGGGTATGTACTCAATGCACTACCGGAGAATTACGGGAGACTTGATCCTCACTTAAGAGGTAAGATCGGTCCAGACTTGTCCTGGCTATTTAGTCCCGCCAAGCTGCCTAGTCTCCGAGGTCACCCGTTGGAGCTTCACGAAATGCTTTCTGCCTGGGTAAGGACGGAAACTTGCTTGTCGCGTCGGGTTATTGAACGTTGGAACTCGCTTCCGGATCACGTCGTTAGCGAGCCTACGGTTGGGGGTTTCGAGCGTCAGTTAGATGTTCTTAGGTGGCAGTACCAAACCTTCCCCCTCCTAACCGATTTGTATCTTCAACTTTCCCTTTGCTTTTTTCTCAAATCTCTTGTCATACCTTGGTATTCTCATTATTTAGCTGACTTTCTTCCTGTTATATGTAGTTGGCGGCATCCGGTTTCGGATTTGCCTGTCACTGTGGATAGCCACAGGACGCCTGCGCCTACAGTGGAACCATGGGTGGCTTGCGCTGCACCACTCACAGCTCCAACCACACACCCCATATCCAGTGTAAACCCGAAGGAATGAGACCGGGAGGCATGTGGATGGGAGCCACGTTTCATCAACGGAGCCGGCCCACACTCCTTCACAGGCAAACACAAGCACACTGTATTTGGGGAATCAATCGCACACAAGGCGGTGGCTGGACCGTAGTCCGCTCCACAGACTGCATGGAACCACTCTTTGATCCTAACACGGCCACAAGGACCGTGCACCCTGTCCCCTCCAGCAACGACCAACTGTCTCCTGGAGCCAGTATGGACGAGGTAGTGGGTAATAGACAGGTAGGCACCTTGTCAACATGCACGTCAAGCGCCGCCTCACCGGGGATATCAAGCAACAGCCAATCACTTGAGAGAAAGATAACAAAGAAAATAAATCGAGTAATGCATAAGGAAAGGGTGACATATATCTTAAAGTAATGCGCATCTGAAGTAAATTGTTTAGAGAAGAATGCGAGATAAGTTCACGAGGTCAGAAAGTATACTTTACGGAAATGCCACGAACATCAAAATGTTTTCGAAAGGAGTAGAATTGGCTTAAGTGACGTGTGCAAATTTATTGTAGAGGGTACAGGTAGACATTTATATGAGAAAGCAAGGCATTGGGACCAAATTGAAAACCCACCACCTGAAATAAACAGATTTGCACGCAAGCAAACGGCGACATAAATCTTAAATTAGTGAGCATATGAAATAAGTTGTTTACAAAAGAATACGAGGTAAGTTCACGAGGTCAGGGGGTTTATTTTACGGAAATGCTACAAACACGAAAATGTTATCGAAATAACTACAAGTGGCTTAAGCGACGTGTGCAAGTGTATAGAAGAGAGTATAACTAGGCATTTATATGGGAAAGAAAAGCATTAGGGCAAAATTGAAAACCCACCACCTGAAATAAATAGACTTAGCATGCAAGCACGCGGTTAGTAAATCGAATGCAGCATACCTACAAACGCTGCGCCGGTTCTGCCTACGTTCTCTGCAGAACCTGTCGGCGCTTCGGTAGTAGTCCCGAGTGGCCTCGCTCATGGCTCACTAGGCCTGCCTGACTCAGGCACTCGCGACCGCATGTGCTACAGCACCATGCACTCGATGTCGATGGAGTACAATCCATCGGTGCTTGCCGCTTCCGCACTTGCCGCTTCTTCTCTGCATGCATGAGGTCTTTCTCCCGCACTTCAGCAACTGCCTTCGTGATGAGATCGCGCCATACGCTTTCGATTCCCATGACCTGCAATCAAGATTAGAACGTGTGAGGCTCACTTTGATCATGTCCTGGTAACGTAACTTTGGTTTCCCAACGTGCCGCTTCCCAATACTCAGCTGACCGTATAAGAGTTGTTTCGGTATCCGAGTCGAATCCATACGCCACACATGACCGAGCCATCTCAGGTGTCTCAGTAAAAGTATGCAGTCCACTGCATACATCCCACTTCGGCGCAACACTTCCGTGTCTGCAACTCTGGCGCCCCAGCCGATGCGCAAAATCCGTCGCAAACACTGCTGATGGAACCGCTCGAGATATCGCACATCCCGACGGTACATCGTCCACGTTTCACTGCCGTATAGAAGAACGGACAGTACCATGGATTTGTACACCATCAGCTTTGTGCCAATGCTAAGCTGATGGTTGTTCCACACTCGGTACTCAAGCTTCCCGAATGCCGCCGCTGCCTTCGACACGCGATTACGCAACTCAACGTGTAGCTGCTGGTCAGTCGACATCACACTCCCAAGATAGCAAAAGCGGGAGGTGGTTTCCAATACTTCAGCACCAATGCTGATTCGCGGCAATATTGAAGATTGCACCTCCGGTGAAGGCTGAAAGAGACAGACAGTTTTGCTTGTGTTGACGGTGAGCCCGAATTTTGCCGCTGTCGAAGCCAGAGCACTAGTCATGTGCTGCAACTCATCCGCGCTGTGTGAAAACAGCGCACAGTCGTCAGCAAACAGCAACATACGGATAGTTGTCTCACAGACTAGAGTTCTCGCACCGAAACGACGGATGTTCAGCAACCCACCATCAATACGGTGCTCCACACGAACACCGTAAGCACAAGCCGCATCAAAAGCACAAGACAACATTGCATGAAGATATATATTAAACAGGGCAGGAGCTAAGACACAGTCTTGCTTCACACCAGAGACAACTGCAAAGTCATCCGAGGTCTCTCCACTCAGCTGCACCCTCGCTCGCATACCACTGTGCAGACATTCAACTAAACTTACGCGGACAACCAAACTTACCCAACACCAGCCACAATGCCTCGCGGTTCACCGTATCAAATGCTTTGGTGAAATCAACAAAAAGCGAGTACAATGGCTGGTGTCGTTCTCTGCACTTCTCTTGCAACTGACGAGCCGCAAACACCATATTTATAGTGCTGCGACCCGAACGGAATCCACACTGCTCTTCCGCCACGTTAGGTTCCACAACCTGACTGACGAGGCGGTTGAGCAGGATTCGGGCAATCACCTTGCCCACACAACTCATCAAGTTGATGCCACGATAATTCGTGCAACATTGCTTGCTACCTTTGCCCTTGTACAGTGGTAGCACAAGGGCATCCTTCAGTTCAGGAGGCACCTCCTCCTCAATCCATACACGTTGCACCAAGTGGTGCAGCGCAGTCAACAACGCGGGTCCGCCGTGTTTCAATACTTCAGGCGGGATCCCGTCGGCTCCGGCACATTTGCCGTTTCGCAGCTGAGCAAGTGCTCTCTGCGTCTCATCCAGTGTCGGCGTATCCGCCAGATTCGCCTTCACATCGTGCTGCTTCAGGCCGTTCAATGTAGGCCAGTCGATCTCTGAACGGTTGTTCAAGAGACAGTCAAAGTGTTTCCGCCAGATCTGCATTATGTCTGCAGTCTGGGTGCAGGTAGCGCCTGAACTACCATCGATCAGTGTCCTCAGAGGCTCCAATCTCGGTCCATACACCGCCTTCAAGGAGTCAAAGAATTCCTTGTGTTGGCGGCGTTCGGCGTAGCATTCCATCTGCTTCGCCTTCTCCGTCCACCATGCATTTTTTATGCGACGGAGCTCTCGGGTCAGTCGCCGTCGAATTTTGCGAAACTGACTCTTCTTCCCCAAGTCACTGGGATCTGCCACATGTGCAGCAAATGCTGCATTCTTCTCCGACACCAATGCGCCGATCGTCGCATTGTTCTCATCAAACCAATCAGGCCGCTTACAGTTTGCGCGCCCGATGGTCTCCTCGACAGCAGCTGTCACCTGGTCGCGAATGTGGTGCCACAGGTCGTCCACTGTGGCTATGCATTCCACATCACACAGGCATGCAGCCATCGCCTTCTCCAGCTCAGTACGTTTCGCCACAGTACCGAGGGAGAGAATGTTAAGTTTACGCCGATTCACGGCGGGAGTGCAATACATTGATTTACGAAAATATATGTACAGTTTGGTCCGCACCAAGTTGTGATCAGTGCCACACTCAGCTCCACGCAGTACACGTGTCATGCGCACTTCACGCATATCACGTTGACGTACGATGACATAGTCGAGCAGGTGAGCGTGACCACTCCGTGGGTGCGTCCAGGTTGCTATATCATTCGCACTCAGTGCAAACCGAGTGTTCGTGATCGTCAGGCCGTGAGTGGCACACAGTGAGAGCAGCCTGTCACCGTTCGCATTCGCTGAACCAATGCCATGCGAACCGATAACATCTGTCCACGCTGATGCATCACGCCCAACGCGCGCGTTGAAATCACCCAGCAGAAATAGTCGGTCGCTCCTCGGCACAGACCGTATCACGGAGGATAGCTCAGTGTAGAATTGATCATGCGTGTCATCAGGATAACACATGGTCGGACCGTACGTGCTTATAAAAGTAGCAAACTTACCTCTTCCGAGTCGTAGGCGAACGGTCATCAGTCGCGCGCTGATGCCTGTTGGTTCACCCACCAGCTGGCCATGGAGGCGATCGGATATTGCAAATCCGACCCCATGTTCACGTGGAGCTGAGGCGGCATTGCCCACCCAGTAGAATGTGTAGCCAGCACCTGCTTCATGCAACTTACCTTGCTCAGCGAGCCGGGTTTCACTGAGCGCCGCAATATCGATGTGGTAGCGCGCCAGTTCCATCGCGACGAGTGCAGTGCGTCGCTCGGGGCGCTCGCTCGAGTTCCGGTCCAGTAGTGTGCGCACGTTCCAGCATCCGATGCTGAGTGCTTTGCGCGCAGGCATACGATTGCATTGGTGGGCAATCGCACGCGAGATGGTCGTTGTGCTTCGGAGGTTTGCTTGAGGGACTCCGCCCGGAGCCTTTGGCTCAATAGCCTTACCCACAAGGCAGTGGGTTGTTTGGAGGTTTGCTTGAGGGACTCCACCCGGAGCCTTTGGCTCAATAGCCTGACCCACAAGGCAGTGGGTGGTTTGGAGGTTTGCTTGAGGGACTCCGCCCGGAGCCTTTGGCTCAATAGCCTGACCCACAAGGCAGTGGGGAGCAGATCCAGCTCGGGAATGTGATTGCAGAGACAGATGGGGATCTGCTTGACGGCCGTCACACGCAGCCTTTGAGGTACTGGAACAATTATTATATGTTTTGCGACCGTAGTAGGATACACACCTGCGACCACGGCCAGACGCAGGTGGGTTTTGGCGGGTTTGCACCAATTTGACCAGGGGCTGCCTGGCTTGAGGCGGGCAGTAGCAAACCATTGAACACCCGGAGGTGTCCTGCCACCGTCAGAGACAATGCGTGGCGCTCATGCTCTACGCCAATCGAGCTGTGAGATTATAACCCGTAGACCTGTTGTCTCCCATGACTAGGTTTTACGGGAAGTGGGCCATCGACCACTTCCTAACCTCCGAAGAGGATGGACTAGGATACTGCCAGTGCGCCCACACCTGACAGTAGAACGACTCGGGTCCTCAGCCAAAGCCTTCGATTAAATGAACACCCGAAAGGCAGCGGGTCTAGCACATGGTCAGTTCACTGACTCATGCGGATTGGTGTCCTGGATCTTAGCAGTTAGAAGGGCGAAACCCAACTCCCACCCAGCGGTCGCCACGTGGAGGCGCCCAGGACATGAGACTATGGCGCGACAGTAGCAGCAGCGGGTAGACCATCTGTCAGGATCTAGCCACCACCAGCCTCAGCGCACCATAGGCTCTCCCGCCTTATATATATATATATATATATATATATATATATATGTATAGGTGCAGAACTAGTACTAGAAAACAACACAATAAAGTCTATGGTTTCGTCAGACGGCGAGATACTATCCTTTTGCTAAGCCGAAATAGGTTGTTGACTTAGGAGACACCACGCCGAGCCTTTTCCAGAATAACCTGCCCGCAAGGCCGCGGAGCAAATTCAGGGAATCGCGCCCATTGGGAGCCGCTGACTGATTGCTCAGTTCATGCGCCTTTCGTTTGTTTCTTTGTTAACCAGGGGCCCAATGCTCCCCAGAATTCCAACATAAATTTGCTGGAATACAACGCTTCGCCGGAATGAAGCAAGAGGCAGTGACTTTATTTAGTGCCGAGTCACAACTGCCACGTCACAGTGTTGTTAAACGGGCATATGTGGCTTTTTATAGTGAGAACGCTTGCCAAGCGAAGGCTCACCACGTCCTGGAACACTGCCGCCGAACCATTTCCTGGTATTGGAAAATCTCGAACCACCAAGCTGGCACCACTATGCGTTTTTTGTCGAAACGTAAAATCTCGCTAACTGAAGTCACAGTAAAATGGTTCTGGCTATAGGGGGCAGGTATAGCCGCCAGCCGAGACGTAGCGAACGCTCTTCGAGGCAGAAAATCCTGAGGCGTGCGAATGCAATTCGTCTGGATGACTCAAACACACGTAGTCATCGTGCGAACAGGCAAGCTTCCTAAGTTGTCTATGTACAGTATGATATTATATTTTAATAATATTTTACCCTGACAAACAGGACAATCTCCAGCTCACTACATACCAGCTGTGTACTCAAATCTATTTCATTGCAGTCAGTTGTCGTTGAAGCGTATGTTCTCAAAGCTATCCCTCAATTCGGATCACAAACGTGAACTTTAATCAATGGTATATGTCGATCTCCTGGTTGGTTTCGGCATACGCCGACGCTATGAGCGCATAGGCATACATTGACTGGCGGAGCGTTGAGACTGGACCTTAACCTGGTGCGATGATTTGTGTGCCTCAGTGATTCATTGAGCTATGCTGGCTGGTGTTTTTTGCACCAGAGCCACTCATACCAGATCGGTCAATGGTTAGAGGCCACACAAACTTACTCTCCTGGACTTCCAGATTTGGGGTTGGAGTGAGGGTAGTACATTACTCCATAAAACGGACTCTCTGTATTCCAGTCCTAAAACCCCGCTGTCTTGCGGTCAGGTTTTTGAACCAAAGGCTTTGGTTGAGAACCCTAATCGTTTTCTTGTCTAGGCCTGGGAAACCTACAGTATTCTGCCCACGCATTCATCATCATCATCAACAGCAGTACATCAGCCATCTGAACTGATGCTTCGCTGCCCTACAACCATGAGGATCTGTGAAATAAAGAATAAGAAGAGGGAGAAGGGGGACTTACCTGAAAACCTTAATGCCCTAAGCAAACACTCAGGGTCAAGACGCCTACACCTTGTGGAGACAACATACCGTCACAAACAGCTGGCTATCGTGCAAAGATAAGCCGGCATCGGCGAGACAGCTTCCTTGCGGCTTTCACTGCCACGCGTCATAATCAGCCATTACTCCGCAGATAACTCAGCACCAAACACACTTTAAACATGCAATCCGATTAGGAGACGGCAGCAGATGCCCTACTGGTGTCTACTGCGAGCCATGTCCTGTAAAGTCTCGAGCCAAGCACAAGGTGAATCACGTGGACTCCAACCAGGAAGGCGAGACGGACCAGCGGCACCCAGTTTGCTCGTCAGTGTCTTCATTTCCCGCTGCCAAGTCAACTTCTGTCCACCTCGAGCCTTGCGCCATCCTACACCTGGTAGATTGAACAAGGCCCTCCTAGGTGGGCGGTGACCAGGCATGTGTAGCACGTGCCCGAGCCAACGCAACTTATTCAGTGCTATCTGTTGTTCTAGGGAGCTAGCATGATTATCACCACCTAGTACTCGCCTACGCACATCATCGTTGCGGACATGCTGGTGCCATCCGACACCAGCAATGCTTCGCAGACAACGATGATCAAAGACTTGAAGGCGCCTCAGATCTTCAGACCGAAGGGGCCAAGTTTCACTACCATAGAGCAGAACGGCCCTTACTGTGACCTTGTATACACGGCCTTTCAGACGGAGGGAAACTCCCTTCTGTCGCCAAAGATAACGCAGGTTCAAGAAGGCAGCTCTGGCCTTTGCAATGCGTGGGCTCACCTCAGTTTCTATGCGCCCATCATTGCTGATGCAGCTGCCAAGGTAAGTGAATTGATCAACCACCTCGAGTTCCTCGTTAGCAAGCGTCAAGGGGTCATCAAGTGGCTGGTGGTCCTGCAGCAACACTTTGCACTTTGAAAGTGCGAAGTGCATACCAAATAATGGGACCACTCTGGATAGGCTATTCAGGGTTGATTGTGCCGCCTCAACATTGTCGAAAAGCAAGACTATATCGTCCGCATAATCTAGGTCAACTAACCTTTCACCAGGCAGCACTTCAACGCCTACTTCCTGAGATTCCCAAAGTAAACACTCCATGACGAAATTGAACAAAAACGGGGAAATTGGACAACCCTGACGAACGCCACTTGTAGTCGAAAAGCTATCCGATAGGACACCATAGACCCTGACGCGGCCTGTAATGTTCGAGTATAGAGCACGAAGGATGTTTGCATATTTCGTGGGAACACCTTTTCGCGCAAGTAATTCGAACAGAATCGATCGATCGACTGAATCGAACGCACTCTTGAAATCGAGGAACACAGCTATTGTCGGTCTGCGGTATGCGTGGCGCTGCTCTAGCACCTGCCGCAAAGTAAATATATGGTCTATACAGCCACGTCCTGGGCGAAAACCGGCCTGCTCTTCCCTAATCCGAGATTCCCGTTCTGCAGTGAGGCGACGAACGAGAATCGAGGCCAGTAATTTTGTCACAACTGGCGTTAGGCTAATACCCTGTGGTTCGCACAGTCTGTGCGACTGCCCTTTTTGTATATTGCCACTGTAATCGATTCGCTCCAATTAGCCGGCACACTCTCTTCGTTCCAGATACGTTCGAATAGGGAGGTCAGTGCCCTGCAGAGGACCTCACCTCCATCCTTAAATAGTGCAGGTGGTAGGGAATCCGGGCCAGCGGCACGAAAACGATTGAGGGCTGTGATCGCCTTTCGGACCTCGGCCTCCGACGGAGGCTCCAAACTAACCGTTTATGGCACGTCCTGCATCACCTGAGTAGGCAAAGGTCCGGGAGCAAGGGGACAGCTGAATTGATCTTCAAAGTGTTCAGCCCAACTAGCCATACGGCGCTCCTTATTGTGTATCAGCGCACCCGCGCTGTCTCTGACTGTCTCACTGACGTCTGGTTTTCTGGGACCAGTGATGCGGATTAGCTGGAAGAGCTTGCGGTAATTGCCTACTGCTCCTGCCTCCTCCATTTCTTGAGCCTGACTGGTCCACCAGGCTTCCTTGTCAGCACGTAGGCTCCGCTTTAGTTCACGCCTAATAGCCCATCTGGTCACATTGTGTTCAGAACCAGCCGGGAAGTGTCTTCTAGCTTCTAACAGGTTCACGAACCTCTCGGATATCCAGTGACTGGTGCGGTGACGACTGATAGTGCCACAAACAGATGCTCCTGCGTAGCGCATAGCGGCCGAGATCCTATTCCACTGAAGTTTAGTGTCATTAGGACAAGACAGCGAGAGTTCGCTATGCAGTGCTTCTTGATAGGCTGGGACAATTTCTCCGTTTCCAATCGGGGAGACGCTTTGTGCGCCTTCCGGTAAAGTTCATGGAGAAACGACAGCGCACCACAGCTTGTCAAAACTCTTAGAGCGTTGGGCTGAACACTTTGCAAGGCAGTTTACCTAATCTGAGTTATCGCTTTCTCTTTCGGACCTTGAGTGCCCTTCTCCATGGGCTGTCTCCTTAGATCCGCCCTCACGCGCAGAAGTCGAACATGAGATCAGACTGTTGAAATTGTATAAGGCCGCAGGTGCAGATAGAATCTCCAGCTCTCTACAAATTCGGGTGATCTGCTCTTGTAGATGATTTACACGAGTTACTAATGGAACTTTGGAAGCAGGAAACTGTCCCGAGAGACTAGAGCTGCTCCGTCATGGTTCCAGTTTTCAGGGGAGGCTCCCGTTCGGAATGCGACAACCATAGAGTGGTCAGTCTGATCTCAATTGCCTCTAAGTTGCCTCTGTCGTTCTCCACATATTGACTGGCGCTCGTGAACGCCAGATCCGCAAACAGCAAGCCGGGTTACGCCGAAATAGAGGCTGCAGCGACCACATCTTCACTTTGCGTCATTTGTTGGAGCACCGCTATGTTTATTGGCGACCCACCGTTGTCGACATCAAAGCTGCCTTCAATTCGGTGGATCGATGTTCCGTTTGGGACTGCCTATTGAGTATAGGTGTGCCCGATAAAGCGCTGTACGCACATAGTTCGGGCAGAGTGAGAGTTTATGGTAAACTCGCTACGCTTCAATATCTCCAGCGGTGTGAGACAAGATCGCCTGCTGTCACATTTCCTATTTAACTTCTCAGTTAACGACCATAGAAACAACATTCGCTAGACACGACCTAGATGTGAAGCTACTACCTGTTGGGCGATTTCTCGACTTGTAGTATGCGGACAACATTGCCCTCATGTGTCAGCGCCCTAACGTGCCAGGCTGCACTAGACAGATTAGCACTCACTGTCAATCGTTTTGGACTATGCTTTGCTCCATCCATTCCTGTGCTGATCCTTGGTGGAGATCAGCTAGAAGTCGTTCAGTAATTCAACTACCTGGGCAGCTATATTAGTGCCCGTGGTATCGAAGCTGTGATTATGAACCGTGTAGCAGAAGCTCGAGGTGCTTCTGCCAATCTCCGCCACCTGTGACGTAGACGGGACATCACTCACCCTGAAGGGCAGAGTTTACAACGCAGCTGTCCATTCAATCCTCTTATATAGTTGTGAAACCTGGCCCGTCAGATCGACCGACATAAAGAGGCTGGTTACATTCGATCATCGCTGCCTTCGCAGCTTAGCTCATGTCTGGTGGGAGCACCGCGTGATCAATGCGCGTGTTCAGCATCGCGTAATTGGTGCAGAAAGAGCTAGTGAACCGCTCAGCACCATTATGTCTCGCACCAGGCTTCGATGGCTGGGCCACGTGTTGCGCATGCCATCACACCGACTCCGCGATATGCATTGTTTTCGCCTTGGGAGTGCAGTTGGAAGATAGGGGGGGCAAGTGTTGACTTGGTTTTAGATACATGAAAATCCTCACTTCGAAGTTGGCGTCGGTTAGTGCATCCCGACTGTCTGGCTGGGGTCCTAAGGATGATGAGCACGTTTGGTTGGACACACTTGCTGATATGGCTAGGAGCCGACCCCAGTGGCGTTTATGTTGTGAATTCCTTAGTCCATCCCCTTATGCTTAGCCTCCCCCTCCAACCACGATCTCACTATTTAGCCTTATATAATTTTGCATAGTAAATTATTTTTTCTGCTGCATAGTAGCCGGCAGGTAGCTTACCGGAACGACGTCCATCCATTACCGGTAGCTTAGCTGGCTTGCACCTGTTGCATTTTCCCCTCTTTCTTTCATGGTTTGCAGCACAGCAGCTGAGGTGTTTACCACCTCTAGCTAACGTATATAATGATGATGATGTGTGTAGTCCATTACATACTTTCCAATGCGTCCTAGCACTCCTGTGTCATCAGTTCTGTCTTCACGGCCGATGCACAGAATTGAACGCAGACGATGTTGATGTAATCGCTCCAAGTAGCGGACGTGCTTCCCATCCGTCGTCCAGTTTCCCTGCCATGCAGGGAAACGGACTGTACCACCGACCGGTACACGGACAGCTTTGTAGCAACGATCGGATGATTGCTCCACACCCCTTTTTAGCTTTCTAAGTGCAGCAGTCGCCTTGCATACGCGGATGTCCAGCTCGCTCATCATATGCAGGTCGGTCGAAAGTATTGTTCCCTAGGTAACCAAATCTGGAGGCGGTTTGCACAACTTTGTCGCGAATCTGGATTTGCGGTAACCTCACGGATTCCCTTTCTGATGAAGACAGTCTTAGTTGTGTTTATGGTGAGCCCGAACTTGGCTCCTGTTGAAGCAGGAGCCGTCATCATTTACTACAACTCATCCACGCTGTATACAAACAACGCGTGGTCATCAGCAACTGGTAGGGACCTAAAACACGTTTTACTTGTGTTGCCTAATGGACGTTATTTTAGAGGAATGCATGAATGAAATGACATTTCCTTACTCAACAGAGATAGATTGCTCAGTTTTTGTGCAGGCCACAAATTTTTATTCTCTACGCATGCTTTCGTCACTTTATGTGCCCTGCGTCACCTGCATCCATTGCCGTCGTCTTACCGTTTGTCACGGAGTGGCCACATCGCCGTGCCACGTGGCAGAATTCAGGAGTGTAAACCCAATAGGTCAACTTATGTGGAATCTAGTGATGCGGTGGTTGGTGTCACAGCAACTTTACTTTTCGGTGGCTCGCCTAAGATTAAGCAGACTCACTTAAATGCTTGCGAATTGGGGACCCGGTCATGCATTGGAGTCTTCGCGTAGGTTTCACTCTTTCCTCTCGGGACGCTGATCAGCATTGTGTGCCTTGCAACCCGTACCTTACCGATTCAAGCCTGCGTAGGGAACCGGGCGATACTCGCAGTATCCTCAGCTCATGCACGACTGATATATTTTACATGGATGTGAAGCATCGGTACTGCGTAAAAGCGTACTGCGGATTCCTCTTTTTTTACGGGCGACCTAGCTTGCCTCACGTCTGTCATATCAACAGCTCCTCGACATCGGTATTAGTGACCCGACCCTAGAGGATTTTGATAAATCTGTTACACTGACCGTCGCTCATTTTGCTTGGATAAGGTGTCTTGTTGCGCCTTTAATGTAATTTCTCCCTTGAACTTATCTTTTAGTGACGACTATCTCTTCTAGCTATGCATTAGTGTACTGTCACTTGGTTCAAGGCAGGTTTGGAGCCACTTCTGTATACTCGAGATATTCATCTGATCCTTTTCATTAACGGGGCAACATTGGGCTTAGTCCACAGAAGATGCAGCCTTTGAGTCTCTGTATTCTGAGGCCGAAGCCGGAGCCTACAGATTCACACTTGTCGATTGTGTCTTCAAACGGGAAAGAAATTGATGCTTCCCTAGATTTCCCGAAGAAGGAACCCCTTTATCCCGAGGCACTGCCTGCTGTCGATCAAACATTCAAAACGGAACAAGTTCGCATTCTTGACTCACTGGAGAGTCGTTACAACCCTGCAACTGGAGAACCTTTGGTATCGGATGTTCCTAAACAAGGTAATCGCGCACAATGTATATGGACATACATATTTATACATGTAATTTGACATTTTACTACTTACTGTACGTCATCATTACACATTAGCTGGAGATGCACCTGTATTAATTTATCAAACGGTAACCGGTATTTGTTGATTGCAGCTTCATTGCTATGCCAGGAACGTCACACGCCAGCTCATGTTCTATACAGCATGGCCATTGGTCTCCTGTTCTAAAACAGTTGCCAATTATTCACCTGATTTAGCTGCAACCTGTCCATTGTAGTACATTGCGTTTTCTTGTTTTATTTTCGACCGTCTGCGTTCTGCATTTTGTTCCAGAACAGCCAACTCACCGTTGTGAAAGCTGTGAAAAAATCTTTTCAAGCAGAAGCAGCCTCGGAGCTCACGTAAAGTGTGTTCATTTGAGTGAGTTCCGAAGTGCTTTCGTCGCTATGCTGTGGTTCATTTTTGCTTTTACTTGTGCCGTGGCACAAAAATATTTAATTCTTTGACGTTCTCTATTTCATTGTATGTCAAAGACTGCCTAGATTATTATACGTATTGCAGCTAATGTGTCCCAACTCGTCCACGTTAGCTGTCTACTTGCAGTTGATGCACACCTTTGTGGTGTATGTCAAAGTGACACTGAACTTTTTTACTGTTGCATGTCACTTTTCCGTTTTATTCTCACCAATACATTACTGCGTGATCGCATTGTCTCATAAACCCTCTATTTTCTGAAAGCGAAATGTGTGTTTTTTGTTTCGCATGGTGTCACAAGCTGGCACTAGCAACAAGGTCTAAGATTTTCACGCGAAGAAAAACGACGGTAATCGGTCTTATTTTAGTGTCTCTTCTCTGATATATTTCGAAGAGTAGTTTTGTGCACAACGCAGCCGCGACCACAGTGAAGACCTGCTTGTTTGCGTTTCATTTAATTGCATCTCACCAGGACCAGTAACTCGTCGACGAGTGATACCTGTCAGAAGTTTGTAAGAATTGAAAATAAAGCGAACGCCTCGGTGACTTTGGCACTTTTTTATGGGCAGGGAAACAACTTCTTGTCGCCGTTCTGAGTGTTGAACAGATCAGCAGATTCATTAAACAAGAAACCACCATTGATTGGAGGGTCATTTCGAAGTACTCTTTGTATGATTGGATTGGGACGCGCAATCTCAATGTGGACCCTGATTCGCATTGAAATGAGTCTTGATAAATTGGATCACTTAGTTTTAGTGGAGGTGTTGCCTGACCCAAAATACTACCATCCCCTACGCTTTTTGATATCGTTTGATCCAATCAGATGGATGTTACTTGTGATCTTTGTCTCTTTAGCCACCGGGTCGCGATGAGTAATGCTTGGCACGACAGTTACTGTTGCGCGCGTGACCTTAGGTTAGTGGTTCATGATAACTCAGATTTGTGAAAGCAACACGTGAAGGTGTTCGGTATAAGCTTTATGTACCCATTATCATTATCGACAGTAAATATATCAGAGGGTTACCAACCAAAATATTGAGGTTTTAAATGAGTAGAAAAATGCGAATAGTGCCCTGTCATAACTCGAGTTATGATCAATCGAACAAGTAACGGGTCTGTACTGCTGTACTAAATCTTCGGAGTTTGCATCCAATCAAAAACGAACAAGGTTTCGTTGCAATCTTTTTTCATAATTCTTTTCAGTTGAGGTGAAATTTTAGGTCCAAACATGGTACATCGGGGATGGTGCACGATATATCGGCGTTTATATTCAAAAGTTGGATGGAGTAGATTGGTCGCAGTGACCTTTAAAGTTAAGTGAACCAAATATTCGTCAGCTTATTCTTGCAAAACTGATATATCTACAGTCGATAATGTAACATATAGCGTTCGACGAAAAAGGCAACAGCCGATTTAAAGGCCCTGGCAACTGATTGGGGATTGCTTTCAGTCGAATTGATCCTGCAATCTTCCAACGGATGCTTAACGCGTTAATGAGGCCTCGGGCGTCGTAGACGATCGAAACCTAGGGAACTAACAGAAGCGTAACTTCGTTGTATTCGTGACCCCTCCATAAGAACTAACCGTATCTTCTGTGGGCTTCTTTTCTTTACCTTCGGTTTAACGCTCTAGTACTGTACAGCCGAAGAAGTCCTTATCGAAGCTGTGACTACATAGTAGCCTGTTATATTTTAACAAACGCTGGTCACACTTTGCTTTTCGTCTCTTCAGACTTAGTTTGAAGTGACCCAGCTGCGCGATGTAGCCGGTTTGAATGTCGCTGGATTCTTTCTCTCTGAGGTTACCAGGCGTAGAACGCGCTTCCGACTTAGATTGTTTCTAGGCTGTTACTCATATTTTAAGCACCACCCGATGATATGTTAATTCATTTGCATTGCATGATTTAATTCGCGTTCACCGGAAGATGTGACACGAAGGAGCAAGTTATCATCACCATTATACACGGTATAGCTACAGGTGGAAAGCAGGTGGAAGAGACGCACAACGCAAACGCCATTGAGTTCGGCTCCTAGTCATGTCAGCAAGTGTATCAAGCCAAACATGCTCATCTTACTTCGTTCCCCATCCAGGCAGCCGAGAGGCTTCAACCGAAGCCAACTTCGTAGTGAGGGCGTTCAATCCTCTTGACCAAGTCATCGCTTTGTCAATCCTTCTCTTCTTCCATCCGCACCACCGGTACGAACACAACACACGTCGTGGTAGTTGGTGGGCTGGCATGCGCGATACGTGGCCCAGCCATCGAAGCCTGGTGCATGAAATAACGGGGCTCAGCGGTCCGCTTCTTCTTCTTCTGGTGCCACAAACGAGGCGTTGAATACGCTTATTATTCACGCACTTCCCATTGAACATAGTGCAAACTGCGAAGGCACCTGTGGTCGAACCACGGCTTGCCGTAAGCTCTCACTCTGCCCGAGGTACGCGCATAAAGCGCTCGGATAATATTTGCATATTTCTCGGGCGCACTTTCCCTTAGCAGACAGTCCGAAAGGGCACGTCGATCAAGCGAATCGAAGTCATCTTTAATGTCAAGGAACACGACAACGGTGGGTGACCAATATGTATGCCGGTGCTCCAACGACTGAACTGATCGATGCAGCCCCGACTTCGACGAAACCCAGTCTGAGTCTCACGAATGTGGCCTTCACGACTGCTAGTCAATCTGTGAAGAATAACAGAGGCAAGCAATTTGGAGGCGATGGGGATCAAACTGATATTGGCTGTACAGGGTCTTTACATATGTTTTCATTAACTCCTGGTCTCCTGCTGTCCATTTTCCGTATCTGATTTAATAACTTAACAGGGGTACCACTTACAGATGCCGTTTACTTCTCTGACACACGGTGAGACCACCAGGTTTTTCTTCAGGCTAGCACTGAATTTGGCGCGGAGCTCTTTGCGCGTCTGATTGTGTTCATTTCCAGCCGGACTGTGCCGGCGAGCATGGATAAGTTCCGGAGACTGCGAAGGGACCCAATGTCCATGTTAGCTTTTGGATTTGCCACATGATGATTTGCCTGCTGCTAGTGCGGTCTCTGGAACTTGTAACCAATGACCATCTATGGCCATGTGCCGCGCTGTGTCGCGCAATGTGTCTGAAAGCTGTGCTCCACACATTTTTGCAAGAGACGGTCGTCGTTGCCGTCCGGTCGGAATTAAGTCCACACTTAGTTAAGCTTCTGCAGTGGTCAAACGACTACTTGCGCGCTCATATCCCATGCAATTACATTGGTATCTGAATTGGTAGCACTGCGTATCTGCATGTTTAGCTCGTGGTAGTAGGCGTCCTTAGTAGCGTTAGAACTGCAGTCGGTGGGGGCATAAGTTGAAAGTGCAATCAACAGAACAGGGCTCTGATCTTATAAGTAGGTTTCTGATAGCCAGCGGATATCTATCGAGATGGTCTCTAATGTTCGGACTGGTGATGCCTTTTGACCGGTTTATAACTGTGTTCGTAAGTTGAAGCATGCCAATCTGAAGAGGTTCGAGAGTTCCAAATAGAAGCTGATGAACTAGGCTTTATCGCTTGGTTAGAAATGGATTTGTTGATAAGGCAAGGGTGACGCTCCGCGTTTGCACGTGAGTTGAAACTAGATGATGAAGGTTTATCCAAGCATGGTGGAGGAAGGCCAAGAATTAAGGGTGGTAAACGCGGGGATAGAAGTGAAGTTGGAACCGGACAATAAGGATGAAAAAGCGTAAGTGGGAAATAAGAAGTCGGGAAGGCTTGTGCAGTAGCATCCAAACCCTTATCCACCCTGCTCGATGCAGTAGATAGAGCGTCTTCAATTATTCTCAGCGGCTGCTGGAGCATCAAGAAATTCCTTGAGGAAAGATCCATTGTATTGGATGGGCAGGATACTGTCAGGTTGCCCAGTCCTAGATAATAGAAAGATTAGGGTTCTCAACCAAAGCCTTTCTTCAGAAACCTGACCGGAAAACGATGGGTTAGGCAGTGGACCACAGTGAGTCCGTATTAAAGAATAAGGGGGCACCCTAACTCCAGCCCCCAACCTGGAGGACCGGGAGACTTAGTTTTCGTCTGGTCTCTTTCCATTGACCAATGGTCCAAGTGACTCTGAACATGCAATAAAGCACCACCGAGCGTAACTCAATGGGTCGCTGAGGCACACAAATCTGCGCACCACGGTAAGGTACAGGCTTATTGCCTCATTGGGATCTAGTGCTTACTCCTGTTAAACTGGAAGCGGAAATACAGCGAACCTAGCCGATACAGGGCACGCCACAGAGTTCACTGATTCGTTCCAATTTATCTCTCAGGTCCCGAAGAACTGCGCGAACTACGTCCGCAAGCGACTACTAGAAGCCGCTGAAGCAATTGCGATCCGGCTGTATGAACCGGACCTATGTGTTCAGAAGAAGCCAACTAGAGGCTTGGGCCTGCCCTGGCCCAAGCGGCCGTTGACCTCTGGCCCACGAGGTCAGTTGTCGTGTCTTAACAGACAGCGCTGTCAGCATCCAATTAACTTGCTCTAATAGTAACGACTTGTAATGTCTGTCTGCACATTTTGATTTGTATATATACGCATATATATATATGTTGTATATACCATTATGTAAGATGAATTATAGAATGCATGTGTTCGCTTACCCTGACTTTCGATCATACTATGGGATTTTTAATCCTATTATATACCGTTTCTCTGTTGTCGGACGCTGTGAACGAACGAGCATCTTTGTGACCACCATCAGTGTTGTAGAAAGGAGAATGTGCATACCTGCGGTCTACACAAAATAAGATGGAAATGCTGGTCGTCGCAACGTTTTTATCGCTTTGTTGACGTACAGTAATCATGTTGATAGTATGTCTTATTTCATCTTGTTATTTAGGCAGAACATAATAACTAAAGAGGTTTATTAGTGTGTACTCAAAGTGGCATTCGCCGATGTCACTTAAAATAATGTGCTCGATGAAACGGCTGGTGGCATCCAGCAACGAGGTGAATTCACGGTATCAACTTAGCTCTGACCAGCGACCATTCAGATGCTTACTGGAGGCTGCGATCGGCGCAAGAGGATCGGATTCTAGTAGTCTGCAGTACAGTATTCAACGGGTGAGTGTTTGAGATCCTCGGCTACTCTTTTTGGGTATTTCTCTTGAATCAGGTGCGACAGCGTGCACCGCACCATGTTCGTCACTTCAGTCAAGATTAGGGCATATTTGCATTAGCCATGCAAGCTTTGGTTAACCTATTTGCTTGCGTTTACATTAGCTGGACATCCATAGCTGATTAATGTTCTTATTGGGCTATCACTTTAATGGACGTTGCTGTGTCTGTATCATTGAATTGAGGTAGTACTTGAATACGCTATGTTCTGATTACCATCCTGACTCCTGAGTCATCGACTTTATTTCACCGTGCAGTCATCCAGTTGCTCTGCATCTACATATTGCATATCGCAAACTCAGTCAAATGAGCGAGCCGTGTATCTTTTTGAGTAATCCAGGTGTTTAAACATTTCGTAAAGGAGGTAGACACCTGTTCAATAGGGAGCTTGGTTGGTTTTCGGTTACCGCTTTGTTGAAATACAGTTGGGTTTTAAACTTCATATGTGCAGCGATCAGTGTGCGAGAGCTAGGGACCGTTGAAAAATTTTACGCTCTGCTCACGGTCATTTATTTGGGAAACTTAGACTTGACTGTGTTTTAGACAATTCCATTGGTCTCTGCACAGTGCTTTTATGCCATGAAATAGTTTATTTCATGCAGAGTATCTCCCTGGTAAATTTTCCACATAGCAAGAGGGAAATACATCTCAATAGGATACTTTGAATTCGGCCATTTCGGATACTTTCGTCAGCTGTTACAGTTTGTGGAATGATCATCTTGCTTGTGAGAGGAAACAGCGTTCAAGATCATTCAAATTAAATCTTAACCGACCAGGGAAACATTGGTGAGCTAGTACGAGGCTGGTAATAAACTCAGTTTGTCTACGAAAATTGCATTTCAGCCGCCCAATTGCTAATGCTTCAGCAAAATGGAGCAAGCGAGCATTGATCTGTCGGTTAAGTAGCCTAAACGATTTGCGGGGATTTGGGGATGTAGAGCAGTCTAGGATGTGCTAAACACTAGAACTTACTGGCAGCTCCGAACCATTCGCTACCATATTACGTTGAATATGCTCCGAAATACTTATTAGTGTCTTGGAAATGGTTTTTTCTTCAATATTCAACATGACTGCGAACGTCCTGCTTTTTTGTTCCAGAGCAGCGAAATCACACATGTGAATCCTGTGGGAAATCATTTTCCCTAAAGTGTCGCCTTCGGGCACACGTAGAAGCTGTTCACTTGAGTGAGTTCTGGAGTGAGAGTGCACTACCAGTCTGCAATATTTTTGATAATCCGTTGAACGTGTACGATATGTGTCAAATGTAGTTTACAATTAACAACTATTTTTCGCTCAGTGTTTATTGCATGAGTTTGTTGCATTTGGCCAGAAGGATGTGGAACACTGCTGACCGGCCGATTGCTGTCTCGCAGGCACAGGCCGTTGCGTTGGTGGTCAGCTGACTATACTATTGCTATGGCGAGGCGACGCTTTATGCAATACCGTTGCCCATCGTTCCGGTCAGGTTAGTGTGGCAGGTGGATTGTTGTTTAGAGGTCTTTGACGCTTCTCGTATTTTCACTTTTTTGCTGGCACATTTTGTCAAATTGTCGAATTTAATTGCGGGTGGCAGTTCAGTGCATGCAATATCATGCACTATACCAACTAGGGATCGTAGCTCTATGTTTGTTTTTACTATGTTTAACGGTATCTTGCCTTACTCTTTCCTGTTGTTAATACTTAAAATCATTAGAACACTGAATGCGTTTGACACAGTACAGTAACTAGTGCTTTCTACGCCATAGACAGGACACTGAGCGTTCTCAATGCTCAAACGGTGTGTCTACCAAGTGGAGCTAAGCCGCGAAGGCACTACTGCTCGAACGTGCTTCACGTTTCTCGATTTTATGGACAAGGTTTCACGACGTACAGTAAGGTTGACTTGGGTGCTCTACTCTGCAGGGCTAGCGTGATGTCACATGGAACTCCCAAGTGGCGAACTATGTCAAAAACAACTCTAGATTTGCTGTTCGGTCCTTGATCTCGTTCTAGATTCCATGGGCAACCATTCAGATGCCGAGGCAGTTGAATTTCTGAACGCTTTTGGCTGCTCTGTGCCAAGGGCTATTTGATAATGAATGAAAAAATGCAACAACAGTTCTTTGTGTTGTTACGCACGCCACTTTGTAATTTTTTGCAGCTTTTAAGAGCTAGTGTTTTTGTAAACGTGAAATCACGCAGACTTTGCGCGCACTGCTTCCACTGAGACCGGTTTTGCGCCAATGCTTCCAGCGTTGTGAGCCATTAGCATTCTTCATCTTTAAGTCCCCATCCGGGCTGTCCAACGTGTTAGCGATGGCCAAGCAAGATATCCTAGATTTCATGTACTGTCACTAGGTGGACGGTTGACCTCCACACGACTTTTTCCAAAGTAACCGTCCGTGCTCAAACAGGGCGCGGTGTGGTAAACGCTCGTTTGGCATTCGCAGGACGTGGCCAAACCATATTAGTTGACGCAGCCGGACGATGTCACAATGCGTAACATCCGCCTTACCCAATACGTGGTGTCTAACGTCATCATTACACACTCGGTGTTGCCAAGGCAAGCAAGCAATCCTCCGAAAACGGCTACTTTCAAAGATCGAAAGACGACGCATGTCTTCCACACGGATCAGCCAGGATTCGCATCCATACAACAATATCGCGCGTACACAGGCTTTGTAAAACCTGCCTTTTAGCGAGTGTGTGATATCGCACCCTCTCCAGCGGTAACTGATCTCAGTGTGATCGATTTGCGTCCATGACCGATTCAAGGCTTGTGGGCGCCATGTCAACCTCCAGCGGTTGCTATTTCGGAAGTTAGTGCACGCAAGAAATAAGAGAGCATCTTTACACATGATATAATCGCTCACCGTTATAATTACTGGAGCCTACATTATGTTGGCCACCTAGTGTACAATTTTCCAACTTGCGCGTTCAGATGCCCAGCCAGCACTACAGTGTCCGTGCTTCTTCTGTAACGAGGGAGCTCGTTCAGTTGACGATAAAAGTCGTCTTTCACCGAATCATCGCCACAGTTTGTGGGGGCGTAGGCAGCGATGACAAACAGGCAGTTTGTCCCCGCGCGAGCCATGCAGTCAGACCCTCAAACATCTGGCTACTGATTGGGAACTACTCAGCCAGAGGAAAAGAAGCAGTTGGAAATTGCATGTGGCTCTCCTGAAAACACTGCACCCCACTATGCTTTTCGATCATGTTCGATCTCATCAGCTCGGTGTTAGTTGGGGCCTCTATCTCTTTCGCCACCGGGTCGCGACAGGCAAGGTTTGACAGAACGGTTAATGTTAAGCTTGACCTTAGGTTAGTGGTTCATAGTAACTCAGCTTTGTCAAACCACTCCTTGATGGTGTCGATGGCTGACAGTGTTCGAGCGAGCTGATCCCGCCATCTTCCAGCTGTTGTTAAACGCGTTAGTTAGATCACGGGAGTAATAGACGATCGAAGCCCCGGAAACTAACAGAGGCGTAACGTCGTTGTATTCATGACTTCGCCATGAGAATTAACCATTTATCTTGTGGGCTTGTTTCGTTTACTGTACAGAATTTGGTCGAAAGCTCTTGGAGTGTACGGTGGAAGATGTCTTCATCGAAACTGTGACCGCTTATTAACGTGCCATATTTTGACAAACCCTCGTCACACTTTGCTCTCCACTTCTTGCGACTTGGACACAACAGCAGCTTGAAGTGACTCAGTTGTGATTGGCCGCGCGATGTATTCGGTTTGAATCTCGCCAGATTCTTTACCTCCGAGTTTACCAGCCGTGGAGCGCGCTTCCAACCTGGGTCCTTTCTAGGCTTTTATTCGTATTTTATGAACCACCTGTTAATGCGTTAGGCCATTTGCCTTGCACGATATAAGTCGCGTTCATCTGGAGCATATGTGACGCAAAGCAGCAAGGCTCCTATTAGCGTCAGGTTTTTTTTCTTATTAAATCATTTCTCCGTCGTTCTGCTGTACTTTCGGGCCCTATGAACTAATAAATTGCAAGCAATCCTCTTTGTGACCACCTTCAATGTTGTGGAAAGGGAGGTGTTCATGTCTGCGTCCATACAAAATAGGAGGGATATGCCAGTTGTCGTAGCGTTTTTAACCCTTTTGTTCTTGAATTTCTTGAGATTTCCGCCTGGCGCAACAGAAATCAAGTTGGTAGTACGTTTTATTTCCTCTTGTCACTTGGGCAGAGCGTAATGTTTTGGGAGGTGGTATGCTTGTGAATACTCTAATTGACATTAGCCGACTTCACTTAATGTACTCTATGAGACGGATGGTGACATCCAACGTCAAGTTGGCTTCACATTATCAACAGTTCTGACCAGCAACCATTTAGTTCTCCATCGGAGGATGCGATCGGCGCAAAAGGATCTGCTCATAAGGCCGATTCTAAATGACTATGCGGGACAGTATTCGACAGGTGAATGGTAGTCACGGCTAACAGGCCAGACATACTCTGCACTGCACCCTGCTTTTTGCCTCAAACATGGATAACGGATCTCTGCATTGGCCATGCCAACTTTGGTCGACTGATCTGAAGCGGCTGTTATGTCGAGAACGAGACGTAGCCGTAACACCAGCTTTTACAAAACCGGTTTATGTTTTAAGTCCTTCTGAACTCCGAAATTTGATCAACTTTCTTACTGGTGTTTATATCAATTGGGCATCAGTATGTGAATAATACTTTAGTTGAGCTGACATTTTATTGAGCGTTTTTGCGCCCGTGTCAGTAAAGTGAAGTCACCGTGTTCTGATTGCGATCTTGACTCCTGAGTCAGCTGAGTTCATCATCGATGTTATTTTGCAGTGCAGTCGTCATTTTGCTCCACCTCTACATACTGCACACTGTAAACTCAGCTGACTGAGTGCACCGTGCGTCTATGAGTAATCCAGGTGTTCGTCAACGAGGTAGCGTAACAAATCATAAAACCTGTTTGCTTTTCGGTTACTGCTTTAATGAAATACACTTGGGTTTAAAACTTCATACGTACAGCGGTCGGTTTGCGAGCCAGGGATTGTTGATCAGTGTTACTCTGTGTTTATGACAATTCAGCTGCATAACGTAAGCCTGACTGTTTTCGACATCACCAGTGATCACTTGTGCCATGAAATTGTTTATTTATTGTAGCGTATTTCCTTGATAAATTTCAATATTACACATAAAAACAATGTTTCAACTGGATACTCTGAATTCAGATATCTCGGGTATTCCCCTCAACTGGTAACATACAGTTCGTGAAATAATCGTGTTCCTGTGAGAGGAAGCCATGTTCAGGGTCATTCGGTTTATATTTGAAACCATCAGAGAAACATTGCCAAGACAATACGAGGCTGGTCATAAACTCGGCTTGTTTACACACATTGGGTTTCAGCCGCTCAATTGCTAATGCTTCAGCAAAATGGAGCAAGCGAGTATTGATCTGTCGGTTAATAAGCCTAAACGATTTGCGGGGATTTGGGGATGTAGAGCAGTTTAAAGCTTACCGGCAGTCTTAAACCATTCGCTATCATATTTCTTGGAATATGATCAGAAAGAAGTTTCGTTGTCTTGAAAGTTGTTTATTCCTCAGTATTGTGCATGACTCCATCGCAATGAGACTGGACCTTACCTTATTACGATGGTTTGTGTGCCTCAGTGATCCATTGAGCTATACTGGGTGCTGCATTTTTGCACCTTCAGAGCCACTCATATCACATTGGTCAATGATTAGAGGCCAGACAAACTCAGCCTCCTGGTCCTCCAGGTTGGGGGTTGGAAGGGGGGTGGCTCCTCATTTCATAAAACGGGCTCTGTAGTCCAGTGCCAAAACCCGCTGCCTTGCGGTAAGGTTTTTGAACCAAAGGCTTTGGTTGAGAACCCTAATCGTTCTCCTGTCTAGGCCTGGGCAACCTGACAGTATTCTGCCCACGCAATACAATGAAACTTTCCTACAACAATTTCTTGATGCTCTGGCCACCGCAGAGTATAATCAATGGTGCCCTATCTGCTGCATCGAGCAGGGTGGATAGGGGTTCGGATGATACTTATCAAGCCTTCCAATCTTCATATTCCCCATTTTACGCTTTTTCACCGTTATCGTCCCGTTCCCGCTTCACTTTTATCCCCCCTGTTTTCAACCCCCTAATTCTTCGCCCTCCCCCACCTTGCTTTGATCGGCTTTTAGTTTCAACTCACATGCGAACGCGCAGCGTCATCCCTGTCCTGTCAACAGGCCCACGTCTAAGCAAGTGGTCAAGCCCAGTTCATCGGCTTCCATTTAGAGCCTTCGATCAGCCTTCAGATTGTCATTCCTCAATGTACGCACATTGCTTCAGATCGGTCAACAGGTAACACTTGCCCGAACATTAGAGACGCTCTCGATCGATATCTGCTGCTTATCGGAGACCCGCCTGCAAGATTCGTGTTTTGTGCTCACTCTACGATCCCCTTCAGGTGACACCAGCAGCACTTTCTCATTGCGCCTATCCGGTGACGATGCAGGTTTGAGTACCGGCCAAGCCGGTGTTGGTATTACCCTGCGTCCCCGGGCTGTAGCTCTCTGGTTGCTTGAATCCCAATCAGTAGCCGGATGTGTACGGTCCGATTGGCTGGTTCGTTGAAAGCTTCGAAGTCGCTTGGGACTAACATGTGTCTATTCGTTATCACTGCCCATGCATCCACAAACTCTAGCGATGATTCGGTGAAAGACGACCTCTATCGTCCACCGAACGAGCTCCTTCGACACAGAAGTAGCTCGGATACTGTAATGCTGGCTGGAGATCTGAACGCTCAGGTTGGAAACGTATCCACTGTTGAACTGCATCTGGGATGCCAACATGGTATAGGCTCCCGTAATGATAACGGTGAGCGGTTACTTCATTTGTGTGAGAATGCTCGCTTATTTGTTGCGAGCACTAATTTCCGACACAGCACCCGCCGGAGGGTAACTTAGCGCCCACCAGTCTTGAACTGAAATTGATCACATTGCTAGCAGTTACCGCTGGAGAGGCTGCGTCCAAAACTGTCGCTCGATTTGGAGCACATGTGTGGACATTGACCACGCACTTGTATGTGCTGACCTGCGGATGCGCTTTGGCGGACGCCCACGACAACGTTGTGACCGAATTGACACCAGCCAACTAGTGAAGCCAGCGGTTCTGTATACCTATCAAAGTACGCTGTCATGCGGGTTGAGTAAGCGCTCACTGAATAAAACTGAAGATCACTGGTCTCCTATTCACCCGACCTTACTAGCAGCAAGCAAATCCTCATGTGGTAAATCTAAAAGCCAACATAGACATTAGGTCCCTTCGCAGTCTATTGAAATTGTCGATGCTCGCCGGCATATTCCGGCTGGAAACGAACACAATGAAACTCGCAAAGAGCTTCGGGCAGAACTCCGTGCTAGCCTGAACACAGACCGCGTATCCTGGTGGTCTCATTGTGTATCAGAGATGGAAATGGCCGCTGCCCTTGATAACCATCCGGATGATACGGGAAGCGGGCAGCAGGGGACCCGGTGTTAGTGAAACTATACGTGACGAGAGTGGGCAGCCTATCCACAACTTTTCAAAACGCTTGGAGCGTTGGGCTGTGCACTTAGAAGCAATTTAATCGGTATGGATTGTTAGATTTCTCGCCGGCCACTGACCACCCCGCTCCCTGGGCTGTCCATTTTTATCCACCATCTCACTCAGAAGTCGAGTGTAAGATCGCATTGTTCAACTTAAATAAAGCCGCGAGACGAGATGATCTTCCTCCAACCCTCTTCAACTTCGGAGAGCTGCTCTTGTGGATAATTTACACGAATCACTAGTGAAACGGTGTGAGCAGGAAACTGTCCCAACCGACTGGAGTCGCTCCGTCATAGTCTCAATTTTCAAGTTAGGCGCACGATCGGAATGCCGCAATCATAGAGGAATCAATCTTATCTCCATCGCCTCCAAATTGCTTGCCTCTGTCATCCTTCACAGACTGACTGGCACTCGTGAAAGTTATATTCTTGAAGAGCAAGTCGGGTTTCGTCGAGGTCGTGGTTGCATTGGCCACATCTTCACTTTGCGTTAGTTGTTGGAGCACCGTCGCATATATTTGTGGCCTTCCGTTGTCGTGTTCCTCGATATCAAAGTGCACTCGATTCGGTGGATAGATCTGCACTTTGGGACTGTCTAAAATAATCGCCAACTGTTCTCCATAACGACGCTTTGCTGTCTCGTGACCACCACCAGTCGCGGGTGCTCTGAGTATACCGCGAGCGCGCCCGCCCCTACGCGATTCGAACCGGTGATCTTATGGTTATAAACCATACGCGCATACCACTCGGCCACCTTCCAACGGAACTGTAAACTCAGGAAAGGTGTACTTGAGAAAGATGTAAATATTATCCGAGCATTATACGCGCGTAGCTCCGTCAGAGTTAAGGCTTAGGACAAGCTATCGTCGCCCTTTAATATCTCCAGCGGGGTGAGACGTGGTTTCCCACTGTCACCTTTCATCTTCAGCTTCGCTATTGATGAAGTCATGGTAGTCGCGTTCTAGGTCACCACTTAGAAGATGTGGATCTGCACCCTGGAGAACGACTTCTTGACTTAGAGTATGCTGATGATTTTCCATAATGTGTGAAAGCTCACAAACGTGCCAAGCGGCACTGGACAGATTAGCACTGGCTGTCCGTCATTTCGGGTTTTGCTTCTTGTCGTGTTGCCCTCATGGAAGCACGAAGACTGTGCCGCGATCACGAAGTCGTTTATTAAGATTACGCTCAAATATTTACGGAGCATATACACTATTTATAACAGTCCGTTTCAATGGCTCATCCCTGTTCTTTGCATTGTGTCGCTGGCTCCTTTTCCATTGGTTTCTGCTTTCTCGCCACGTTCACTCTGTCTAAAATCACCTGATTTTCTTAGTCGATGTACGATTGGCGGGATCGGGCCCCTCGCGCTTCTTCCCTCGGTCCAATGCAACAAGCTTTGGCTCAAGGATGCACGAGTATGCGCTCCTTCGCCTGCTGACACCTGATTGGTGACTTGCACGTTCATTGGATGGTTGCAGGCTGGACGCGATCACGGGCCAACTATTTCCTGATTGGCTGACCAGTCTGCTTCCGGCAACATGCTCACTCACTATCGGTCTGGCCTGTAACGTTCGATCGGCATCACAGCATTTCCAACCACCAGCCTTTCCAGCCCTCATCACACCTCGCACCCTCGAACTGCAAAGCGTTCCTCCAGGATTGGCCTGGACCGCCTCCTTCGCTGACCCGTTTGGAGATCAGCTAGAAGTCGTTCAGAAATTCAACTATCTGGGAAGTTGTATCAGCGCCCGTGGGATTGAAGATGAGATCCCAAACCGTATTGCAAAGGTTCGAGACACTTTTGCTAACCTTTGCCACTTATGGCACGGGCGCCATATCACTCCACCTGTGAAGGGTAGATTGTACGATACATCGATACGTTCGACCCTACTGTACGGTTGTGAAACCTAGCCTCTTAGATCGGCGGACATAAAGAGGCTAGGTACGTACGACCACAGGTGCGTTCGCAATTTAGCTCACATCTGGTGGGAACACCGAGTGGTGAACGGGTGTGTTCGTCGCCTTGTTTACGGCACAGGAAAAGGAAATGAAGCGCTGAGCACCGTTATTTCACGCACCAGGCTCCGATGGCTCGGCCCCGTGTTACGCATGCCAGCCCACAGACTCCCGCGAAGTGCGTTGTTTATGCGCCTGCCATGTGATGGAAGAAGAGGAGAGGGGTGGCCAAGCGATGACTTGGTCGAGAGGAATGAAGGCCCTCACCTCGGAGCTGGCCTCGGTTGGAGTGTCTCGGCTCCCTGGTTGAGGTCTGAAAGACGATGAACACGTTTGGCTGGATACACTTGTTGATATGGCTAGGAGCCGACCTCAGTGGCATTCATACTGTGAGTTACTTTGTCCCACCCTATCCCTCTTGGCCTCCTCTCCAACCACAATCTCATTACTTCGCATTTTATAATTTTGCATGGTGAATTATTCTTTCTGCTGCATAGTAGCTGGCATATAGGTTACCGGAACGATGCTCATCTGTTATTGATAACTCAGTTGGCTTGCACCTGTTGTACTGCTCCCATTTTTCATTTATGTATTGCGGCACAGTAGCTGAGCTGTTTCCCACCTCTAGCTAACATGTATAATGATGATGATGATGATGTTATGCTTGACTGCAATTCTTCCTTTTTCTTAGTCACACGAGATCGCACTTGCGAATGCTGCGGAGATTCGTTTCCCCTTTACTCTCGTCTTCGGGTACACGTACAAGCTGTTCACTTGAATGATTACTATACCGTGTGCAGCATCAGTCTGTAATTCCTTCTTTCTTAACCTACCGAACTTGCGTGGTGTGAATCAAATGTTTGTAATTAACAACCGTTTTAGCCCGTAGCCCTCAAGATCACAACCCTACCTTATAATCTGAGGGCGCGGTTTCGAACCTGCGTAGGGACGGTTCGATCCTCACATTATCCTTAGCCCACGTGGGACCGGTGCTGGTAGCTTGACAGCGAAGCGTTGGTACTGCGTACCGGCGTACTGCTGATGCCTTGGCTCAGTGTTTACTTCATTAGTTTGTTGCATTTGGCCCGATTTGTAGGCAATAATAGTGGCCTGCCGAATGCGGTCTCGCAGTCACACACTGTTGAGTTGGAAGTCTGCTGACTAGATTATGATCACGGCGAGATAAGTATTTGCACTATGCATTTACCCATGTTTCCATCCAAGCTGAAGCGGCAGGGTGATTGTTGCTTTGGGCCCTTTGACGCTGTTTAGTTTCTCGTGGTTTCATATCTTTTCTAACACACTTTGTCACATTGTTAAGTCTGATTATGAGTGGCAGTTCAGTGTATACATCAGCTCACCAGCCCGAGGACGTATCTCTATCCCTGTTTTTAGTATGCTTATCAGTATCATGCGTGACCCTTTCCTGCTGTTAAAATATTCAGTGCTTAACACACCGAATGCGTTCTACGCGGTGTGCCAAACTACTGCTTTCTGCGTCATGAACAATACTCTTAGTGCTCTCAAAGATCACACGATGTTTCTACTGAGTGTGAGCTAAGCTAATCCTTCTGCTATCTAGGCTTGGACAATGTGACAGTATTCTGTCCGCGCAATACAACTCCACGAACTTCTCTCTACACGATTTCTTGGTGCTCTGGCCGTCGCGGAGGATAATAAACGGTGCCCTATCTGCTGCATCGAGCAGGGTGGATTGAGCTTCTGATACTACTCCTCAGACCTTCCCATTTTCTT
The DNA here is from genome assembly GCA_944474145.2 of Dicrocoelium dendriticum. NCBI lineage: Eukaryota > Metazoa > Platyhelminthes > Trematoda > Plagiorchiida > Dicrocoeliidae > Dicrocoelium > Dicrocoelium dendriticum. The sequence goes on from OX104069.1 coordinate 28,723,665, forward strand.
ATTCCCCCGCTTGCAATTTTTCGTCCTTAACGTTCCTCTCCAACTACTTATACCCCTCGTTTTCAACCTCACGATACCTGATCACCCCCCATCTTGCTTCAATAGTCGCTTGTCTTCAAGTTTCAGCTCATACACTAATCCAGTCGACAAGTCCATGTTCAACTAAGCGGACAACCTCAGTTCATCCGTTTCTTTTTGAAGTCCTCGATCCTCGCTAAGATTGGTATGCCTCAACCTGCTCACTTTGCTGCAGATTGGCCAACAAACAGCAATTGCCCGAGCACTCGAGACCCTATCGATCGAACTTTGCTGTTTATCGGAACCTGGTCTGTACGATTCGAGTTCCGTGCTTATGCTGCGATCCCCAATATACCTTACTGGCAGCACATTCTCATTGCGCCTGTCTGGAGATGGCGCAGCTTGAAATGGTGGTCAAGCTGGCGTCGCCATTATTTTGAGTTCCCTGGCTGAAGCTGCTCTGATGAATTGGATCCCAGTCCACAGCCGGATTTGTGCCGTTAGATTAGCTGGTTCCTTCCAGGCTTCGAAGTCGCGCGGGCACAAACGCCTATGCCCCCACAATCTGCAGTCTTGATTCGGTGAGAGATGAATTCTATCACCAACTTAACGGTCCTTTTCGTTACAAGAGAATCACGGATACTGTACTGCTGGCTGGTGGTCTAAACGGATAGGTCGGAAAATTATCCTCTGATGAGCTTCATCTGGGCGGCCAACACGGTGTAGGCTCCCGTAATGATAACGGTGAGCGATTGCTACACCTTTGTGAAGATGCTCATCTCTTTATCGCGAGCACTAACTTTTGACATAGCACTCGCAGTCCAAAGTCGCAGGGTTTTGTAGATTCGCGACCTCCGTTCGGTAGTGGGCGCACTTAGGTGATCCTCCGAAACGCATGCAAACCTTAGCACGAACCAATGCGTGATCGGAGTCTAGAAAAGTTGACCAGTACGATCGGTAGTCCGTTACGCTTCCGCGCCATCTGTAGCTGATTGCTACGTGGTCAAGCTGGGAGCACTCTTGCGTTTGTGAGGGCGGGCGCCAGGTAGCAGTGTGTCTCCTCGAGTGCCGAAAACTAGTGCTCGAAAGAAACAAGCGGTGAACAGAGCAAAGAGCAAGCAGTCTGTCTCCATTGTCTGATCGACTGCCACCGAGACCAAAGCTACCCCCAAGGTGGTGCTCGCTTGGTGGAAGGCGGCCAACCCGTGCGTTAAAGTCCCCGGGAAGAATGACTATATCAGTCCGTTCGGAGGAACGCAGAAGTTTATGTAGTTGTTGATAAAAGCTGTCTTTAACTGCATCTGGACTGGAGTCTGTAGGGGCGTACGCAGAGACGACAAACAAGGCACGCTTAACGTCTCGACGCCTGCTTGCGTTACATGAACCTCTTAGTCTGACTGCACATAGCCGGCTGTTGACTGGGATCCAGTCAAGCAGAGCTGATTCAGCCCTGGCACTCAGTACAACCCCAACACCAGCTTGACCAGTGCTCACACGATGTGACGCGCACGCAAGGTCGAGTGGCTTTGGGGTGAGAGAAGCTCGCGTCTATTGATCGATGCCGTTTTGGGTCGGTTGTCGGTGAGATGAAGTCCACACGATGGAGCTAGGATCAGATAGTGGGAAAGCCGATTTGCTGGTCGTATTAGGGAATATGGCGCAAAGTACCGCCAAGAGTTGTAGATTGCGATGGTATGGAGCTGGCGAATTGGTTGTTGAATAGAGCTGGTAATTCCGAGCCGAATGATTGGAATTTGGTTGATGTACGTTGAGATGTATAAGGAAAAATCCACGGCAGAGCGGAGCACGGAGTGATTTGGAAGGTTTTGCAGAGTTTTTGTGAGAACCGTCAGATATCCTTCAACACCTGTTCCGATTTTGGAAAGAGGACGCAAAACGGGATTAAGTGGTGTATAGTCCGCGATCCGTTGAGAATGCACGTAGAAATCAAGCAAAGTGTCAGAACTTCGCTTTTACGTCTGCCGTCAGACGAATCTGTCGCTAGTCAGTATTTCACGTTACGGATCCTTTAAGTTGTTGATCATTATCATGACATGCATGTATCGCAACATGTGTACAACTTTTTAATATCTGTTCCCATTCTGCACCTTTCACTCTGTGTGACTCATCTGTAATTGCTCACTTTCTCACTTTCAATCCAGAACGACGCCCCCATACCTGCGAGCGCTGTGGCAAATCGTTTTCCGAGAAGCGCGCTTTGCAGAAGCACATCCGCTCTGTACATTTGGGTAAGTCTATTTTAATGCGCCACTTATGTTTGCATTCACCACTTGATTTCATCGGAATCAGCGTCGGGATTTTACAGTGAAACCATGTGTTTCTGTGCCGAAGTTGCTACTTCTCATGCCAACCGGTTTAAGGTGGAGAGAATACGCGTACTATATCCCTTGGCTTTTGTGACTAGCCTCGTGCGTCGGTTGTCTATGCGGGGTCAGTTTACTTTATACATTTCTCTAGGCATCGGTTTGCTTATCCTTTAATTCAGCTAAAGTCAATCACGCTCCTATTTTCTTACTGGCTCGACAGAGTTAATATCACTGTTACGAGGAGCCCGCTGTTTGTTGTTTTCGTTCCGTCTCGGGTCGAGCACACGGGGCGGTACAACAGCCTGAAATTTTTAGCAATCGATTTCTTAATTTATTTAATCTAGATCACTCAGACAAACTATGACATTGTATCTGTTCCTTTACCTATCACTGTTGCATGTGTTCTGGTTCTCCTGTTTGGAATTCGAAGTCGAACTCCCTGTTTCATTCCGGCGAGATCAACGCTGTGAGAAAGCCAGTCTTTCTGTATGGATCCGAGACATTAAACGCTTGTCCGTGTTGGACCACCGGTGTTTGCGGAGTATGGCGCAGGTCTGGTTAGAACACCGAGTGAGGTCCTCCTGTTAGTTTTTAGAAAGAAACCTGGTTCCTCACTCGAGTGTTTACTGAATTTTAGTCGCTTACGTTGGCTAGGCCATGCTCTCCATATGTTGGTTGGCCGGCTTCCTCAACGCTATATCTACGCTGTGGCTGCACAAAGTTAGGCGAAACAGCGAAGTGGCCAGTCCATGACGTGGCATGGAGGCATGAAGGAACTGACTGCGAGATTCGGTCAGGCTAGTGCTTGTCGTCTTCGTCGTTTGGGGTCTCGGAATGACCCACACCAATGGTTGGAGATCGTATCAGATATGGCGCAGCCATGCAGTCAGTAGCGTTCCTGCATTCGGTTTTTTGCATCTGGTTGTTAATTTTCATTCTGTTCTGATCAATTTAATTCCTTTCCTTTTTGCCTCCATTTTCTCGACATTCTCTTTACATCCGATCCTGCTGTTTTCCCAGTGTTGTTTATTGTTTTTCTTCCGATGTGAGTCGTGGCAACTTGATCCACGGGACTTCAGTGTTCGGATCATAGTTGTCCGACTGAACAGAACTAATGAGTTCTCGTAATAATCATTGTCACTGGGGAGAGCCCAGTTGGTTTCTGTGGCAGTCAAAACGGCAGGTAACAGAAGTGAGAGTAAGACAAGCTCGGGCGGAGTCTTCGCGTTCCGAGTGGACTGCGCAGCTTGTGACCGTATTCTGACAGTGTACGCTTCGATCTCCACTTGCATCGTCTCTGCCGAAGTCTGAAGTCTGCAAACGTATCTCGCACTATCGGGAATTACCAATTTATTTTTATTTATTTTGTGGCTAGTTCTTTTGCGCATACTTTTGATCACATCTCGATGGAGTGGTGCAGGGTTACCTTCTGCTTGCTCCCGTAATACGGTGCTCAGTGTTGTTTATGTGGTATCGCCGTCACGCACGAGCAATGTTTCGCACAAAAACTATTGTCGGAAACTGGCAATCGTTTCAAATCTTTTGACACACCATAGACTACCTCCTCTAAGACGGCGCCTGTGGAGTATCTGGCAACTCGGCGACTCCAATGACTCAGTTTAATGTGTGTTTAACAATGTGTGGAATTTCCTCTCCAACATCATCTGCCCTGCAACTCACTGGATAAGCAAATCTATCAACTTACTCAAATTATTCGCCTACTTCAGTGAATGCAGGCACATGTACTAGCAATTTCCGAAGCAAGACATTGTCCTTATGTCGGTTAAACTTCTGACCATATATCGTTTCCTTTATAGGTAAGAGATTCAAAAATGTTTTCCATAGTCTGCAGATCCCCCAAAAATGATGTCATCTGAATAATTAAAGTCCACGACTTTTTCGCTTAGGAGAAGCTGTTCGTCACGGGTCTCTGCATCTTTCATCGCTGGTTGGAGTACATCCACAATGGCAATGCTTACTGGGTGTGGTGAGCTAAGACAAAGTTGGCTTACAGTGCTGATAAACGCAGGCGAAGAAAACCTCCCAACAGGCCATGACTTTACCGATCATGTGACGATACATTTCCCACTAAATTACGACAAACTTGTCATGTAAATCGGTCATGCATGCCATTTCACCGAACATTTTTGTGTAGTGAATTGAGAGCGCTTGAATATTCGAGAACATCGTGATTGTTGTTTACCGGTGAATGTGACGGTGTTTGTGAATCTGGCCGGAGTGAAGATACATTGAATGTGACTCCTTTGAGACGGATGCTCCCATACGGCTGTTAGCGACTGAAGCGAGATGAACACCTATATGCCTGCGGAATTTCAGCATAGTTGGCGCACTCCTGAGTGGAGTAATTGTTATGTGGTAGGCAACTGTGCGCTAACTAACCGCACCGGGTAGTGCTCATTCCTTTTCCATTACTTCAAGGCTCATATTTTCGTGCTCCCGAGCTGTGATCCAAGTAAATTCTGGTATCGGTCTGGCTGGGGTGCTTTTCTACCGGGACACCGGCTTCTAGACCCGTTCTGTCGTCATCAGCACGAATCAGAATCGATTGTTCCTACTTGGAGGGTTGAACGCACGGGGAAATTCATGCTGAAGCTCTGATGTTTTAATATCTCAGCTCTTCAACGTGAACCTCACTTCCATTATCCGCCCTTCTCCTTGCAATGCCTAGAGTTTGATGGGCATCTAGTTTAGTGCGTAGCGATGCGTACACTGGGGTACCGAGCAGTGGAGACTAGTTGACTTTCAGTCGCTGCTTTGATGTAAGGCAGGTTTGTTTCCGCTTCATACATGCATTGTTCAATGCGCGATAATCTGGGGTTTTAGACAGATATTTACCCTGTCGTTAACGGTTTAACGTCGAAACGTCATGCAGTAGTTAATTCTTTGGTTTTTTCGTGACTGTTTATGACCTGCTTTTTGTTTCAGGGCAGAGAGAACACACATGTAAATACTGCAAGAAATCTTTTTCCTTAAGTTTCGACCTTCAGACACACATGGAGGTTGTTCACTTGAGTAAGTTCTACACAGTCTGTCTATGATTCCTTCCAATAACACCCTGTGTGTACGTGTTTGTATCCATTGTTGTTTGTACTGGACTGCTCCTAATTGCTTATTCCATGGGTTTGTTGCATTTGGGGAGAAGCGCAGGGGACAGCGATGGTCAGCCCTTTTTGGTGTCTAGTTTAATCTTGCAGCCACAGGCTACTGAGTTATGGAAGTCAGTTGACTACTCTGTGGCGATGGCGAGATGAGACAGGGCCTAATGCAATTATCTATGGTTTCGTTCAGGCCTCAGTAGCAGCGGAGTTGTTTAATCGTGACTTCTAACGCTGCTGAGATTCTCGTGCTTCACATACCTTGCTGGCACATATTGTCTACCTGTGCAGGTTGATTGCGAATGGCAATTCAGTGCATACGACATCCGATCGCAAACTCGGGAGCGTTGCTTCACTGTTGTTGTATTATATTTTCGTTACACGTTGATGAATCTACTTTGTCTGATAACGATGCTCTCATGGCATATATCCGATTCTTCACTGATAATAGACGAATAGAAGAGATGCGGTTTGCTAGGGGAATTAAAACTAATAGAAAGCGCTAGTCTATATCTCAGGTAGTCAATAGCTATCTGACTGAAAGAATTTATTGCGGTTCTAGAAAATGTTCCCTCTACTGTTCATACACTACTTTGCATGATTCACCGAGAGTGGATAAAAGCTTGTGAGGGCGATTAAACGATTGTCAACTGTTATATTGGTAGTTAACCATATTAACTCGCACTCTCTTCAACATTGTCTTTTCCAGCATTTATGTATGGAGAACTGTGAAGAGTTCCAAGTTCTCCTGTTACACGTAAAATTTAGATGGCTCTCTAAGGGCAACTGCCTTCAGCATTTGTTACACTCTGGGGCACCAACATCACATTCCTTTCTGGAACTGATTATGAATAACTGTTAACAGCTAAGCCAGATGTGTTTTATCTGGCTGATGTTTTTAAAAAAGCCAATTTATTAGATAAAACTCTTCAAGACAAGTTGAGTAATCTCATCTCGAGCAAAGAAGCCAGTATCGCTTTAATCAAAAATCTCGAACTGTATGCTCGAAACATCAGACGTCGAGAAGTTTCAGTTTCTTGTACTTGCTACAGTCACAGAAAAGCTGAGTGATGAAGACTTGATTGTTTATGCCAGTCATTTACAACAACTAGAAAGGAACGAAATCAGGTTTAATGACGTGATTGAATGGAAGTCCTGATGTACAGCCCTGCGATTTTGAAGTTAAAATTCAGGAAACTCTCATGGAGCTTCACACCAGCAACATCCAAATTCACGCACTATAAAAGGGATTTTTGGATAACTACTGATGCCCCCAACACACATCTCAGACTGTAAGAAATAGTTGAAATATAGTTCTTTGTTTTCCCATTCACCTTCATGGTTGAATGTGGATTCAGAAGAGCGGTTCCCCTATCAGAAAGTGCAAACGGATTGCACGTAACAGAAAGAAGAAATATCCGAGCCTCACGGTCAAGTCTGGAGCCGGATATAAGCTAGCTTGCTCAAAGACATTAGGCCCAAAGCTCACATTAATATCTCGACAAACATTGTTAAGAGGACTACACCGCCTCATTCATGACATGCCTTACAGTTAAATACCAAAATAATTAAACGAATTTGCATTATTAATGATGAGTTTTTTGTAATTACAGACAAGCGGCTTGATGTTGCCGCACGATGAATGTTATCTTGAGGCTATGTAACTTTAAAAAAATGAGGTTTACAAAAAGCAGTTATAACAACATTGAAAATTTAGCCATCCTAAAAAGTATACCAATATGATTATTGGAAATCACATCTTTCCGTCTGTTGGGCTTTGCGAATTGCTCAGATTCTAGTGATCAATAGTGGGCCACGGTTGGATAACGGTTGAGAATGCGTGGTCTAAACCATCCACCAGAACGATACAACATGCAACGCATACCCCAATATTTCACCTCTGCATGTCACCCATGCAAGGCTGTGGTGCTTCTCTACCGGGGCACCGGCGTCGAGCTCCGTTCTGTCGTCTTCAGCACAAATTAGAATAGATCCTTCAAAATTAGACAGTTGAACTAACGGGGAAATTCATGCGGAAGCTGTGTTGTTTTGAAATCGCAGCTCTTCAACAGGGAACCTCTTACTTCCTTTTGCTGCTCATCTCTAGTTTAGGGCGTAGACACGCGTACACTTTGGTATCGAACAGTGGAGACCAGTTGATTTTCAGTCGCTGGTTTGATGTAATGCAGGTTTGTTTACCGCTTCATACATGCACTCGTCAATGCGAGAGATCCACGGAATTTTAGCCAGTTATTCACCCTGTCAGTAACCAGTTAACTTTGAAACCTCATGAAATAGTTCATTCATCGATGCCGTACATGACTGAGCGTCCTGTTTTTTTTGTTCCAGAGCAGAGAGATCACCCATGCGAATATTGTGGGAAATCATTCTTCTTGAGATGCTACGTTCGAAGACATGTAGAAGCTGTTCACTTGAGTAAGTTCCACACCGTCCGTCTATCATTTCTTCTAATAACACCCCCTGCATGTACGATTTTGGACCCAATAATGTTCGTACTTAATTACTACTCGTTGTTAACTCCATGGGTTTGTTGTATTTGGTTTGAAGGGATGGGGACAGTGATGGTCAGCAGTTTGTGTTGGTCAGTTTAATCTCGCAGCCACATGCCACTGAGTTGTAGAAGTCAGCTGACTATACTTTGGCGATCGTGAGATGAGGCTTTCCATAATGCTGTTATCTATGGTTTCTGTCAGCCTTCAGTGACAGAAAGGTTGTTGAATCGTGACCCTTAATGCCACTGAGCTTCTCGTGCTTCGCATATCTAGCCGGCACATTTCGTCAATCCACGCAGATTGATTGCGAATGGCACTTCAGTGCATACGACATCCGAACGCAAACTCGGGAGCGTTGATTCACCTCTGTTTCATTATGTTTATCGGGCTCTTACATGGATTTTCCCTATCGTTAATACTTTCGAAGGTTATAACGCCGAATGCATTCGACACGATGAGACGGCTATTACTTCCTGCGCCATAAACATGACGCCGAAGACACTCATTACTCCCACTGTGTTTCTACAAGACGTAAGCGAAGCTGCGAATGCACCGTTGGTCGAATGCAAATGAGTTCTTCATGTTTGTCGATTTTTATGGGCCAGGTTTCACAATCGTACAGTAACGTTGAACTGTACACTCTATTTTTCAGGGCGAGCGTAACGTCACAGCTACGCCACATGTGGTGAAGCTTGGCAGAACCGGTTCTAGCTTCACTTGTACGGCTCGTGTTCTCATCTCTCATTCTACCTGCTCTGAAAGGACTGCTCAGGTTGTTGAATCTGAACTATTTCTGGATTACAGGGTCGTCACTATCGGTGGCGGTGCTGCGACTATTGACGTTATGTGTGCATGTGCTATTGCAAGCTTTACTTTAACTCAACCCAACGAGCTCTTCAGGCGTCTTATTTTTTTTGCTAGCCAGTCTTTGGAGGGTGAAAGTGGCAAGGGACTTAAAGACGATGGCGACCAAACTGACAACTCTATGACTGACGCATTGTGGACTTGAGACCCACTTGAGGATTTCGACAATAACGAAGACGCTGCAGTCAGGTGGAACAGTTTCACTATTGACTCATGTCATCCGTTTACAGGAGATCTACCGAATTTGTAGAGAGCTGTAGGGTGATCATCTGGTCCAGCAGCCCTATTTATTTTCAGCGACTACTGAGCCTGTGGGCGGATAAAAGGGATACCTGAGGAAGCGGGCATATCTTGACGGGCGATAAATTTGGCGATCCTGGTCGGTTAAACTACTTTTCATAGGGGCTACATTTTGGCAGCTGTTCATACACAAATTTACCTGCTGCGTGTTTTCTGTACGAGGCTGATTATGCAGTTTGCTTTCATCTGCGACAAAAGATGAGTCTACCAGAATCCGAAGTCTATCTTCAGGCTACCTAGCAATGTTACCCTGAAATCTTTGTTATTCTGATTGAGTTCACTTCCTGGCGGAACATGTCGACCAGCATTTAGGACTTCTAGATACTTCGTAAAGACCCAATGACCACGTTTGCACTGAGATGTGCTGCTAATGCCAGCGTTTTTCGATATACGTTCAGAACATCTTTCTAAGCCTAGCCGGTTGATGGATGCCTATATGCTCGCAGCCTTCGCGGACGTCCGCGGAAGCACATTTGCAGAAGAGCTGGTACAAGTGAATTATTGTAGTTTGCACTTTTGTTAAATCGATCGGCAGTTTTGGACGCATTGCTCACCATTATCGTCTCGGATGGCTACCCGGTGTTGGTCCCCAGATGCAGCTTATCAGTGGACATTATTTCACCTAGCCTACACTACAGTATCCGGAATTTGTCGATGGCGAAGTAGCTTGTTTAGTTGGTTATAGGAGGCATCTTTCACAGACATTGTGCAACAGCCTTTGAGGACATAGGTAGTGGCTAGAAACAAACACCTTTTGACCTCGCGCTACTTTGAATGAGCCATCCAATCTCATTGCGTATGTCCGGCTACTGGCTGGGATTCAGGTCTGCTAGAGTAGATTCAACCCCAGGGACCTAGCACCATATTATCTCCCTTCGCATAGCTCTCCACGTGCATCACACTTGGTTCATTGTTGAGCCATCTAAAGTTCTGTGCAGTTTGTAACCAGGTGCCCACTTCCTTCTCCCAGTCGTGTACACCACAAAACCTTTCTTGCTTACCTAGGTTGTCCGAAGACCCTCAAATACACCCGAGCAACCGCTTAATCTACGCAGCTGGTGTGACTTCATGGTGGGATTGCGATTCTCAGCGTACCACACTGGTTAGCAATCGATTTTGGAACACTTCATCTCGGTCGTCGCCTTTTCATTGCTTCCTTTACTGTTGTTAACATAGCTTTGTTTACTATTGCAGAGAGAAAGCCCCACAGATGCGAGCATTGCGATGGATGCTTTTCTCAGAGGAGTGTGTTAAGAAGGCACATTGCATCAGTGCATTTAAGTGAGTATTTATTTTAGGGTGTTAGATGTTTTCCATTATTCTAGGTGTGCTTACAGTTATTCTGCTGAGTTTCATCTGATTCTCTGTACCACATGGGGCTACGCGTTGTATGTGTTTCATGTGGTCATGTTTGTGGCAAAATTGGTTTTCGTTCTCCCTCGTGCTAGCGGCTTCAGAAATCTGAGCAGTTCCCTGAATGATTCAAGACTCTACGCACTAATGTTTCTACCTTGCTAGATTTCGAGGCGTTTGAAACCCGATTACCTAAACATGCTCAGAATATTTCCAATAATTTCTAGCTGTAACCATAATCGCTGTGGAATTTCCTGCGCACTGTTGGTTCCGTGGTCTGCTGCTTTTCTTGGGATAGACACACTACCGCCTGCCTTGTCACCTCGCACCAGGACACTTACCGCTTTTCATTTTTAGTGCTATAGTTAACGCTCATATGAGCATGATGGGCCAGTTCCAGCATACCTGTAGAAACTTGGCTGGATCAGAGTACGATATGGTGTTGACGGCTCTCCATTTGCAGGAGAAATCCTGAGAGTGACACTAGTCTTTGTACTCGCTGTATGTTGACTTCAACACTTCATTCTATACGATGAACCGCGATGAATTGTAGGTAGTGCTGGGTACGTTTGCTTGTCCGAGTAAGTTGGTATGTTTACTTGAATGTCTGCACAGTGGTCTGCAGGCGAGGATGCGGCTGAGTACTACAATCCTCGGATGGCTTTGCTGTTGTCTCCAGTGTTAAGCAATGCTGTGTCGTAGCCCCTACTCTGTTTTACTTTCACCTCTGTTCGACCATATCCTGTGCTCTTGATACTGCTAGTGATTACGGTGTCCGTGTTTAGCACCATATTGACGGTGGGTTGCTTGACACCCGTCGTTTCGAGGCGAGAACGCTAGTGTGTGAGACAACCATCTGTATGTTGCTTTCTGTAGAGGACTGTGCGTTGTTTGCGCACATAGCGGATGCGCTGCACCACATGACTTCGGCTTTCACTTCGACAGCGGCCAAATTCCGACTCCCCATCAACACTAGCAAGACTGTCTGTCTTTTACAGCCTACACCAGAAATGCTATCCGTATGTTTGCTGAGAGTCCCTATCGGTGATGACGCACTGGAAACCACTCCGAGATTTTGCTATCTGTGTAGTGTACTTTTGATCGATTGGCAAATGATGAGCGAGTTACCTGTCCTAGTATCGAAAGCGGCTGCTGCGTTTGGAGTGTTGTGGAGGCATGTATGAACCAACCACCAGCTTACTGTTGGAACAAAGCTGCTGGTATACCAATCGATTGTTCTGTCCGTTCTTTCATATGTGTACAATGTGCCGGATGGATATCAGATATCTGGAGCCGTTTCGTCACGAGTGGCTGTGACGGATTCTGCACATCGGTTGGTGCGACGGCGTTGCAGACACTGAAGTGCTGCGCCACCTTGACATGTATGTAGTGGACTGCATAATTATGCTGCGACACCTGAATTGGCTGAGGCATGTCAGCCGGATGACGTCGACCAGGATATCCAACCAGCTTTTGTTAGGCTAACTTAGTGCAGGGAAGCGGCACTTGGAAAAATCGAGCTTGTGTCGCCAAAACATGATCAAGATGAGTTTATCGCGATCTAATGTTGATGTCTGGTGTTGGGAATCAAGTGCAGCTGATCGGCGCGATTGACATGAGCTGCTCAGGAGGACGGTTTACTAGGTGCAGCAGAAAGCATTATTACATGCGGAGGGGAAAAGGGCGGGTGCGGAAGCGACAGGCACCGATGGATTCTAGTCCGTGTTTTTGCGAGTGCCACAGCCAGTTAAGCTTGGTAATCCGCCAGCGTGGCCACGCGGGACTAGCGCCCAAAAGACGACGAGCCTACTGATTATATAAGCATAGACAACACAGCCATTGGTAGGTGTGCTGTTTCCGGTTCCATTCGATTTCCTAACCCAGGCCAATATGGCGGTTGATGTGGTGTGTGTGCTACATCATCGTTGCAGTTTGTCTTTTCCTGTGCCGGCTTGTTGAATGCAACGGTGAGGGCATGCGTCGTCCAGTTGAACTGACATTTTGAGAGAGCGGTTGGCTAGCAGCTACGGGTAGAACTTATACAGAGTATTCAGAAAATCAGCCTGACTGAATACGAGGAGGGAATGATGTACTGACAAGACATCAAACGGAACTCGATTCGTACAGGACCTGCTATTGTTCGCACCAGCAATGAAATCACATCTACGCAGCTGTACCGATTTTACTTTCTACTTGGTATCGTTCCGTGGGTAATCCATTCTCCTTTATGCACTTTTCGTCACGAGGGCACAGTGGAATGTTGGGACTTCGTCTCACGCGCAAATTTAACATCAAATCTTTGTTACTAGCAGATCGCTCGCGCACTGCTCTTTTCGTTCTACACCTTCACATTACGAAATGTGTATTGAATATGGTTAGTATTTCCTGTTACGGATCCTTTAAGTTGTTGATCATTATCACGACCAGCGTGTATCGCAACATGTGTACAACCTTTTAATATCTGTTCCCATTCTGCACCTTTCACTCTGTGTGACTCATCTGTAATTGCTCGCTTTCTCACTTTCACTCCAGAACGACGCCCCCATACATGCGAGCACTGTGGCAAATCGTTTGCTGAGAAGGATGCTTTGCAGCAGCACATCCGCTCTGTACATTTGAGTGAGCATTTTCCTGACGACATCATTTAAGTTTGAATTAAGCACTTGTGTTGGGGCATGCTTTACGTTTTTATTTGCTTTCATCCGAATCAGCATTGCTTCTTTCCACGATGAACCTGAATGCTGTTGTGCAAAGGTTCCTACTTGTCATACCAGTTATTTTAAGGTGGAGTAAATTGGCGTCGTGTATCATTTTGATTTCCGGTACTAGAGGCTTCGTGATCTCTACCTACGCGCCCACTGACAGTAGCTCGGACACAGTCAAAGTTCAGAGTTCTACCAGAACCTACATGAGTCGCTGCTAAGGGCTCCTAAAACAGACATCATTGTTTTGGCAGGATATTTGAACGCTGTCGGCTGCTGCCATGTGAGCGCCACCTCGTGGGACCGCATGGATCTGATGATGTTCGCTCAAACAACGGGGGGAGACTGCTCAGTCTGCGTGCTCATCACCAGCTTTTCCTCTCCAGCTCGAGCTTTCGTCATTCTTCGCGCTCCCCATCACCAACCCAGCGTTGGTCACAACTTGACCACATAGCCATAAGTCGCAGATAGCGCGGCAGCGTATGCGATTGTTGGTCATTTTGGTCCACATGCGTCGATACCGATCATGCACTGGTATGTGCGACCGTTTGCATACGTTTCGGTGGTTCACCTAGCTCCAAGCACACCCGACTGAACACCTACAAGTTGGATAACCCATTGGTGAAGATGGAGTATCAACAAAGGCTTCGTGGAACTCTCGCTCTCCCACTCTGGATGTTGATCAACACTGGTCAAGTCTGCAATAATCCGTGGTGTCGGCCGGTTTGTTCAGCTGTGGCGTTGCTAGCTCCACTCCCAAAAGCTGGATCTCGAGACGATCCTCGCAATTGCTGGATCGCCGACTGATGGTGCCTGCTGACGCAGAGTACAACGAACACCACCTTTCTATTACGCAACAGCTGAAAGCAAGCCTTCGCTCCGATCGTGAATCTTGGTGGTCAAAACAAGCTGATGAGGTAGAATTCGCTGCATTAGCTGGCAACATCTGCCGTCTATTTTGCATCCTCAGGACCACCGGTTGCAATTCCCATGCTATCAGCCAGACGATTTGCGAATCAGACGGCACGAAGACCACCAACGTTCACGGGCGACTGGTTGGCTGGGCAGATCATTTCTCTCTCCAATTCAACCACCCAACACTACCCCCTATGGCACCTCCAGCCCCATTGGATGATATTTGGCCTGTCTCCACAGATCCAGTAAATGAAGCAGAGACCCGAGATACAATCCAATCTCTGAAACGTTGCAAGGCTCCTGGTCCCGACAGCCTGCCACCGGCTCTATTCAAAGATGGGGGGAGTGTACTTATCAGCGAAATCCTATCGCTGTTCACGAAAGTTTGGACTGAGGAGAAGGTTCTGAACTCATTGGGAGAATCGGTCCTTGTTCCGATTCACAAGAAAGGCTCCCGCGACGATTGCTGTAACTACCGCGGAATCTTGTTAATCTCTGTCACCTCCAAAATCTTCGTTTCAGTCTAAATTCGCAGGATTTTGGCGACTAGAGATGAGTTTTCCTGGGAAGAACAAGCCGAATTTCGTCCAGGCCGCAGCTGCATCGACTAAGTCTTCACGCTTCTCTAACTTCTCAAACTGCATCACATCCACCGGAGGCCAACAATCGTTGTGTTTTTGGACATCCGATCAGTATTTGGTTCATTAGATAGACCTGCGTTGTGGAACAGTTTACTGAAGATAGTTGTGCCCGACATGTTTGTAACCATCCTGAAAGAACTTTACAGTCACACGTCGGGCAAAGTCAGGGCTTACGGTACGCGCTCTTCTTCGTTTGCTGTGCCCAGCAGTGTTCGCCAAGATTGCCCTATTTCAACTTTCCTTTTTAATATTGCCATCGAAGATGTCGTCCAAAGAGCACTGGAAGGTGTCCATATCTGCGGTGTTGAGCTCCTCCTATTAGACGGATTCACGGACCTGGACTTCGCCAATGATATCGCCTTGCTAGAGGGAGACGACACACAAACCGTCCAGAGCGTTTTGGACCGCTCAGCGATGGAGGCTTCTAAGTGCAGCTTATGCTTCTCTCTGGGAAAATGTAAAACGCTGCTCTAGGACTGGCAGGTGCCTGAACCTGCGCTCATCATTGCTGGACAGGTTCTGGAGCAAGTCCCTTGCTTTACTTATCTAATGATTTGCATCACGTCTGGTAGCGGTGTTGGAGATGAATTCTCACAACGGATTGCAAAGGCTTGCCTTGCATTGATCAAACTGAGACACCTATGGCGTCGTTGTGATGTCGATCTTAAGCTCAAGGGCAGAGTGTACAATGCTTCCATCCGTGCCGTACTCTTATACGGCTGTGAGACGGCCTATTCGCTCGGAAAACAATCGCTGTCTACGAAGGATTGGTCGGGTGTGGTGACAGCATCACATAAGCAACGAACAGGTCCGAAACCAAGTACTTGGAACGAGTAGTGTCAGTCTTCCGAACGTTATTCTCCGACATCGCATGCGTTGGCTCGGGCACGTTTTGCACATGCCAGCCCATCGCCTTTTACGTCGAGCGCTATTTGCACTCCCAGGGAGCGATTGGAATAATTGCCGAGGAGAAAAATCAGCCAGTAGCGGAGCCACGAAGACTTACTGTATTTTTCGGACTATAAGGCGCATTTAAAATCCTTATATTTGCCAAAAGGTATCTGCAGTGCGCCTTATATTCCGGTGTGCCTTATGTATGAATGCTTGTGCTGAGGCCTAGCGACCTCGAATCATTTTCTCTGAAAAATCGCTTAAAAATCTGACTTTGATTGTCGAAGCATAATCGCTGGTCAGGAACCTCGTAGAGCTAGCTTTCTGTTGTCTAGACTGACTTGTTTTGCGTGTGACGAACGCTGTGCAGGAGCCAACTGATTCGAGCTTTTCTGGCGATGATAAACCGACCAACTATTCTTTCATCCATGCTGGTATCCCATACTGTGGTTTATGTGGTAGTTACTGCACCCGACAAACTCACTTGCTTGCCAGGCTAATGGCTAGAATTTACCACCCATGCTCATGTTTTTATGTGGAAGACTGCCAAAAGAATGGTTTCTTGTTGGGATCATCGTCAAGGTCAACCCAAAATCTGGATGGACGAGGAAAAACTGGGCGAGTGTCCGAGGGAAGTTTATGTCAGGAGACCTGGCTCCATGTGCACCCATCTCACCGAAACTGTCAAACGCCAAGTGAAGGAAACTAATTTGGAGCTTGCTATCATTCCGGGATGATTAACCAATGAACTCCAACCGCTAGATATTTGTGTCAACCGGGCGTTCAGTGTTAAATTACGGGCCGCGTGGGAGCATTGGATGACACAATGTGAGCACACATTTACCAAAACAGGGAGGCAACGCCTTGCTAGTTACGCCACTATCTGCCAATGGATCATCGATGCCTGGGCCAAGGTATCGGTCCCAACTGTCGTCCGAGCTCTCACGAAGGTCGAAATCATCAATGAACAGGCAAACAAGGACTATGAGACTGACTCAGATGATGAGGAGAGGGATCCGGGTTTGCTTGATGCCGCTTTCGCCCAACTGTTAAACTCCGACACTGTCGATGAAGCATTTGAGGGATTTGTAGAAGAGGAATGATTGAAAAAGTGGGTGTATTTTTCTGTGTTTTATGTGTGTTACAATGGAACAATATTGACAGTTATTGTTAGTGAGTTGAATTAAGTTTCACCTATCCGACTATTTTGTTTCGCTTTATGCGCCTTACATATGAAATTAGATCCGTTCATTGATACTGCGTCTTCTAATCCGGTGCATCTTATCTTCCGATAGATGCGATACTTCTATGCATCCTTTGTTCAATGACCGAGTCCATGGAATTCAACTTCCTTTGATTCCGTCTGTCTACAACTTGCTGTGACTTTAAGTCCACCTTTGTAGCACAAACGTTTGGCTATTTGTTATGTCATATGGTTCTGTGATTTTTTATTTATATTTGTTATGTGGTTTATGGTTGTTAATGATGCATGAAATGGTATCCTCTTCCTAACTGCTGTCTTCCGTGTTTCTTGTTTGGAATTGTGTATGGAACTACTTGTTTCATTTTGATTGGTTCGATTTTATCCAGTCGTAAGCGCACCTGCGTCGAGATCAATGTTTCACAGGATAATTGGCCGGCGACGCAGTGCCGTGTAATGCGGTATTGGAAGTTTGTAAGGTATCTGACCGTTGCTTAGACAATCCTTTGTTCGCTGGTACCATCGCCCTCATGCTCTGGTCTCTTTGTGATCAATGGAATGTTACTGAGTCATTTTGTTTGTTTCCATTTTGTGACGCTCTTTGCCCCAATTCCCAACCGGGAAGTTATGGATCGTTAACCCGGCCCATCACATTTGGTGTATCCTGCTTGGTTTAAGATATTTCTTGTAACATTCGTTGTACTTGTTGCCGTGTAGTTCGCCTAGGTTTGACTCACTTTGTGTGTGCTCATTTTGATCGGACCAGGACGGTAAACTTTTTCGGAGCTTTTTTTATAATGTTTGCTTCCAGCACGGATACCCCACGATGGGTTCCTTCCTGCTTTAGAGTCACTACTTTGAGCTAACCTGAATTTGATATGGAACTCGTGATGTGATACTGGAGGGCTACAGTTTGTTCTTTAGGTCGCTGTGATCTGTGCGGTGTTTGGTAATTCATTGTTGGGTTTTTCCACTGTGCCTCATGTGTTCTAATTGGTGCTGTCATCTCTATTTGGACCTCTGTCCACTTTAGAGATAACCTCGGCCATTGCGATCGGTTTTTTTATCAGGTGGAGGTAGGCAGTACGACGGTGCTTGCGCAATCTCATCCCAGTGGTCTCAGCGTTAACTTGCAATCCATTGGTATTTTAATCGTCATACTGCAGAGGTGTTTGTAGCAGCGGGCGACTTCAGATATGCTTGCTAAAGTAACTTCACTAATTTTTAAATACATAAACTTGTTTATTTCTCAACTTTGCGGGATACAGTCTAGTACGTTGGTCCGATCAAATTGTACAAGGGATTCCCAAATTCGTTGATAATTTAGGTAGATTGAAAACTACGCTTGGAGAACGGGTCATTTAACATGGTCAGTTGAAGCGCTTAAGAAGTGCACTGTTAACTACAAGTTGGTCGGTGGTTCTTAAACACATTATAATGTATCATTTTCGTCAGTCATATGCTTGCATCTACTCGGCACGCGGTGTATTCTGTCATGGCTATGTAGGCAAGAGCGGCTTGAGCTAGATTGTTTCGTCATGTTGAGGTATGCAATCAGAAGCCAAGGAGTCAGGCGTATCGGAATATTTCTCCGCAGTGTTTGGGCGAGTCGCGGGGGAAGGGACATGTTGGAAAAATAGAACGTTGAACAAGTTAGTAGATTTACAAGCGGAGAAGACTGGCGTGGTTATGTCCGTTTTGGCATATTTTAAATATTGTGAGGACAATATGATACAAGTTACTAATGATGTGTTCAGCGGCATACAGTGAGTAAACATAGGTAAGGGAGGCATGCTTGTTAGCTAACGATATCACTTTCGAGATTGTCTTTCATTACAATGGGTCAGGCTTGTATTCCTCTATATCGCCATTATGCCTGCCGATATTTCGGGATCTGTAGCGGAAGCGGTACTTAAACAGTCGTTTGGTGAGGCGCATAGCAGATCTGTCTTTTATGGTACCTTGCTACGCGCGCATGCAAATCGGTGACAGCGTTAGGAATATAAACCATCGCTCTTTACAAAATAATTGCAAAGGAATAGTGTAACAGTCGTCGGACAGAAGAGAATGAGTACTGAGGCTCCTCTACGCAACTGCACGCCACTCAACTACGCACTGATAAGGTCACCTCGATTGGTGACGAAACGTTTGCAACAAAATTGCCAAGCTCAGCGAACAGTTCAACCGCCATCTGAACAACCTGATCTACCAGTCTTCAATTCTATTGTCAATGATTACTTCGTTGGCTCTTTTCATAAGCTTTTATGTGGTCATGGAGACCTTGAAATATGTATGGCCGGTTAACGGGAGGATACAACAGGGGTCCAGTTAGTGAAACATGCACTGGTTGACTTCCATGTGGGCATAACAGCCTCGAGGTCAACATGGCCGAGTTAGGCAAGATTATAATCTTGGTCGGTTGAATAAAAAAAGGACTCGGTTTAACACCCTTCTTTACACACCATATTGTTATGCTGGCCTTGGGGTTGGTATGGCCAGGTAACGAGAGAAAGCGATAGGTTTTGGAATATTGGGCGTGCAAATTTCTTTTCATTTTTGCCTTCTGTGATAGCATTGAAGTTTTTTTAGTGTACGACCTGGAGGTATGATGTACATGCATCAAATGCCGTTTGGTCCCTTCGGATAAATCTGTCTCCGCGATATTCAGCTTGCAAAGTTGCGTGAGTTTTGGAACTAAGAAATTTATTTATCTGTACACGGAACATATGAGGAGATGTGCATGATCTAATGGACAGTGGGAGAGGATTCCAAGTCAATACATATCTAATGAAGTAAACGTTCGCACGAGTGTTGGTGCATGACTTTACAATCGCAAGTGTACGGTTTTTATTACGGATGAGATAACGTTTATTGTGCTGTAATTTGGGGGAGTATCCATCTGTGTGAATGCGCCCATGCATGACATCGAAAGGTAGTGTCATGTTTATCATTATTCTACGCAGCCATATCTTGTCCATCATCGGCACTTTGCAGCGTTCATGGTATGTTAACCTCTGAGTAGCGCTCAGGATCTGTCCTGTAATAGCACAATGAACGCGCTCTAGTGTCGTTGTGTGACTGCTTTTCATTACCGAATATCATATAGCAGTACTCTAACATTGGCCGTGCACAAGTAAGTCTAGCATTTGTTAAGATAAAGGGTTTGAGAAACAGTGCGTTCTTTTTCTTGACTTTGTCAGCGGTGCATTGTACATGTTCGGAGAAGTTAAGGCTGCTGAAATAGTGAAGTCCTAAATCTCTCTCCTGGTTACCATGCGCTAGGGGTTTACCGAAGTAGGTTAACGGTTGAACTTTCGTATCACCTTTGTTTGTGACGGCATTACCCTTTTCGACGGAGAAATTTATTTTTGAAGTGCAACACTATCCTTCAAGTGCATTCAGGTCAGCTTGTATGTTTTGAATCATGGACTCTTGATTTCTGGAATCAAATGTGTACATAACTTTGATATCATCCGCACACATGTAAGGTGGTCTACCATAGCAAATAATGTCAAACATCTCATTTATTTGCATCCGGAAGAGAAGTGGTCCCACAACGCTGCCTTACATGACGCCATTTCTCACAGGGGTACGGTCTAATGTGTACTTCGCTATTTCGACTGGTTAGATTCTGTCGGTAAGGTATGAGGAGAACAAAGGAAGTAGACGGTCAGCAATGCCATAGGCTGCTAGAGTGGTCGAAAGTCTACATGGAGTACTTGATCAAAGGAATTTGATATAAGCTTTACCATCATCTACTGAGCTTGCGATGTGGTTTAAGAAGTCTAGTTGAAAAGACTGAAAAGGACGCTGTTTTCTAAGGCCATGTTGTGGTTGGCGGATTAGGTTCCTTGATATTAGAAACTGGGAAGTCGTAGTCTTTATAATCCTCTCCATAACTTGTAGAAGTGCCGAAGTATGACTAATCGAGCGGCAATTCGCAACATCACATTTTGAGTGTTTTTCAAATCCTGGTACAACTTGAGCGTGTTTCCAGTTATGCGGAACAGTGCAAATATGTTTTGCGATAGAAGGGAGTTATCCATACCCGTTTATTTCGTTAAAGCTGACGGGATGCCATCAAGACTACCATTATGGCCCTAAACGATTCTCTTATATCTGCTGTAAGAAAGTCTGCTGTCCACAATAAGTCGTCTGTATGCCGTTCTGACGGTATGATGTATTGGTCATTTGTATAGCAGTTGAAGGACGAACGAAAATGCTCGTTGAAAATATTACTAATGACTACAGTATCATGCGTTGACGTAGAGACTACAATCGACGTGATACAGTCATTTCTGCATCCTCCTCTTCTCTTTAGAAGCTTCTTCGGCTTATTTGAGTCTACGAGAGCTCGATGTTTATCATAACACCGTCTCTCAACTCCACTAGATTCTAACTTGCATATTTCGGCACACCTCTGTCCTGATTACAACGCAATCCTGATGTCCGTTTGTAATAACGTTGCACTGACTCTGTAAAGCGATGTGTTGCGCTTAGAAGTTGCATTTAGTTAGAGCTACTTGGGGGACTATCACTCGTCGTTTCGTAATCTTGGATGATACATGGAACCAATTGAGAAGTCATTATTTCAGAGGCTTGGAAACAATCGGTTCGTGTGCTTACTGAGCAACGTTTCCCTTTCGACACCAAAGCTTCGTCCGTCAAGCTGAGTGTATTTTATAGCGTACAGGGATGATGATGATCGCGATAGCCGGGACGTGAGCGAAAATGTTATTCCATTGGCTGTTCGGGATTTCACTTCAAATGGATTGGTCACGGTGCTCCCTTGTGCAGACAGCCCCGTGGCTGTGGTAATAGGGAGTCGAGTTGCGCCTTCCAACCTTGTTCGCGCATCGACATACGTTAGACTTCCCAAGCACTTGAGAGTTCTACCCCGCCCATTCTGTTCCCGCAACTCTCCGATTTAGTAATTTCCAACGCCTACGCAATCAACCTCTGGGGCGTTGCTTGTATCCTCTTTTAATGATCTCTACGTAACCCGTAGCCTATAGGTAGCGACCTTGTCTCGTATTCTTGCGGCACGGGTTCGAATCCGCGTAGGGGTGGACGTCCTCGAGGTATACTCAGCCCGCAGCGAAGCGTCATTACAGCGTACAGCTGACACTTTATTATTACCTTATTCAAGTCGATCTGGTAATCGCGTCTAGTACCTGCACAGCCACGACCGAGTCACTTAATAGTGACCGGCATGCAAAATCGGTGGTAGCTCTTTCATCAAACCTAGAGTTTCATTCCACATTGGTACTTTTAACGTGTGCACTATGGATCAGATCGGCCAGCAGCTAACAATGACTCACTCTCCCCTTCTCTTGGTATTTATGTGTGTTGTGTTTCCGAAATACGCATACAAGATAACAGCGTCGTGATAAATCTTCGGCTTCCTGGTTTTGATTCCGGCGACTATGAATACACTTTTCGCGTCTCCGTCGATACTGATTGGCTGATCCTGATGCTGGCGGATACTGATTGTCTGAAGGAATTCACCATCTTGTTTTCGTCTTTAGTAAACTTACTGAAGACAGTCTGCGTGTCTGGATGCCAGTAAACAACCGCATGTGTGCGGTTCTACTTCGAACCTCTATTGGAATTAATAAGCAGCATCTGAAGACAAGATGCTTTTTAATCATCCTAGTTTATGCTCCTACGGAATGCAGTTCAGTGGGTATGGAAGACGTTTTCTATCGACAACTCTTATCTCTACTTCGCATGGCGGAGAATACTGGCATGTTGATTGTTACTGGTGACATTAATGCCTAAGTAAGACTCTGAACAGCACTTGGGAGTCCGCTTCTGAATCAGTGCACGCCGAGCAGACGATGGTGGTCGAATCCTCCAACTGTGCGCCGACCACAGTCTTTATATTAGCAGCACTGCTTTCTAGCACAACCGTTCACACCACATCACCTGACCCCCACCGAATTCCTCAGTGACCTGGGCCCAGATTGATCATATTTCCATCAGCTGCAGATGATGCACATCAGCTCAAAACTATCGGTAAATTTGGAGCATCTGCTTGGATTCGCACTATGTTCTAGTGCGTGCTCGCTTGGCGCTCACTCTTCCCGCTTCAAAGAAGCTCCTATCTTCTAACCTTCTTAGCTTTAATTTGAAATCGCAGTCTGCAGTTCAGCAATATCATGACGAACTGGTCCATAAATTGTCAATGATGAATTAGTTTGGTGTGCCGAACAGTGACTGGTATCATCTGAAATGTGCCTTGAAGAATGCTTTGGACGCCTGCTATGCACCCTACCTGAAGATTGGTAACTGTGAGTGGAATTCCAATGTGTCATCAGTTTAATCGAAGCACGGTAACACTTTCCGGTGAGCACTAAGTTCCAGCGTGCCGTAACTCTGAAACGGCTTCTAACAAAGTCTTCGGATCGACCGGGAATGTTGATTAGTGGCAAGTGCATATGAGATGGAAAAAGCCAGTGCTATTGCAAACAGTCGAGTGCCGTTCCTCCTCTTTTGGAAAAGGCCTCAGAGAAAGCCATCAGTTAGTGGAACAATAGCTGAGAAAGATGGTCGGTTGATCCGTTCTCAACCTCGTCGACCAGCCCGTTGTGCGTATTATTTTTAAAGGACAGTTCCACAAGCCTGCTGCGACACTGCCGCTTGTCGAATCATCGGAGTCCAGGTGGGAAGTTGATATGATACCTCTGACTTTGGAAGACATTCGACATAAATTTTCCGTTTTTAAACGGCTTTTGGACCTGATGATCTATTTCCATCCTTGCCATCTCTTTACCGTGTCTCCCTAGGCCGTGTAACTATGTACGGGGAACTGTCTCCTGAGTTGGAGGGATTCGGTGTGGTTCTCTGCCATCCCTGCACTTCACGACCGACGGTTTCGTCCTGGTCTGGACTCATCAGGTAGAGATAGCGGAGCTGGGACTGAAACTCGGTGCATAGTGCTTGGCAGCTATAGCATGATCACTAGCCCATTGATTCCCTCGAGCAGTGCTTAACTGTACGTTTCTCCTGAGTTCCACACGACAAGTAGCGTTCGCCAGGATTGTCCTATATCTTCTTTCCTTTTGTTATCGAAATGATCTTAGGTGACTCCGTTCTTGCAAAATCTATCGGAATGGAAGTTCCATCAAGTGACCGACTGACAAACCTAGGGTATGCGGACGACATAGTTCTCCTTGGGTCTAATGCAATGGCTATGTAAACACCATAGGATCGACTGTCGCCTAGAGTTGCACGCTTCAGCCTGTGTTTTGCACATTCAAAGTGCAAAAGACTGTTGCAGGACTGTACCGACGCAATTCCGGTTTCAGAAATCTACGAACGCACGTCTGGTTGATACACCGAGTGTGCGATGCTCAGGTCCGCCGGTTGTTTTTTTTAGCAAAAAACCTTCTGGTTCTTTATTCGAGTGTTTGCTGAATCTTAATCACTTACATTGGCTAGGCCGTGCGCTCCAAATGTCGGTTGACCGGCTTCCTCAGCGTGCATTATGCTCCGGTGCTGCACCAAGTTTGGCGAAACAGCGAAGTGACCACTCCATCACGTGACATGGAGGTATGAAGGAACTGACTGCGAGATTCGGTCAGGCTGGTGCGTGCCGTCTTCGTCGTTTGGGGTCTCCGGACGGTCTACACCAATTGTTGTAGACCGTATCATATATGGATCAGCCATGCAGTCAGTAGCGTTCCTGCATCGGTTTTTTGCATCTGGTTGTTACTTTTCATTCTGTTCTGATCAATTTAATTCATTTCCTTTTTGCCTCCATTTTCTCGACATTCTATTTGCATCCGATCCTACTGTTTTCTCAGTGTTGTTTATTGTTTTTCTTTCGATGTGAGTCGTGGCAACTTGATCCTCGGGACTTCAGTGTTCGAATCATAGTTGTCCGACTGAACAGAACTAGTGAGTTCTCGTAATAATCATTGTCACTGAGGAGTGCCCAGTTGGTGTCTGTGGAATTCGAGACGGCAGATAACAGCAGTGACAGTAAGGCGGAGTCTTCGCGTTCCGAGTGGACTGCGCAGCTTGTGACCGTATTATGAAAGCGTCCGCTTCGATCTCAGCTTACATCGTCTCTGCCGAAATCGGAAGTCTGAACTACCTTGCTAAATGTGTGCATCAGTTGCTCGCCAACTTTGACGACACTAAGTCTGTTGGTTTGATGAGCTTAATCTGCTGATTCACAAGACATGACCGGCCATGATCTCTCCTGTCGTGGCTGACCTGTTCAACAGGTCACTGTCCGATGGTTCATTGTTATTTGTTTGAGTGTGCCGGTGGCGAATTCCGATAGGGAGCGAACAACGGCCGGTCGAGGTGTTTGACACGTATTTGGGCAAGGTAGCCGCGATCGCTACAGATACTCAAGTCTCTTGCCCATCAAGAGACCCTGCGGCTCCTCCACAAACGTCATTTTTCGGCTTCAAAGGGTTCATGTGATCCATTCTTGCACTGTCAACCAAATCAAATACAAGCACACATGTAGCGTTACATTAAAGACTTTATCCAACATGTCTGCCTAAACCTACATACCATATGCACATAAACTCACTTTGCAACTAGTTAACTTGTTACATTTTCCAATTTTTGTACTATCGCGATCTTGCATATGCAAACATATCTCGCACTATTGGGAATTACCAATTTCTTTTTATTTATTTTGTAGCTAGTTCTTGTACACATACTTTTGATCACATCTCGACGGAGTGGTGCAGGGTTATCTTCTGCTTGCTCCCGTAATACGGTGCTCAGTGTTGTTTATGTGATATTGCCGTCACACACAATCACTCTTTTGCATAAAAACGGTTGTCTGAAACTGGCAATCGTTTCAAATCTTTTGACACACCATAAACTACCTCCTCTAATATGGCGCCTGTGAAGTATCTGGTAACTCGACGACTCCAATGACTCAGTTTAATGTGAGTTTAACAATGCGTGGAATTTCCTCTCCAGCACCATCTGCCCTGCAACTCACTGGATAAGCAAATCTATTAACTTACTCAAATTATTCGCCTACTTCAGTGAATGCAGGCACAGGTACTAGCAATTTCCGAAACAGGACATTGTCCTTATTTCGGTTAAACTTCGGACCATGTATCGTTTCCTTTATACGTAAGATGTTCAAAAATATTTTCTATAGTCTGCAGATCACTCAAAAATGGCGATGTCATCAGAATAATTAAAGTCCATGCCTTTTTCTCTTGGGAGAAGCTGTACGTCACGGGTCTCTGCATCTTTCATCGCTGGGTGGAGTACATCCACAATGGCAATGCTTACTGGGTGTGGTGAGCTAAGACAACGTTGACGTACAGTGCTGGCAAAAGCAGGCGAAGAAACCATCCCAACCGGCTATAACTTTACCGATCATGTGACGATACATTTCCCTCTACATTACGACAAACTTATCATGTAAATCGGTCATGCATGCCATTACACCGAGCATTTTTGTGTAATGAATTGAGAGCGGCTTGAATATCCGAGAACATCGTGATTGTTGTTTACTGGTGGATGCAACGGTGTTTGATCTGTTCTGTCTTCATCAGCACGAATTAAGATTGATCGTTCCTAATTGGACAGTTGAACGAGCGGAAAAATTCATGCTGAAGCGCTGATGTTTTAATATCTCAGCTCTTCAACGGGGAACCTCACTTCCATTAACCACATGTCGCCTTGCACTGCCGGGACTTTGTTGTGCATCTAGTTTGGGCGTAGACACGCGTACACTTGGGTACCGAGCAGTGGAGACTAGTTGACTTTCAGTCGCTGCTTTGATGTAATGCAGGTTTGTTTACCGCTTCATACGTGCATTGGTCAGTGCGAGATAACCTGGGAGTTTTAGACAGATATTCACCCTGTCGTTAACGGTTTAACGTCGAAACCTCATGAAATAGTTCATTCCTTGATTTTGTTCCTGACTCTGAATGACCTGTTTTTTTGTTTCAGAGCAGAAAGCACACACATGTGAATACTGTGGGAAATCATTTTCCGTAAGGTTCAACCTTCGGGTACACGTAGAAGCTGTTCACTTGAGTAAGTTCTACACCGTCCGTCTATGATTCCTTCCAATAGCACACCCTGCATGTACGACTTTGTATCCAATGTTGTTTGTACTTAACAGCAACTCATTGTTAATTTCATGGGTTTGTTGCATTTGATGAGAAGCGCAGGGAATAGCGATGGTCAGCCCCTTTCGGTGTGCACTTTAATCTTGCAGCCACAGGCTACTGAGTTGTGTAAGTCAGTTGTCTATTCTGTGACGATGGCGAGATGAGACAGGGCCTAATGCAGTTATCTATGTTTTCGTTTAGGCCCCAGTAACAGTGGGGTTGTTGAATCGTGACTTCTAACGCTGCTGAGATTTTCGTGCTTCCCCTGCCTGCATGTTTATCCCATAGGCGCTCGATTTCTACACTTTTAGGGCTGTTGACTTGTGTATCTGGATATTTGCACAAATCTGGTTGATCGGAACATCAAGTAGGTTGAAACGCTCGATCCAGTCCAGAGCCAGACGATACGTGACAAAAGTCGTTCCCCATGCGGTAAAGTCGGCATAACGACACTCACACTCGACTTGACTAAGCAGTTTCAACTCGGCACCTGATGCATTTTTCACTTGTTGTCTGGTTGATTTGAAATCTGGCTACCCGACAATCCTCCACAGCCTTTCTGATGTGGCCGTAAAGTCTTTGACCGTATCGATCTGCAAGCGCGCCTGTCTTCCATTGATGTTTATGTTGATGTACTTTCTACGATCTCTAACATTAGTCGATAAAATTGGCGTTCACTATTTTCGCGAAACGACTGTAGATTTTCTTTCGGGTATCATGAACCGGTCTGAAATATGGGTTGAATCTACAATGAGTTTCTTTGTGTCTACGTCTACGACATCTCTGACAGATATGCTTGTTGAATGGACACCATCTAACCATTGCCAGTCTCCGCATTGTCAACATGCTGTTGTTGGTTTGCATTTGAGGGGCCTTCTTGCGACCAGTGGCTGGAAACTTGTTCCGCGAAATCTGTTGAACTGCGAAGTCATTGGAATGCCCCTTCGTGTCTTCGATCATAGCTGTATCGTGTTTTAATTTGATGATTCTGTAGGCCTCGGCAATGACAGCTTGCATTGTGACATCCGCTCCAACAGCCTGAGTATTCTGCTGCGGATGTCGACATCCTTGGGTGATTGTAGGTTGCATACCAGTATCGGACCCTCAGATTGATCTGGAGTAAGTGATTTCAGCTTGGATTTCTGGCACTGTCGCTTCACTGTTGCTGCATGAGCAATGAGACTGTCGCAGTCCCTCTTGCACAGCTTCAGGCAGTTGTGCCGATTGTTGAAAAGCGATGCCTGATCGCCGTACATCTCTGTCAGTCTGGACATTGTCTCATCGAAGCTGAAATCTTGAACACTCTTGGCCAAAATGTACTTGATGTATCTGTCGTGCTCCATAGTTCCGAGTTTACGTACCAGTAGCCGTACTTTTTACTCATCATCAAGATTTGCCAACTCCGTCCTGAAGGTATCTTCGTAGCGTCTGAACTATGCGTTGGAAATCAGCCCTGAAGCGGGATCAAATGCAAACTCATTGACACTGTTGATTATTGCTTCAACTGAAGGTTTTTGACTTGAGTGATAGTGTTCGAGTTGGGGGTCTCGATCATTCGCAGCAGTGCGACCTCAAATTGCGGATGTTGTTAATGCAAAACAGCTTTCAGAACTTTACTTCCATCGCCAAACCTGTTGTGTTTCCGTTGACAGTACGGATAACCGGAACAGCCACTCGGATCACAATGCAGCTACTTTCTAAATCAGAAGACAAAGGCCTCGGGCGGGAATTGCATGGAGCACCCGGAAGACAATGTACAGCCGAAACATTGGGTCAAACTAAATGGTTCATGAGAGAATGATCTAAATGATAGTTCTTGACCATAGCAACTACTAGATGCGCGAAAACTTGCTTGTTTGCTGTTCAAGTAGTGCGCTTACTGTAGGACCTCTTGGCAGGTCATTCTCATTAGTCCACTTCAAGGTAAAACGATGCCATTAGCTTTCTCTCATTGGCTAGCCACTCAGCTACAGGCGGCATACGACTAATCTTCTCCGGGCTGATTCAGAGAAAGGGAGAGAGCTAGCTTTGGGCTCCCGTAACAGATGGGCATCACAATTGTTGTTACCTAGCTGTGGCCGAGGTGCTTGTCAGTCGCCGTTCGGTTTCACTCTATCGTGCCATTTGAACGTGCTCCTTCACCACAGAAGAAGGTCGGGCACTGTGGTTCTGGCTTGGGATCTGACCGCTCAATTTGGAAAATTATGCACTGATGAACTGCATCTCTATGGCCAACATGGTGTAGGCTCCCGTAATGATAACGGTGATCGGTTACTTCATTTGCGTGATGATGCTCGCTTATTTCTTGCGAGATGTACTTTCCGACACAGCACCCTCCGGAGGGTTACTTGGCGCCCGCGAGCCTCGAACCAGCTATGGACGCAAATCGATCACATTGCGATAAGTTACCAATGGAGAGGCTGCGTCCAGAGCTGTCGGTCGATTTGGAGCAGAGGTGTGGACACCGATCATGTGCTGACCTACGGATGTGTTTTGGCGGGAAACGGGCAGCAGAAGACCTGGTGTTAGTGAAACTATACGTGACAAAAGTGGGCAACCTATTCACAACTTGTCAAAACGCTTGGAGCGTTGGGCTGGGCACTTTGAAAGGCAATTTAATCGGTCGGAATTGTTACATTTCTCGCTGGACACTGATTACTTAGCTCTTTGGGCTGTCCATTTGGATCCACCCTCTGGCTCGGAAGTCGAACATGAGATCGCACTGTTGAAGTTAAATAAAGCCGCGGGATCAGATGATCTTCCTCTAGCCCTCTTCAATTTCGGTTGATCTGTTCTTGTGAATGATTTATACGACTTACTAGTGGATCTCTGGGAGCAGGAAATTAGCCCAGCCGACTGGAGCCGCTCCGTCATAGTCCCAATTTTCAAGGTAGGCTCACGATCGGAATGCGGCAACCATAGAGGAATCAGTCTGATCTCCATCGCCTCCATATTGCTTGCCTCTGTCATCCTTCACAGACTGACTAGCATTTGTGAAGAGCAAGTCGGGTTTCGTCGATGTCGTGGCTGCATTGACCACATCTTCGCTTTGCGTCAGTTGTTATAAAGCCATGTCCAATATATTGGCGGCCCACCGTTGTCGTGTTCCTCTCTATCAAAGGTGCATTCGATTCGGTGTATAGACTTGGACTCTGGGATTGTCTACTCAGGAAAGGTGTACCTGAGAAATATGTAAATATTATCCGATCATTATACGCGCGTTGCTTAGGCAGAGTTAGGGCTTACAGCAAGCTATCGTCGCCCTTTAATATCTCCAGCGGTGTGAGACAAGGATGCACGCTGTCACCTTTCTTCTTCAACTTCGCTATTGGCGAAGTCATGGAAATCGCATTCACCGCACACGACTTAGAAGATGTGGATCTAGTCCCAGGAGGACGATTTCTTGACTTGGAGTATGCTGACGATATTGCCCTAATCTGTGACAGCTCACAAACGTGCCAATCGGCACTGGACAGATTAGCACTGGCTGGTAGTTGCTTCGGGCTTTGCTTTTCACCATCGAAGTGCAAAGCGTGTCTCCAGGATTGGCCTGGACCGCCTCCTACGCTGACCGTTGTTGGGGATCAGCTAGAAGTCGTTCGGAAATTCAGCTACTTGGGACGTTGTATCAGCGCCCATGGGATTGAAGCTGAGATCACGAACCGTATAGCGAAAGCTTGAGACGCTTTTGCTAGCCTTCGCCATTTATGGCGCCGGCGCAACCTCACTCTCGCCCTGAATGGTAGAGTGTACAATGCAACGGTACGTTCGAACCTACTGTACGGTTGTGAAGCCTGACCCCTTAGATCGACGGACCTAAAGAGGCTAGATACGTACGACCACCGGTGCCTTCGCACTTTAGCTCACATCTGGTGGGAACACCGAGTGGTGAACGGGTGTGTTCGTCGCCTTGTTTACGGCACAGGAAAAGGAAATGAACCGCTCAGCACCGTTATTTCACGCACCAGGCTCCGATGGCTCGGCCATGTGGTACGCATGCCAGCCCACCGACTCCCGCGAAGTGCTTTGTTTACTCGCCTGCGGTGTTAATGGGATAGGAGTAGGAGTGTCTAAGCCATGAATTTGTCGAGAGGAATGAATACCTTCACTTTGAAATGGCCTCGGTTGGAGCGTCTAGGCTCCCTGGTTGAGGTCTGAAAGACGATGAACACGTTTGGCTGGATACACTTGTTGATATGGCTAGGAGCCGACCTCAGTGGCATTCATACTGTGAGTTTCTTTGTCCCACCCCATCCCTCTTAGCCTCCTCCTCCAACCACGATCTCATTACTTAGCATTTTATTATTTTGCATAAGAAATTATTATTCTATTTCTGCTGCATAGTAGCCGGCGCGTAGGTTACCAGAATGATGCCCATCCGTTATTGATAGCTCAGCTGGCTTGCACCTGGTGCACTCTTCCCCTTTTTCTTTTATGTATTTCGGCACAGTAGGTGAGGTGTTTCCTACCTCTAGCTAACGTGTATACTGATACTGAATACTGTATTATAGAGCAAGTAGAAATGGATTCTGTACAACTCTTTCGAAATATGGCGAGAAAGCGTTATAAAATTGTCAACCGTGAATATCATTATCGTTCTCATGTAAGATTTAAAATACTCGACTTACGATATTTCAGGATTCACAAATGTGATATGTCATCGTAAGTGTGCAGTCGTTCTCTGAAGCGAATAGAGGCAAAATACAAATCTAACAACGTTTTGAACTGCTGCACAGATGTTGCCTCAATCACATGTTCGGGCAAACTGTTCCAAATGTTTACCACTCTCCTTTCGAAGCACAGTGGGTGGGGAACACATTTCATATCCGGCACGACAAGTTTCTATCTGTGTCCGCGTGTGCTGCATGGTCCTCGTAAGTGCAGTATTGGCCTTAGCATGGGGAACTCACCAAGATGTAGAATTCGGTAGGTCATAATGAGGTCGACTCGCACCCGACGGTAGGATAAAGTGTAGAGCCCTAGTTTCTCGCACCGGTCTTCATACCCAAAGCCACGTAAACTCGTGATGAGCCTGGTAGCAACGTGTTGGACCCGTTCGATCTTTTGTGCCTAGCCTCGGGTAATCGGAAAGTAGGCGGGCGAACCGTACTCTAGCATTGGTCTAATGATAGAAGAGAACAGGCGAGTGGCAACCTCTTCAGATCATGTTCCGAAGCTAGGTTTGAGCGCCCAGAGCATGCGCAGTCCGTTCCGATATAACCTGTTCGTGTTGTCCACGGACTTCAAATCGTAGCGTGAGAGTACACCTAGGTCCTTCACGGAGGGTGTGGGATATAGCGTTTGGCCGTCAAGAGTGTAGGTTCGGCCGTTTGCGCCCTTCCCCAGGCTCATAAATACGGACTTGGCTGGGTTGACCGGGAGAAGAACTTCTGCAGACCATGTGGATAAGCGGTTGAGATCTTGCTGAAGTAGGCCACAGTCATCGGGAGCGTCGATTTCTCTCCAAATCTTCATGTCGTCCGCAAACAAGGCACACGGCGACCGGAGAAGTTGCGGTAGATCATTGATGTGGATCAGGAACAGAGTGGGCCCTAGCACAGTGCCTTGAGGCACGCCACTTGTAGAGGGGTACCAGTCAGTTAGATGGTCGTCGACCTGTACTCTCCACTTTCGTCCAACAAGAAAGTCGCTGATCCACCGGTGCAGAGAGCCACCGACACCACACATGCTGAGTTTGTGAAGGAGAACCTCATGGCTGACCTTGTCGAACGCTTTACTGAAATCGATGAATATCACGTCGACGGACTTCCCCTTGTTTACTGCCTTAAACCACTCATGCCTCGTCACAAGCAGGTTCGTAATGCATGAGCGACCTTGCATACAACCGTACTGTGCGGGCGTCAGGGCCTCTTTTGACTGTAGCAACTGCAGCAATCTCTTCTTCACGATTTTCTCAGCAACCTTTGCCAAAATAAATGTCAGACAAATTGGCCTGTAATTGTCTACTTTGCTAAGGTCGCCGCCTTTCGGAATAGGCTTCACCACCGCACATTTCCAGTCAACCGGCAACGAACCATCGGACAGCGACCTGTTGAAAAGGTCAGTCACGACAGTAGAGAGGATGGTTGAAAGTGACTTGAGAACCAGTGGGTGAAGCCCATCAGGTCCGGCAGGTTTGGTGCCGTCAAGGTTGGCGAGTAGTTGAGCTACCTCTTCAACGCCGCATTGCAGACTATCGAGTTCGGTAAAAGCGATACACCTCGAACTCGGAACAGACACCTGGTTATTCGCAAATACAGAAGCGAAGTGCGCCGCCAACGCGGACGCACGCTCAATGCTGGAGGTTAGGGGCTGTCCATCCGTGCCATCCAACACTGGCACATCACCTGCCGGCTTCAGGCGTCGCTTCACGTATGCAAAGATTCTCTTTGGGGCGGTCTTCGCGGCTAATGCGAGCTGCACTTCAAAGTGTCGGCGTTTGTTCTTTTTCGCACTGTTGCAGAGGTTCCGCTGACATTTATACCCTTCGTAATCATTGGCAGAGCCAGAGAGAAGGAATTTGTCCCACAGTCTGCGACGCCTCCGAGCCAGGTTTCCATACTCCTTATCAAACCAATGAGGCTTAATGGGTCCAACCTTTCGACATTTCAATGGCACAAATTGGGAACACAATGATGTCAATCTCTGTTTTATAAATATCCAACAATCTTCCACAGATGCAGCTTGTGACAGAGACCAATCCAGTTGGCTCGCGACTCGTGCTAGACCATCGAAGTCCGTTTTCCAGTAGTTGGGAGCTGGTTGCAGCGGATGTGAATACGGCAAAGATAATTCCATATCAGCTATCAGTACTGAGTGGTCGCTCGTAGCCAGGGGCTCCAGAATCCTAACGTCATGCACTCGTTGTTCGTAGCTCGTTAACATCAGGTCGAGACAGGACGAGGTTGAACGTGTTGATATGCGTGTTGGCTGGCATATGTGTTGCGATGCACCAGTTTCAAGTACCAAATCCACGAACTTTGCTTCAACCTCACTATGTCCAGGCATCAAATGCACATCAGGCCATCGTATTCGAGGACAGTTAAAATCGCCCATAAGCAGAAAGTGTGGACGACTCATGTGGGCTTGAAGATGGGGCAGCCAATCCAAACAACGACTCAGGGGACTGCGATAAACTGCGCCTACAAGCAGTTCTCCGCGCCTGAGACGGATGGAGCACCACAGTAGCTCACACAGGCCATCGTCACTTCGGTAGGTGCTCACAAGTCTCCCACGCAGGGAGGACCGGATGTAAAGTAAGACACCGCCGTGGGCATTCTTTAGTCTATCGCATCGGAAACACGAGTAACCGTTGAGTTCAAGTTCTTGGGTGTATAACTCTGCATGCAGCCATGTCTCTGCGAGTCCCACTACGTCTGGCCGCTCAGACGCAACGAAATAACTACTCGATAACTACTTGCCTTGTAGCAAAATTGCCGCGGTCGTATTTCGGCATTAGCCATCTCAGCAGACCGCGGCTTAAGACGGCTTTCTGTAATCCAGGTCGACCACTTTTTAACATGTATTTCGGTTGTTCAGGCCACTTTTGTCGCTTTACTCGCAAGCCAATCATAAGGCTTTAGCACCACCGCTCCCGATCATTCGCAGCCGTGTACCTGTGACTGTCCTGTTAGCAAGACGCATTGCAGTCTTGTGCCCGAGCGTTAGTAGGTCGCTCAAAATCTTGGGCTGCGCCAGTGCCAAACTAGCCATAAGATCGTTGATAGGGTGTCTCAGTACAGTGTTCGCAGCCCCCCCCCTGTTGTCGTTGGCAAGGCATGCCTTTACGTACATGGTGGGCC
This sequence comes from Dicrocoelium dendriticum, assembly GCA_944474145.2. Classification (NCBI taxonomy): domain Eukaryota; kingdom Metazoa; phylum Platyhelminthes; class Trematoda; order Plagiorchiida; family Dicrocoeliidae; genus Dicrocoelium; species Dicrocoelium dendriticum. The sequence goes on from OX104069.1 coordinate 28,758,414, forward strand.
CCTGAACCCTCCACCAGTTGCACCACGTGTTTTGGACAACGTTGTGCCCCTAAGCTGCGTGGAACTGGCTTTAGAGTAGGCGGTCGTTGCTGAATAGAGGCTAGAATGCCCACGCGTCTCCACCACACACCACCAACTCTTACATCTATGTAGGGGTTATTACATCTACCTTCATTGGCTGATTTGGGCTGACTCAATTCTAAGGACGCTGCGCGCGCATGGTGCGTCGGCCAGATACCGGATGCAATTCAAGCGCGTTAAGGACTATATTCAATTGGCTTGCAGATGCAAATTAGGTCCGTGGGAGCAATTAAATTGCACTATTGATGCAATCAATCAGAAAACGTGTAGTTCTTCCTCAGTCGCCTACGCTTGTCACGTGCTTGGGAGCACTGGCGTGTTAACGGAGACGAATACTGTTTTGACGTCTGTATGTGTTGCGTTGACGTGGCGCCAACGGAATGTAGGTCAGATAGAAAGTGCGATTCCGAGAAACACAGTGTTTAGAAAGCTCTAAACAGGGACATAACGCCATATTACCTCCCTATGCATAACTCTCCACGTGCATCACAGTTGGTTCACTTTTGAGCCATCTGAAGTTCTGTGGTTTGTAACCAGGTGCGCTCTTCTCGCAGTCGGGTTCACCGCACAACCTTGTTTTTTTGTCTTGGTCACCAGAACGCCATCAGATGCATCCGAACAATCGCTTAATTGACGCAACTACTCTGACTTCATAGTGGGATTGCAATTTTCAGCATTTCGCCCTGGTTATCAATCGATTCGCGTGCAATTCGTTTAGATCGTCTCCCATTCTTGGTTTTTTTACTGTTGTTAACATAGCTATATTTACTATTGCAGAGAAGAAGCCCCACAGATGCGAGCATTGTGACAGATGCTTTTCTCTGAGGAATGTGTTAAGAAGGCACATTGAATCAACGCATTTAAGTGAGTATTTGTTTTAGGGTGTTAGATGTTTTCCATTATTCCAGGTGTGCTCACAATTACTCTGCTCAATTTCATCAGACTATAAGTTGTTGATCATTTCTATAAGTGAAGACAGAATGTGAATGTATCAGCCAATACAAAAGTCGCGGATACCGGTGAACTCACCGAATTTTCCCTGGTGTACTTAATTTGCTTATGTCGTGATGTGCCACAGTAACATTTGTTAAGTCTTGTAGTGCATATGGTGTGAGGTTTCGTCAAATGGAATTCTTAGTTCACTCAATGTCGAAGAGGGGATGACTGGAATTGGGAGGACGTTACACCAATGGGACACACGAAATACGAAAATATGTCGGCAGCATTCCAGCTGGCTGTACTGTGTCGCTAACTTCAAGTGATGGTCTCGAAGTGAGGAATTGTGATTTCGTTTCAACAATTGTCGGCATCAGTGCTTGGGATCCTTTAGGATCTAAAACACCAAAATAGGACCACGGCTCAGGCGGCGGTATTGACCACCGAAACCTCCTAAGATCTGTAGTCTGTGCCCGTAAGTGGGATGAGTCAGGCCCTTACCATTTGTTGTTGCCCTTCTTTGTGGATTCTCAAGAGCAGCAAGATCATATTTTCGCTACGGTTGCCAAACCTGTATGGTGTGTATTCAACATGCGACCTTACGTAAGTGTTGAACATTTGTGGAAAGATGGTAGGGTCAAACCGACCAATCGTTGTCCGCAAGAGACCCGATTGCTGGTTGGCTTTTCTGGCGACTTTTTCTGCCTGTTTTCAACAACCGAGGTCGGCCTGCATGAGCACTCCAGGGCCAATTTCATTCAAGACGCGTTGCAAAAGGTGTTCTCTTAGCTAGTATGCGTAAGTTCTCTGATTGCGTATGCCCAGTACTCGACGTTTGACTGCGTTGAACTCCGGAATGTTCTGAACTGACCAATCGTGAATGATCTGGGAGAAGAGTTATCAGTAGTTTGCATGTTCATTGCGGTCCTACATTACGAAGCTTGCGTACACAAGTATATATCTAAAGCAACTGGGTGACCTTCAACCTGCTGTACTCTTATTGGCACACAAAGCACCCGCGGAGATCAAAAACCGATGACTGAAGACTTATGAGGAGGGAAACAACTTGAAGCTACTTGCATCTATACTAAACGTCAGACCGAAAACCGACCGCAGTTGGTTATGAAGACTGGAATCAGTCGAACAAAGAGGGAGGCATGGTGGGGGACGACGAAGACCTCTGGTAGGAAGCCACCTCTTTTGCCTGATAGAATGTGTATGGTCAGAACCCACGGTCATTCTCCAAACACTTCGCTAGCGGTTGAAAGCTGAGTTCGTGCTTGAAGTGAGCGCAATAGTGCAACATTTGGACGGTAGGCTAAAGAAATCCGCGAACACATGGGGGAACAAAAGGCGAAGAACCACCTATTTCAATGAATCACGGGCAATGCTGATCTACAGCAAAGCAAAGATTCCCATTTCATTAATATGAATCAATATCAGAAATCATTTCAGGGTGAAGAATTCTTTTCGGTAAATCTCATCGGACCCAAACGTTTACATAACAGTGATTGTGGAGATAGCGTCAACTGGGACTGGGATTGACTTCTGGACTGTTTGAATGACCAAAATCGATGACTTGAGACAGAGATAGAGATGGTAGACCAAGTAAACTAAATAAACATGTATACACAAGGCTCAGTAGTGCAATGTAATTAAGTAGGTAAGGTAACAACCAAATAACTAAGTAACGGTGTCCGTTGGTCAAGGTAGTAGTTTCGGCCGTATAAATCGTTTTTGGACACATAATTCCGGCTTCAGATGGTGAATGTACATAGCCTCGGCGATGGATAAGAGTTGTTTGCGGAATCCTTGGGAGAAGTGTTCAGGTAATGAGTAAATGACTTTGAAGTCATTCTCTGAAGCTGTATGGCCACATTCAAGGAGGTGCGACATGATAGAGCTGTCTGAAGACCTCATTTCGCCTTTGTAAAACCATAACGGAAATGTGTTCACGAACCCTCTGAGATAGGCGTCTCGTCATGCGACCCACGTATCGTGCACCACAGGAGCACGAGTACTGATAAATGATCGTTGAACGGGTCAACGGCGATAGTCTATCCTTCAAGGGTTTTGTAAGCAACGGATTATTGTGAAAAACGATTCTCAGGCGGGCCGCGAAATAAGTTTTCTCTACAGCATCTTTCAGGCGTCTGGATAACATATCAGCTGCGGAATCACCCTTAAAGGGTATATGTATGAAAAGCTCTTTCTTAGGAGCAATGCTCCTAGGTGGCTTTCGATTGCGTTCCTTCAAATGTTTCATGATAAATTTATCAGGATACCCATTTTCTCTGAGGGCATCGCTGATTCTCTGTAGTTCTTCGTTGACGGTATCCGGTGTACAAATACTGCGCGCCATGAAGGCGAGAGATCTGATTAAACTCCGCTTGTGCTGTAGTGGTACTGCGCTGTGGAAGTTAGTGTACTACCCAGTCCATGTGTGCTTTCTGTTTTCCTTTCTGCTGCATGATCCGTCCGAGTTACGGATAACTTCTACATCCAAGAAAGGTAACCGGTTTCCGAGTTCGTGTTCACAAGTGAAATGGAGATTCTCGTGTGCGTCATTGAAAGCTTTCAGCAACTGTTCCGCATGCTTGTCGGATTTGCAAAGTACGAAGGTGTCATCCATATATCGTACGTACATTTCGGTTTCACGGATGTGCGTTGCAAGTGGGCCATGTTCCAATTTCGCCATAAATATATCAGCCAGTAGGGGGAGTTGAATGGTAAAACTTGGAATTCATCACCTCTAGACTCACTTAGATGGTTATCACACGCAAGGAGAAGCACTCTACGACCGTTTCATCCTTTCGGAATCGTGGCTCAATGGTCTTAACCACCGACTGGCAACAGTCGAGTTGCGGGTCCGAACCCTACAAGTATCAGATGGAATGCGCACTGCTGACGGCTCCCGAAAATCTTATGTCTGCACTGATGAAGTCGGAGGTCAAAGAAAGACGAGCGATGTGGATTGGTGAAACAAATTTTAATCTTCAAGTGAAAAATTATCCCAGGCGTGGACATCAGAAACATGACTTAACGAACAAACTCGTTTTCGGTGGCTCTCGTGAGGGTAAAATACCACAACTGATAGGAATAACATTACCTAAAACCTCAGCTAATGGTGAAGTTCAAAGTTCAAGATTATCGGGATGAAAATGCTAGATGGTCGATGAGTTGTCAGCAGCGTGTTCCTCAACATGGATCATTATGACTGTGGGCCAGGGTAAAAATAGAATATGGACGAACCGTTATTGAGCACATAAGTCTGGGTTCCGGTGGCGGATAGCAATCACCTCGGCTGTTGCTAGTAAGCGACATTTTACCGCTCGTGAATGGCATTCAGGTACACGGTAAGTATGTTTGAAAGATTGCCAGGTGTCGATTTGGTGCTTGGAATCAACCAAATGTGCTAACAGGTCACTCATCATTATTTTCCTCCCACCATTGCGTAGCTAGCTGGGTATTACTCAGACAGCCTGTTTGAGGTTTTTCCGAAGTATATTGCTCGACAAGAACGAGAGAAGAAATACACAGTACGAAGCACTCGACCAAAGAAGTTCCTCTTTGGGTTGATGCCTCACGATTAGCGTCGAAAGAAAGCTTAGCAGTAAGTTTACTGCGTAGTAGGTATGGTACACATCGATGGATAACCTTTTAGACGTTGTCTGCGCTATTCCATCCCCCTTGGACAGGAAGGACAAATACACCGGTTTCTTTTCTTCGGAATTTGGTTTAGCTCTGACTTCTCTGCACTCTTTAATTTTCCGAAAAACCTTTTCCGGATAGTCATTTATCCCATAGACCACTTAAGAAACTCAGCTCGTCTGAAAGCGTGTCCTCACTACATATCCTTCTAGCTCTTTCGGTTAGACACCTAACCAAGTTGCCTTTCTAATTTATTGGGACAGAGCTGGCAAATGTATATATTGTCTATTCCACGTTGATTTCCTATGTATCCTCGGTTGGACCAATCCATCTGGTCTTCTACTAATCTGGACGTCTAGAAAAGACATTGTGCCATTGTGTTTCCATTCTAAGGTGACCTTGGCATTAGCGCGTGCTGAATTAAAATGGGATACAATTTTATCTGGGCCACAGTGACTGCTGTCGTTTACATATCGTCGCGTGAGGACAGGCAGTTTGAGACTCGCTAAGACAGCGCGTCGGATGTAAACCATTGATCCATCTCAGGATGCGAAATAGCTATTTCGCTTGTTGTCAAGCATTTCAAAGGGTCATGCGGTCGACTGCATTCACTTCAGCGCCTAACTTGTGCCAATGTATGCCGTGCATCTTGATTCGTCCGTTAACTGCTAGTGGTGCAGCGTTCAGAGAACACGAACCACTCAAGCAACCAAAGTAGACGTCATCGCGAGCATCTGGACCTTAACCACCGATACATAACACCTATCTCTCCAATGTAAGCACGTTGTATCAAGTGCAGTGCCTCGCCTTAACTTCGGGCTGGATGAGATGGCGTACTGCGTTCTGCTTACTGTGCACAGATCTTTCGCTACATACACGCCTAAAAATAAGAATGTCGCAGTCCTATCTCAGCATTAGCCCTTTCAGCAGAGTGCCGTCCATGACGTTTTTATTCTCCCCAGGGAGCCATCTGTCAACCCATATTTCAGTGGCAAGTTGCGCAGACCCGTCAAACAATTTCTTGATGTTACAATTAAACTGCACACGATAATCTGCCTCGACGGGGAATCGAACCCCGGTCCAACGCATTACTTTCTACGAACATTGCACTACTCACGAAACTCCATCAAGTAATCTACCATCGCCCTTTGGACATCAGAAGGACAGATATTTCGGTTCATTTGGAAGTGACGAGTGCGTGAGCCAATCTGCAACACCAGGACAGATACTGTGAGCTCATTGGCAATATGTCGCGCACCAAGCAGAAGTCATGTACTAAATTGCGCACCTGATCGTCAGCCCTCGGTATCTCAGTGGTAGAGCAGCGAACCGGTACTTCGTTGGACCGGGGTTCGATTCCCCGTCGAGGCAGATTATTGTGTGCAGTTTAGTTGTGACTTTTACGAACATTGCACTACTCACAAAAATCCACAAAATTTATTGATGCCATGACCACCGCAGAGTATAATAAACGGTGCCGTATCCGCTGCATCGAGCAGGGTAGATAGGGGTTTGTATGTTATTGCTCAAGCCTACCCATCTTCTTCTTTCCCCTCTTACCGTGCTGTTCCAGCTTCACTTTATCCCCCCTGTTTTCAACCCCCAATTCTTGGACCTCCCTCACCTCGTTTTGATAGGCTTTTACCTTTTAGTTTCAACGCACATGTGAACGTGCTGCGTCATTCCTGCCCTGTCGACAAGCCCATGCCCAAGCAAGTGGTCCATCCCAGTACTTCGGCTTCTATTTAGAGCCCTCGATCAGCCTTCAGATTAGCATGCCTCAATGTACGCACATTGCTACAGATTGGTCAACAGGCAGCACTTGCCCGAACATCAGAGACCCTCTCGATCGATATCTGCTGCTTCTCGGAGAGCCGCCTGCAAGACTCGAGCTCAGTGCCCACTTTGCGATACTCTTCAGGTGACACCAGCAGCACTTCCTCATTGCGCCTATCCGGTGACGATGCAGCTTCCAGCACCGGCCACGCCGGTGTTGGTATTGCCCTGAAGCTGCTCTGGTTGATTGGATTCCAATCAGAAACCGGTTGTGTGCTGTCTGATTGGCTGGCTCGTTCAAATCTTCGAAACCGCATGGGACTAACATGTGTCTATTTGTCATCTCTGCTTATGCACCCACAAACTCTAGCGATGATTCGGTAAAAGACGACTTCTATTACCAACTGAACAAGCTGCTTCGCCACAGAAGAAGCCCAGAGCCTGTTGTGCTAGTTTGGGATCTGAGCGCTCAAGTTGGAAAATTACCCATTGAAGAACTGCATCTGGGCGACCAACATGATGTAGGCTCCCGTAGTGCTAACAGTGAGTGGTTACTTCATTTGTGTGAGGATGCTCCCTTATTTGTTGCGAGCACTAGTTTTCGAAACAGCATCCGCCCATCGACTATGGACGCAAATCGATCACATTGCGATACGTTATCAATGAAGAGGCTGTGTCCAGAACTGTCGCTCGGTTTGGAACACAGGTGTGGGCACCGACCATGCACTTGTATGTGCTGACCTGCGGATGCGTTTTGGCGGATGCCCAGGACGACGTTGTGAGCGCATTTACACCAACCAACTGGCGAAGCCAGCTGTTCTGAATGTTTATCACAGTACTGTCATGCGAGTTGAGTAAGCGCTCACTGGATGCACTTGAAGCTCACTGGTCTCACATTCACCAGACCTTATTAACAGCAGGAAAATCCTCATGTGGTAAGTCTAATCGCCAACGTGGACATGGGGTCTCTTCGCAATCTCTGGAATTTATCGATGCTCACCGGAATATTCCGGCTGGAAGCGAACACACTGAAACTCGCAAAGAGCTCCGGGCAAAACTCCGTGGTATCCAGAAGGGAGTCCGCGAATCCTGGTTGTCTCATCGTGCTTCAGCGATGGAAATGGCCGCTACCCTAGTTAACCATCGTAAGTATTTTTGGGCCGATACAGAAAACGGGCAGCAAGAGACTTGATGTTAGTGAAAGTATACGTAACGAGGGTGGACAGCCTATCCACAACTAGTCGAAACGCTTGGAGCGTTGGGTTGAGCAATTTGGAAGGCAATTTAATCTGCCGGGATTGTTAGATTTCTCGCCGGCCACTGATCGCCCCGCTCCCTGGGCTGTCTCTCTGGAACCACGCTCTCGCTCATAAGTCGAATATGAGATCGGACTTTAGAAGTTAAATAAAGCCGCGGGACCAGGATCTTCCTCCAGCCCTCTTCAAATTCTGGGTCCTGCTCTTGTGAATGATTTATACGAGTTCCTAGTGAAACTGTGGGAGCAGGAAACTGTCCCAACCGACTGTAGCCGCTCCTTCATAGTCCCAATTTTCAAGGTAGGCTCACGATCGGAATACGGCAACCATAGAGGAATCCGTCTAATCTCCATCGCCTCCATATTGCTTGCCTCTGTCATCCTTCACAGACTGACTGGCATTTGTAAAAGCCATATTTGTGAAGAGCAAGCCGGGTTTCGTCGAGGTTGTGGCTGCATTGACCACATCTTCCCTTTGCGTCAGTTGTTAGAGCACTGTCCCATATATTGGCGGCCCACCGTTGTCGTGTTCCTCGCTATCAAAGGTGCATTCGATTCGGTGTATAGACTTTGACTCTGGGATTGTCTACTCAGGAAAGGTGTACCTGAGAAATATGTAAATATTATCCGATCAGTATACGCGCGTAGCTCAGGCAGAGTTAGGGCTTACAGCAAGCTGTCGTCACCATTTTATATCTCCAGCGGTGGAGACAAGGATGCCCTCTGTCACCTTTCCTCTTCAACTTCGCTATTGCCAAAGTCATAGAAATCGCGTTCGCAGGACACGACTTAGCAGATGTGGATCTAGTCCCAGGAGAACGACTTCTTGACTTGGATTATGCTGACGATATTGCCCCAATCAGTGACAGCTCACAAACGTGCCAAACGGCACTGGACAGCTTAGCACCAGCTGTCCATCACTTCGGGCTTTGCTTTTTACCATCGAATTGAAAAGTGTGCCTCCAGGATTGGCCTAGACCGCCTCCTACGCTGACCCTTGGTGGGGATCAGCTAGAAGTCGTTCAAGAATTCAACTACGTGGGACGTTGTATCAAAGCCCATGGGATTGAAGATGAGATCACGAACCGCTTTGCAAAAGCTCGAGACGCTTTTACTAGCCTTCGTCACTTATGGCGCCGGCGCGGCATCACTCTCTCCCTGAAGGGTAGAGTGTACAATGCAGCGATACGTTCGACCCTACTGTACGGTTGTGCAGCCTGACCCCTTAGATCAGTGGACATAAAGAGGCTAGATACGTTCCACCACCGGTGCCTTCGCAATTTAGCTCGCATCTGGTGGGAACACCGAGTGGGCAACGGGTGTGTTCGTCGCCTTGTTTACGGCACAGGAAAAGGAAATGAACCGCTCAGCACCCTTATTTCACGCACCAGGCTCCGATTGCTCGGCCAGGTGGTACGCATGCTAGATAACCGACTCCCGCGAAGTGCGTTGTTTACTCGCCTACGGTGTTAACGGGATAGGAGTAGGAGTGTCTATGCCATGATTTTGTCGAGAGGAATGAATACCTTCGCATTGAAATGGCCTCGGTTGGAGCGTTTCGGCTCCTTTTTGGAGGCCTGAAAGACGATGAACACGTTTGGCTAGATACACTTGTTGATATGGCTAGGAGCCGACCTCAGTGGCATTCATACTGTAAGTTTCTTTGTCCCACCCCATCCCTCTTAGCCTCTCCCTCTAACCACGATCTCACCATTTAGCCTTATATAATTTTGCATGGTAAATATTTTTTACTGCTTACTTGACGGCTGGTAGCTTACCGGAATGATGCCCATCCGTTATTGATAGCACAGCTGGCTTGCATCTGTTGTACCCTTCCCCTTTTTCTTTTATGTATTGCGGCACAGTAGGTGAGGTGTTTCCTACCTCTAGCTAACGTGTATACTGATGATAACTACTTGCCTTGTAGCAAAATTGCCGCGGTCGTATTTCGGCATTAGCCATCTCAGCAGACCGCGGCTTAAGACGGCTCTCTGTAACCCAAGTCGACCACATTTTAACATGTATTTCGATTGCGCAGGCCACTTTTGTCGCTTTACTCGTAAGCACATCATAAGGCTTTAGCACCACCGCTCCCGATCAATCGCAGCCGTGTACCTGTGACTGTCCTGTTAGCCGGACACATTGCCATCGTACGCCCGAGCTTCGGTAAATCGCCCAAAATCTTGGGCTGCGCCAGTGCCAAACTAGCCATAAGATCGTTGATGGGGTGTCTCAGTACTGTGTTCGCAGTCCCATCCCACCGTCGGCGATCGCAAGGCGTGCTTTACTTACATGGTGACCCACTGAACCCTGTACCCAGTCACACCACATATTTGGACAACGTGCACCTAACCTGCGTTTAAATGGCTTTAGAGTAGGCGGTCGTTGCTGAATAAAGGCTAGAATGCGCACGCATCACCACACACAACCAACTCATACATCTATGCAAGGGCTATTACACCTACCGTCATTGGCTGATTTGGGCTGACTTACTTCTAGGGACGCTGCGCGCGCATGGTGCGCCGGACAGATACCGGATGCAATTCAAACGCGTTAAGGACTATATTCAATTGGTTTGCGGATGCAAAGTAGATGCGTGGGGAGCAATTAAATTGCACTATTGATGCAATCAATCAGAAAACTTTTAGTGATTCCTCATTCGCCTATGCTTGTCACGTGCTTTGGAGCACTGGCGTGTTAACGGAAATGGAAGCTGTTTTGACGTCTGTGTGTGTTGCGTCGACGTGACGCCAATGGAAGGTAGGTCAGATAGAAAGTGCGATTCCGAGAAACACAGTGTTTAGGAAGCTCTAAACAGGGACATAACGCCATATTACCTCCTTATGCATAACTCTCCACATGCATCACAGTTGGTTCACTTTGGAGCCATCTGAAATTCTGTGGTTCGTAACCAGGTGCGCTCTTCTCGCAGTCGCGTTCACCGCACAACCTTGTTTTTTTGTCTTGGTCACCCGAACGCCATCAGATGCATCCGAACAACCGCTTAATTGACGCAACTACTCTGACTTCATAGTGGGATTGCAATTTTCAGCACATCGCTCTGGTTATCAATCGATTCGCGTGCAATTCGTTTAGATTGTCTCCCATTCTTGGTTTTTTTACTGTTGTTAACATAGCTATATTTACTATTGCAGAGAAGAAGCCACACAGATGCGAGCATTGTGATAGACGCTTTTCTCGGCTGAATGTGTTAAGAAGGCACATTGAATCAGCGCATTTAAGTGAGTATTTGTTTTAGAGTGTTAGATGTTTTCCATTATTCTAGGTGCGCTCACAGTTATTTTGCTGAATTCCATCGGACTCTCTGTACCACTTGGGGCTACGCGTTGTATGTGACGTGGTTTATGTGGTCATGTTTGCGCCTACATAGGTTTTCTTTTCCCCTCGTGTTAGCGATCCCTGGAAACTAAACTAATCACTGAGCGTACCTGTCAAGTTGCTACACACTAATGATGCCACCTCAGTTGCTACCGAATCCCGAATTGTCAAGCCCGACGAGCACGTCTACGCGTGAGCGGTCAACCTCAGCTCACAGTGTTTCGAGTAATTTCGATATTCAGCAGTGGGGAATTTCTTACGCATTATTGGTTCCATGATCCTCTGATTTTCATGGGCTGGGCACACTCGACCGCCTGGCATGTTGGTGCTATATTTGACCCCTATTTTAGATGGATGGGCGTATTACAGTAAATATCTACGGAGCGATGGCGGGATCAGAATGCTATACATTGTTCTCGCCTTGTTATTTGTAGGTTGAATGCCGAGTGAGACATCAGCCATCGTATTTACTGTTCGTTGACTTCACCAATGCATCCCATACGGTGAACCGCGAGGCATTGTAGCTTGTGTTGGGTAGGGTTGCTTGTCCGAATAAGTTTGTGAGTTTAGTTGTCTGCACAGTGGTATGTGCGCGCGGGTGCAGCTGAGTGCTTCAAACGTCGGATGACCTTTCTGTTGTCTCTAGAGTGAAGCAAGGCTGTGTCTTAGCCCCTGACTTCTTTAATATTTACCTCCGTTCAGTGATATTCTGTGCTTGTGATTACGATTTCCGTGTAAAGCACGGTGTACATGGTGATTTGCTGAACATCCGTCGTTTCAGGGCGATTACCTTTGTGTGTTGCTGTATGTTGCTGTTTGCAGACAACTTTACGTTGTTTACGCACAACGCGGGTGAGTTTTAGCACATGATTTCGGTTTTCGCTTCAACTGCGGCCAAAATCGGGCTCACTATCAACACCAAGGAAACTGTCTACCTATCTCAGTGTACACCAGAAATGGGATCTGTATGTTTGCTGCGAATACGTATCGGTGATGACACCTTGGACTCCACTCCAAGATTTCGCTACTTGGGTAGTGTACTTTCGACCGATTGGCAGATGATGAACGAGCAACGTGCCCGCGTATCGAAAGTGTCTGCTACGCTTGGAAAGTTGGAAAGCGTGTATGGACAAACCACCAGCTTACTGTTGGAACAAAGCTGCTGGTATGCAAATCGATGGTTTTATATGTTCTTCTTGCCGGCAGCGAAGCGTGTATGAAGTGCCGGAAAGACGTCAGATATCTGTAGCGGCACCTGAGGTGGCTCTGGCTTTGCAGCCGAATGGATTCGAGGAGGCTATCCAAAAATATATTTTATGGTCAACTTAGTGCAGAAAAGAGACACTTGGAAAACTCGAGATTACGTCTCCAAAACATGATCACGATGACTTTATCATGAACGAATGTTTATGTCAGGTGTTAGAGATCAAAGGCAGCTGATCCGCGCGATTGGCTTTAGCTGGTCAGGAGGGCGGTTTGTTAGGTGCAGCAGAAAGCACTATTACATGCCGAAGGGAAACGGCAGGTGCGGAAGCAACAGGCGCCGATGGATTCTAGGCCATGGATGTCGAGCCCATGGTTTTTTAGCACATGTGGTTGCGAGTGCCTCAGCCAAGTGGGCTTGGTAAGCCGCCGGCGTAGCCACGTGGGGCTAGTGTCCAAAAGACCACGAGCCAACTGATTATATAATCGTAACCAACACAGGCACTGGTAGGTGAGCTGTGTCCGGTTCCATTCGATTTCCTAACTCAGGCCAATTAGGTGGTTCGTGTAATGTGCGTTACCTCGTCGTTGCAGTTTGTATGTGTGTTGCAGTTTGTGCCTGCGTGTTGTTTGATATCCCCCGTTTGGCTGTGTTTGATGTGAATGTTGGCAAGGCACTTACCTGTCTATCAACCACCTCGCCTATACTGGCTCCAGGAAACAGTTGATCGCTGCTGGATGGGACGGGATGCACTGTCCTCCTGGCAGTGCTAGGCTTAAAGAATGGTTCGTTTCATCCATTGTGGAACGAGCTGCGGTTTAACCACCGCTTTGTCTGCGTCTGGTACGCATGATTTCGGATTTAGGCCTAAATGTTTCTGCTCTGCCTGTTGAAGGAGTGTGGGGTTGTTTCGTGGATGAAACGTGGCTCTCATCCACGGGCCCTTCGGTTTTACACTGGCAAGCCACCTGTGGTCCATCTGTTGGGTCAGACGTTCTGTGGAAGTCTCAGTGACACAGAAATCAGGAACTGGGTGCCGGTAGCAATATTGTTGCCTCAGAATATTTGTCGAAAAGAAGTGTTTTCTCTGAATTCAACGTAGATACACTGGGACCAACATTTTATGTATCTGGACACTCGCGATTTCTTAGTTGAACATTGTTGTAAACCCAGTGGAGCGACAGCTCTATGAAGTAAAATATAATAAGAGGGAGAGAAGGCAAACTTACCTGAAAACCTTAATGCCCTAAGCAAACATTCAGGGTCAAGGCGCCTACACCTTGTATAGTTAACATACCGTCGCAAACTGCTAGCTATCGTGCAAAAATAAGGCGCCATCGGCAAGACAGCTTCCTTTCGGCCTTCACTGACCCGCGTCATAATCGGACATTACCCCGCAGATAACTCAGCACCAAACGCACTTTAAACAGGCACTCCGATTAGAAGACGGCAGCAAACGCGCCACTGGTGTCGGTTGCGAGTCATGTCCTGTAAAGTCTCGAGCCAAGCACAAGGCGAGTCACATGGACTCCAGCCCGAAAGGTGAGACGGACCAACGGCACCCAGTTTGGTCGCCAGTAACTTAATTTTCCGCTGCCAAGTCAAGTTCTGTCCACCTCGAGCCTTGCGCCGCCCTACACCTGGCAGACTAAACAAGGCCCTCCTAGGTAAGCGGTGGCCAGGCATACGTAGCACGTGCCCGAGCCAACGCAACTTGTTCAGTGCCGTCTGTTGCTCAAAGGAAATAACATGATTATCACTACCTACTACTCGCCTACGCACATTTCATCGGAGTCAACATTGCGTGTTTTCACGTTGAATCTGGATACGCTTGTGCGAAATTTCCTACCTCTCATACCAGCTAGTTTAAAGTGGAGTGATTGAGCGTCGTATATCATTTTGCTTTCCTGTACTATCGACTACAGGAACGGTCTTGTATGCAGCGCCAATTGAATTTATTTCTAGAAAAATCGATCAGCACATCCGTTGTTCAGCTAAAAACCAATCGCACGCCTACTTCTAGCCAGACAACTGAAATTCCAGCACATCCGGTCTTCCACGAGTTGGTCGTCGTTGTGGTGCAGTAATGGGGTTCTAGCCAGAGAATGGAGGCTTCGCTTCGTCATCTGGAGTTGCATTATCACAAGATCGAATGGACATTGGAGCACTCTCTTGTTGGTTCCAACACTCTATGTTCTCACGTTGCGAGTCTATCCGGCATAGGTTCTCGAGAAAAAATGTGCAACTAGTTTGTCCTTTAGGAAGGCTCAACCACTTTCACGGACAACGGTTTTTTTTGGTCTGTTGGGTCCCTCTTTTGATACAAATGGTGAGGAACATCAGTCGGTAGCGGATCCACGTAGATTGACTTCTATGCATTATTTGTTCAATGACCGAGTCCATGGAGTTCTATTTCTTTTGATTCCGTTGGTCCACAACTTGCTGTGACTTTAAGTCAACCTTTGTAGCGCAAACGCCTGGCTATTTGTTAAGTCATATGACATTGTGATTGTTTATTTCTCTGGCATTACTACATGGTTTCTAGTTGCTAAGAATATATGAAATGGCGTCTTCATCTCAAAAACTACGTCTTCCGATTTCCTTGTCCGGGAACTTCTTGTTTCTTTCCGATTGGTTCGATTTTATCCCGTCGTATGCGCACCTGCGGCGAGATCAACGATTCACAGGTAAATTGCCTGCGGCACAGTGTTGTGTAATACGGTATTGTAGTTGGATCCTATTCATGCAAGTTTCCGACCGTTGCTTAGCCACTCCTTCTTTCACTAGTGCGCTTGCTCTCACGCTTTGGTCTCCTGCTGATAGACGGAATGTTACCGAGTCGGCGTGTTTGCTTTTGTTTTTTTTACGCTGTTTGTCCGGGATTTGACTGTAAGAAGACGTGACGAGGTCAGCTATCAACTCGTTCCGTAGGAATGAACGCTTTATCTTCGAGGTTAAAAATTGTATCAGTAGTACGGCAGTACCAATACCGATGCTCTGATCCCGCGCACCTACTACCAATTGCGCTTGGTTTAAGGATACTGCGAGGGTAGCCCGGTTCCCTACGCAGTGTCGAATCCGCCACATCTGGGTTGCAGGACCATTTTGTGATCCTTTAGGCCTCAGTTTGTGCCTCCAGACTCCGGTTTTTGGATTCCAGATGGTATATATACGTCTGTTTGGTGGTGCTTTTGTGTTGACGTGTGATGAGCTCCTCTGTTACTGACCTGCAATCAACATCGTATTGTGTAATAAAGATAAGACACGGTATTTTTCTCTTGCTTTTGTTCCCATCTAATTGAGTTGTATTGCGTTACACAAGCTAAAATTTTCTCATTGTTTAATAACCTGTGCCATGATGATGAAGCCTTTTACAGCTAGTTTCAACTTTTTTTCTTGTGCCGGTACGCTGCTGCACTACAGTGCAGTGTTTGCAGTGATCAGCCCTGAAACCCGCCCGCTTGCTTGACACTTTCTTATCTCAACTGCATGGATATCGCGTGTATGATGATCTCTTAATTCATCGCGATAACTGTACACCACCGGGAGGATAACTTGCAAATTGCTACACACTAAGTGGCAGTCTGCAATATGCGATGTGCGTTTCGACCACTGATCATCCATAGTTTGCCCTTTTTGCTTGCTTCACACACTCTGTCTATCTGCAATTGTTTCTTTTGCAGAGGGATCTACAGACGAAAAGAAGAGTTGTTCATTCACATACTCAAGCCTGGAACCCGTTGTTTAACTCTGTATTTGTCCCACATCACAACTTACATTCCCCCTTTTGATACATATGTAGATTTTTGGCCGTATTTTGTGATAAACCCTTTTGCGATAAAATGGCTGATCTTTTGTTCCGTGGAAGGTTTCAACTACTACCGTATGGTTTTAGTTGTGAAAACTGAATCTATTTGCAACTCCCACTACACACAAGCCGATGTGTAATTCTGACTTGATATACCTTACCTACGTTTTATCCAAATTGTCTCTGCCTGCATGAGCACAACGCATCAGATGCTTTTGGTCGATTTAGGCAGAATGATGGGCCACCTTTCACTCCATGCCTGACACCAGTGCACTTTCTTAGGACCAGCGACGTCATACACCATTCCCTCGGACGCAATCGGGTACCCAACCGCATACCGTCATTGATGTGTTGAATTCACTTTATTCAGGAGATTTCGATTGTTAATTATTCCGCCACTCTGGGCTTGGTCTCATTCTTGTTTGATTTCTTCTGTTCTCAAATGTGAGTAATAACAATACCCTCACTTTTTCCTTTTTACTGGGATCTCTATCTACACCTCGAACAGATCATGATTCTGTGTTGTTATGTCTAACGCCGTGTTTCCCAGGAACTCATCTTGTTATCTCACTTTTACATGTGGATATGGGTGGCTAACTAACTCCAAAATACATCTACATCCGGAAACTTTCTTACACGCTCCTCCAACAAACGGAAGGAAACTTGCTTGCTTGCAATTGCAATACCGTCGAGGTTTGCATAATCGAATAAAACTTGTTACCACATGCTTGCGTTCCTACTTCATGAGAACATCCTGGAGGATCACTCGCAGAGCGATGTGCACTATACAAAGAGTAGCTGACGATTATTCTTCCTGCACAAGACGCATTGCGATGATGAAGATTACTTAGTTGTTGATAAAATCGACTCCAAAATGTCCGCAATGTGTGAAAACTATCATTCCTTTTCATATTCTTTTCCAAAATGACCGACTGTGTCGTAGTAGTCAGTGGGAATGATCATGTTTGCTCCGCGATTATTACCATAGAGGATGTTCACTAATTGTTAGCTAGCTGAAATGGCAGACAGCTTATTCAGTTGCCGACTAAGTAGGCAACCTTAGGGAGCAATTGTCCGTACGTATTTTTCAAGCTCCATCGGGAAATCGGCTGATGAAGGCGCCATGAACTCGCTCAACCGCAATATCCTTTCGGCAATAGAGAGGCGGTTTGCTGATGACAGATTCTCCTCAGTGTCAGCCCTTGACTGAACTAACTAACCTAATGATCATGATTGTGTAGGCGTGCTTCGCTTCGTCGAAATACATATTTATTCGTTTACTTACATCTTTAAATAACTGGCCGTATCTTTGTACGATACCAAGCGAACGTTTGAACAGTAAATCTCCCTCGTGCATTGATGCGCAAAGTGTAGTGAACGTACAGGTTCATATGCGTTTGTCTTATTCACTCCTTCGAATCGCGTACCCTGTATGCCACGGGGATATTGTAATAGATTTTCACTCCGTTGTCGCGTTAGATTAGCCGTGAAGTTGCACGTGACGCTAAAACGGAGTGCGTAGTCAACGCACACTATTTCGTACTATGTCCGCGAAACTAGACCATTTCTCACTTGCTAGCATCCTTAAAGCAGTCGCTTTCATTCTTATGGGTCAGCTATCATCCGTAGTGCAGCACCTAGCATCCGATACTCGCCAGATTTGCATCCATCATCGTATTACTTGGGCAATGGCTAGCAGCCAATAGGATCTGGCATATCGTAGCGACTAAACCTACAACTCTGCATGCTCACGCCTTTGGAGGGAGGTAGGAAAACTGTTTGATTTAGGTGAGACCAGCGTGATCCAAATCTTATGGACGACGATCGGGACCTTACTAACCGGACCTAAGCCATTGAACAGTGTGCCGCGCCCTCTCACTCGACAATGGGGGTGTCAAAGATATGTGCTAGAGCGCGCAGGCAAGGTCAACACAGAGATCATATCCGAAACATCGGGTTGAAGCCTGAAGTGAGTCGGGGGCGTAGTCAGGCCCCTACTTTGAGCGAGGAAAGGATATGTCTGTTTGAGGCTAGGGCGCAGTTGGTGCACGGAGGACCCGAGTGGACAACGTTATCTTGGTACTCCAAAGCGTTCTATGCAAGCGGTGCGGATAGATTACCTTCGATCGGATTGTTAGGGACGCAATACACGCTACCGTCTGATCTCTAAGTCAAGTTGACAGTAACGTAGGTAGCGGAATCATATCCGTCGCAGCGGAGTAAATACAATTCACTCCACCTAACCTTTTGCTTTATGCGATGAAATATCACTTTGTGACGGATCCTCAGGTATAAGCTGAGAGTGGGGTAGATAATCATATTCCAACCAATTCGCTCGCATAGGAACCACACAGGTCAAATCTCATCGAGACAGAACAGCTCGCGGGCGGTATGATGTAATCACCAATGGAGGGATTGATTGGGCATTTGATACATGTTTGCTTCTAGCCTTGCAAATTCCTTTCGAACGAGATGTTAGACCGTAAAGTATATTACTTTCCTCCTCGTTCTGCAACTACGCAAACCTGCAATAATTTGTCGCGAAGGGATTAGATTACTGGCAGCTGATATGGCGAAATTGAGGGTCTTGTCAAGCGGTGTACTACGGTTCTGCAGAAATAAGGAGTATGGCCAGTGGTTTCGTGCGGAGAAATAAGCTTAGGATTTACATGTCCGACAAGATGTTGAGTGGAGTTTTTCGGAAGAAATGGAATAACAGCCATACACAAAGAATAACCGAAAACAGTGAACCAGCCGAGCAGTGTTTTGTTCACCTACATCCTTCATAAGTGGTTTAATGCGACTTCAAATGTCCGCTTTCGTTTTCCCCAGAGAAACAAGTGTGGGTTGACACAGTTCTGTTTTCTGAGTGTGAGTATCATTCAGGTGTGGAGTAATTTGGTGTAACGCGAATACCGCATTCTCGACGCTAGGTTTGAACGCAATGAATGTAGACGCGGAGATAACAGGTTCTGGTAGTGAATTACAAATGTGGCAAACAGGTAGGGAGAAGAGATTCCGTATACAATCCAACCGGCTGCCAGTTTGCGTCCGTGGCATCGTAGTCTATTATGATGACTGAGTTTCAAACGGCGATAGCACGAGTGATTAGGGTGCTCATGATTAGGTCCCCGAGCAAACACCGAGAGTGTTCTCCGAAGACTCCTAAGTAAGTGACATTGTCCTTTGACATAATTATTGACCTGATGTTGGGAAATTTCCAACACCATGAGATCTTGCTTCATCCATTCCTGGATTGCATATTCCACATGCTGGCATATGCATGCGGAAATCAGCTTTGCAAAAATAGCCATTTTTCAGTGCTAGCGCAAACCGCTCCGACCAGCCTAGGTTTTCTCGAATTAGTGCACCGAGATGGTTTTCCAAAGGACGTGTTGGAGATGGTCGTCGCCAAACTTATAGGTGTGAAGCATTTGGTGTTGTAGGCGGAGTACCCCACATGTACGTACGTTGAACTGAAGACGATTGTGGATTGACCAGTCATGAATCTTGTCGAGGTCCTTTTGAAAATGCATACAGCCTGTTGGAGCTATGAACTACACCTCTCCCCAGATCTCGCCAACCTCTTTTCCCAGTATTCCAAGCTCGTTCAACCAATGAATGTAGCATCCGGATTTGACTGTCACTGTGACCACTATGTGGACAGCCACAGAACGCCTGCGCCTACAAAGGGGACTATGGAAGGCTTGCGCTGCCCCACCCACAGTTCCACCCGCACCCCATATCCGGTGTAAACCCGAAGGAATAAGACCAGGAGGCATGTGGATGGGAGCTACGTTTCACCAACGGAGCCAGCCCACATTCATTCAACAAGCAGAACAGAAGGGTTCTGCCCTAATTGGTACAGCATGCACACCAAATGTACACAAGGTTGGAGCCCGTTCCACACAGGATGGAACCACTCTTTGAGCCTAGCACCGTCAGGAAGACGGTGCACCCCGTCCCCTACAGCAACAACCAGCTGTCTGCTGGAGCCAGTAACAGAGATGGGGGATACCAGACAGTAGGTACCTTGTCAACATTCACATCAGGCACAGAACACAAGGGAGCTCAAACAGCATCTACTTCTGAAATGTAAGATCACTTAACACGCAGGCAAATGCACCACATACACCGCCTTATTGGTCTGGATTAGTAAATCGAACGCGAGCATACTCATCGTGTTTCTGTTCCTCGTGCAATAATGTCTTTTCCTGCACTTGGGCAACAGCCCCTTTGATCAGTCCACGGAAATCGCATCGATCAAATTTGTCTTGGATTGGCAACAACAAAAATCAAAATTAGTTTGCCATTAACTCACCTTGTTTATGTTCTGGTAATGTTCTTTTCGGTTTGTCCAAATGTCACATTCCCGCACTAAGTTGGCCCTACAAAAGGTCTATGAGTATTCTCATCGAATTCATTCGATATACATGTATTGACGTCATCCCTGTCCAATGGCAGTTCGAATGCAACATATGCACATACGCTTGTCCAGACTTAAATACGAAGTGCCACAAACTGGATCGACACATTAAGCCTCATGAACAAAAGTACTAACAACGTGTATGGGTTTCGTTTGCAGGTCAGGCTAACAGCCAATTGCACATGCATGGGAATAAGTATCCAAGAGGAATTGTTGATGTCTTCTTTAACATTTAGACATGGCAGCCCCAAATCTTGGGTATCCATATTTGTACGAAACCGATGTAAGAAAAGGGACGCAATTGAAATCAGTACGGTTACCAGGCAAAATGATTAATAAACAAGTGGTACGGTAAAATATTCTGTGCTTAAGTGTCACCTCCTATGTACACGGTCAGGTTTACGCAGCTGAGGTGGAGGATCGCACACCATGCGATTGCGGTTGAGTGTTCACTTCAGTCGCTCCTTGTCACCGATCGTCTGCTGCCGGAGGTACGATTGTTACGCAACCCTAAGCCTTGACGGGTGTCAGTACCACATTTTCGCCGCTTACGGCCTCATTGAAGAAACAACTACCACCATTCTATATCAACTAAGTCCCGCTGCTCACTGTCAAATATGCGGCTTTCTAAACATTGTGCGCACTGTTTTCTAAATGCTTAAGACCTAGCATGGCTGTCATCCAAGTACCCATCTGTTTGTACATATCGCTATGTCTCCTGCTGTGGCCAAAGGCTATTTTGTAACGAACTGCATCTTACGTCTTGGGTGCAGCCATTAGGTACTCCTAAAATAAACAATTGTCGCTACGCGATGATTCCTTTCTGATGTAACATACTAAGACATTGACGTACCATTACCATTGGCATTACCTTGTTCTTAGTCTACCCAGAAGATTGAGCATGTTTAATAAAACTTCTAGTATATCTCTTAGACAGGTGCAATAATGCTACTGCATTACACCAAGTCAGTAGGTAATCATATTCTAGATAGCAAATGTACCCAAGCGATATTTACATGAGCGATGGAATAAGCATGACAAAAAGAAAATGTCGGAGCGTGAGAAGGCAACTGTGCAGGTTTGTAGAGAAATGGTGCGCTGAAGTCAACTGATTTTCATAAGCTTAGCAACGTAAAGGTTGGCAGATGAAGAGCAGGAATTACAGCTCGAATCATTCTAACAGATAACATGTGAAACAGAACATGACACATCAACATCAGCATGTTATTCCCTATTCAGTTACATGCCCGTACTGTTCACTTCCTACGGATGTACCGGAGCGATTTATCTTTGAATGCATCGTGCAACTTGGACCTGTCCAATCAGATTGCCAAGTTGCCAACAGAGCGAGGGAGCATTGCTTTTGCATACTGTAATAGGTAAAGTGTTTGGAGGCTATGGTAAGGTAGGGTAAAATAGGTAACATGAGATAAGTCATTGTAGCCCAACTGTGGTAAAGAAGCATGATATGTGCAACATCAAACCTCAGCATAGGGGCACTCGTTGGTATGCATCTGTGTTCGGATTACCAGTAGGGCAAATACAGTGTGCCTGCGTCTTTGCAGAAACTATGGGTGGTTGTCGCTGCGTTGCAACACTCCATGAATTAATGCAGTATCAGTGCAAAAGTCCTCCCGTCCGATGTTGTGAGCGAACGGGATTCCGTTCTGACTCAGCTCGCTCCATAACGTTTGGCCAATTTAACGTGTACCGTCCCTTTTAAATTGCGTACCACCAAGTGCCACATGTCAGTCTGTGGTGCTCGGTCTCACAGTCGACCTGTTCGGCATAGCCTCATCGTGGCGTCGTTGATGACTGGCCGGACCGGCTGGGCTGAAGCACACACGGCCGCATGCACTACAGCTCCATGTGGGAGTAGCCAAAGAATTGTAGTCCGCCGGAAGATGATGTTTGCGTGCTCCACGTTTAATCTCCCGAGGCATCAACTGTATTTCGTGCGCCTGCGCAACGGTACGTGTGACGAGATCAGGCCAGGTGCGGCGATTCGTCGCCATCTCCTCCCAAACACTTAGGTCAGTACTTACTCTGGATAAACTAACCTTGATATTGTCTTAGTAGCGCAACTTTGGTTTGCCTGCATTCCGGCCGCCTGCGCTCAGTTGTCCGTATAGCAGTTGCTTCGGGATTCTCGTTGCATCCATACGGCACACACGTCCAAGCCACCGGAGATGTCGTAGCAGAAGCATGCAGTCCATGGTGTAAACTTCGCACCGGCGGATCACATCAGTGTCCGGCATAATGTCCCACCTGTGGATGTGCATAATCCGGCGAAGGCACTGTTGGGGGAATCATTCCAGAAACCGGATATCCTTTCTGTACAGTGTCCACATTTCCGATCCACAGATAATTACCGAGAGAACCATGGATTTGTACACCATCACCTTTGTTCTGACAGTGAGATTATGATTCTTCTACACGCGATGTTCCAGTTTTCCAAAAGCCGCACTTGCTTTCGCTACACGAGCGTGCAGTTCGTCGGTGATCCGCAGGTCGGTTGACAATGTACTCCCGAGGTAGCAGAATGCTGACGTGTTATGTAGTACTTAATTTGCAATCCATATTTCTGGCCCGCACATGGGCTGTACTCCCGGTGGCGGCTGAAATAGGCATCCAGTCTTGCCTGTGTTTATGCACAGTCCAAACTTTGTCATTCTGGAATCGAAAGCAGTCCTCATGCATTGCATTTCTTCCTCGGTGTGTGCAAACAACCCACAGTCGTCTGCAAGCGGCAGCATACGGATGGTTGTCTCACGCACTAATCTTGTTGCTCCAAAACAGCGGATGTTAAGCAAGCCCCCATCAATGCGGTGCTCGAGATGCACACCGTATTCACACGTGTTGAATGCGCACAAGATCACAGCCGTCAGATAGAAATTGGACAGTGTGGGGGCTAAGACCCATCCTTGCTTCACACCGGAGGTAACGGCATAGTCATCTGAAGTCTGCCCATTCAGCTGTACCTTTGCTTGCACGCCAGTATGCAGGCATTGAATCAGACGAATAAACTTTGTAGGGCATCCAAACTTTGAGAGAATCAGCCACAACGCCTCACGGTTCACCGTATCGAACGCTTTGGTGAAGTCGACGAATGGTGAATACAACAGTTGATTGCGTTCACGACATTTTTCCTGTAGTTGGGGTGCTGCGAACACCATGTCGATGGTGCTTCGGCCCGAGCGGAATCCATGTTGCTCCTCGGTCACATTTGGTTCCATTATATGTGTCACAAGGCGATTGAGTAGGATGTGCGCAAAAGCCTTGCCGACGCAGCTAAGTAAGTTTATGTCACGATAACTGTTGGTGTATTGCTTACTACCCTTTCCCTTGTACAGTGGAATCACAAGAGCATCCTCTAACTCTGTGGGCACTTTCTCTTCCATCCCGATGGCTTCCACCAAATGATCGAGGACGCGCATCATAACTGGTCCTCCGTTCTTCAGTATTTCCGGAGGTATGCCATCAACACCAGCGCATTTCCCATTCTATAGTTGAGCAAGCACTCTTTGTGTTTCGTACATTCTCGGTGTGTCCTCCATTTCGGATAATACGCTGTGGTGTTGCATCCCGTGCAGTGTGTTCCAGTCAACCTCGCATCGATTGTTCAGGAGCGTATCAAAGTGCCTGTGCCATATCTGCAAGATGTCATCAGATTGTGTGTATACGGCGCCAGTCCCAAAGTCTACATTTGCTGCACAGTGGGCCCGTACACTTCCTTCAAGGAGTCGTAAGGATCTATTTGTTGACGGTGTTCACCGTTGGGCTCCATCTGCTTAGGTTCCATTGTCCACCATGCATTTTGCAGCTCTCCAGCGACTGCCAACGAATGTGGTGAATATTATCCCTCTTCATTGTCAGGGTCAACCTCGAATGCGATGAACGCTTCGCTTTTCGCTTGTACTAATGGCCCAATCTTCATACTGTTTTCATCGAACCCATTCGTCTCCTCCGTAGCAATAGTGAATGCGCAGATAAGCGGTCAAACATGTTACCAGCGTTGTTTTCTGAACTTACGTACTTCAACGTGACCATGATACGGGACTTGTCAAGTTTATCACTGAGGAGGTCACTTCTCATTTCAGCAAGGCCCGTGTGGCTTTCCTGAGTCTCAACCATCTATGAAGTCGGCTGGATAGTAGCTTGTCTGTGACGGGTAGGTTTCATGACACTGCCAGAAGGCCTGTGTTACTGTATGGGTCAGAGATCTTGACAGTTCACAGTGAAGACAACCAAACGCTTAGCCGTTTTTACCACCGGTATTTGGGGAGCATTGCTTACCTCTAGTGGGAACATTGGGTAAGCAGTGCTTAGGTCCTACAGTTGGATTTTGGCATCAAGCCTTCTGGTACCTCACAAGTGCTTGATGAATGTTAATCGTTTACGTTGGATCGATCATATCATTCTTATGTCCGTTGACCGACTTCCTTAGTTTGTATTATACCCCATGGCTGCACCAAGTTGTGCGAAACCACTAGGTGGGCAGTTCACTACGTGGCGTATAGGCAAGAAAAAAAAAGACTGAGAGATTTGGTCAGGGCTGGTGCGTGCCGCCTTCCTGGACTGGAGCCTCCGGACAGTTCACCTCAATGATAG
The DNA here is from genome assembly GCA_944474145.2 of Dicrocoelium dendriticum. Taxonomy (NCBI): domain Eukaryota; kingdom Metazoa; phylum Platyhelminthes; class Trematoda; order Plagiorchiida; family Dicrocoeliidae; genus Dicrocoelium; species Dicrocoelium dendriticum. Next base: position 28,783,501 of record OX104069.1, read on the forward strand.
ATCTTGTCAGACATGGCGCAGGTAGTGTTGTTTCTGCTTTCGGTTTATTGTACCTGGTTTTTAATTTTCGTTCCATTCTGATTAGTCGAACGCACTTCCTTCTTATTTTCTTTTCCAAAACATACTATTTGCATCCAACACACTATCCTACTGGTGTTATTTTTTGTTATTTTTACGGTGTGGGTTGTGGCAACTGGATTCACGGTGCTCGGATCATGCCTGATCAACTGAACTAAATTTCTCAAGCTTTAGATTTTAACACAAGATTTTCGAAGTTGTAACCCTTTCCTCGAACAACACACATAACACAAAAGCATTAAATGGTAATCATAAGATAAATTTACTTACAAAGGTACAAACATATTACAGTTTTAACAAAAGCATTCTGGTATAAATGCAATACAAAGTGTTTCCCACAGTCTACTGCCGGCATATTCATGGGGTCAATTATTCTTCGTTTGCCGATTTATATAAAAAGAACGAATCACACGTAAATTTGGCGATATCGCCTGTCCCTTAATTAGAATAAAGTAGTGGGGAAAAGTATCCAAAACGTTCCATGTATTGCAAACCATCGCTGCATCATCAAGAAACTTGTTGCTGCTGTGTGAAGTTGTGTTGTGTTGAAGTCCAATGTCCAACTGTTACAACAGCGTTGAATGTGAGGAATCTTATCACATAGCTGTACTAATAATTACTACCATTATAACCATAAAGCAATGTATAAACCCGGTTGCAAGTGTATTGGCCTCTGCTTCTGAAGTAAGCGTACCCTAAAATTTGCACCAAAGGATAGATGATTACTGATATCGTTAATGTTCTATCGGATGCGCCGTTAGATGTTTTCTGTTACCAACTTCCCAGTCATTCGAAATGATCATGTTGTGTACGACTGGTATGAGCATATGAGTTCAGTACGGTGTAGCGTCACAAAAACCCACAAATTGAAGACATCCCTACCTAGGACAATCGCAACAAATTCAGCAGAAAGTACTAACAAGCTCCGAGTTAGCCTTTCTATCCATCTGCACGCATAGCACCGGAATAAATAAAGCTGCTGCGTGATAAAACATGGATCTTTATCGATGGTTTGATCATAATCGGCCAACGAAGATACCAAGCTTTCCGTCGCACTATCGGAACGCCTACAGTGATGAGAACTGGCCGCAGGTCGGCTTCGGTTGCGTCCATCTGGATTGCTTGAGTCCACTACAGCAACCGCAAGAGAAGAGAAATACCTCACACAACTCAACGGCTGCAGACTACCACGGATTTCGTCCTCTCTCCATAGGATATAGAGGAATGCGAAGTAAAATGGCAATGCTAACTCCATTGCTTCAGTTAACGTTCTGTGATACCGTCTGAGGCCAGTTGTGATCAGTGCTGCTGAAGGGATAGTCAGTCCTACATGCAAACGGCAAACAGCTCGAGTGTCTAAGTGACAACAGTGTCACCATCGAGGCGATGGAATTGGAAAAGAAGGATGCGCTAATTGATGCCTGTGATGAAGACTGGTAAAGTGGAGAAAATTCAGCTTTTCCAGAAAAATACGACTCCGGAATCAAGCAAAACAATTTTCTTACTCTGTCGCGTTTGACAAATTTAACATCAACTAGCTGCATCCGAACCACAATGCACATGGACATAATGCTAACGTTGACTGCTGGACATATCGTACAGCAGTTGGCGTCATCCGCACCCCACTACGTTCAATCTCCAGTCGGAGAGACGCACAGAATCAACGGTGGCTATAAGTGAAGTAATTACTTACATACTTGGCCAATAAGCGGAAGTCTGGCCACCACCATTTATCCGGAAGAGAAAGCGGGCAGGAAAACGCTAGGACGAAATTCCACATTGCGTACGGAAGTAATCAGACCGCAGGCTTCGTGACTGCGCTTCTCACAAGGTACTCCCATCACGCAACTCCGTAGCAGCCAGGGTCCAGCCATCTTCACACCTGCAAACTCGAATTCCCAAAGTGTACGCCACTGAAGTGCGTGTCGAAAGACTGCAGCACCATATCACCTAAGCATTACTCCAAAGCTCATTCTATAAGACAAACATTTTGTATGGGTGTCTCAGGCAAGCGCAATCACAATGAGAGGTCAACTAAACGAAGGCTACTGCCGACTACGATCGAGAATGCTGCATTTGGTGAGATATAAAGCTACGACTGCCCATTGAAGTGCTTCTTCTTGACTGTTTAGCGACGATTTCATGACGATTAGGACCACATGAAGGCTTAAGACCATTTGTAGCTGATAAACACACAGTATTGTTTATCCTGCATTTCGACCAGAACCCCAGTAGTAGAGATTGCTACCGAATGCCATTACAACAACTTCATCGAGTTCTGTACGAAAAGCTCGTCCAGCGGTTTGGGAATCGTCCTGATGTGCCAGGTGAAACAATTGCGTGGGTGGTGTGTAACAGGCTCTTCTGACCTGGACCACGACTTACTGTGAACAGTGCTCAGTTCCTTCATTCCATTTGTATCAAAATCCAACGAAGGAATTACAAAAAACCAGCACTTCTGAGCTAAAGTTACGAGGAGGCGAAGACGTTTCACACCGCGTCGGCTGGTTTGGAAAACATCATAAGTCTGCAGAGAAAACTGAAATCGGATGGTGGGAGCGATAAAACTAGGATACGTTAAAGGCAGTACGCCCGAAGCTACCTAATATCGTCAAGTACGGCAGAAAGTATGTTAAAACCAAGCGAGGAAAACGCATCTAGTTTCACACTCACCCGGAGGAAGACATTTCATGTCTTCGCAAACAATGACCCCAAAAATACCAGGCACCACAGTGCTCACGTACGCAGGGGCGTTCACCTGGATTAGAAAACAGGATGTGGGTAGCTGCAGATGAATCACACATGGAAAACAGCTATAAGACAGGGGATAGCTAGATTGGGAGCAATCAAATGATGGAATACGAAGGTCACAATACGAAAAACACAGATGTTGAATGTTACAGGTAGAACTTCGTCACGTCTAGACAAACTCAGACAGCATTCACACTCCCGGAAAAGCACTGCATGCGTGTTTCATCCTTTCAGGGATCGGCGCTAAATCACGTCTAAAATCTTATTTACGATGGTCGTTACCGTTCCCCGTAGCTCAGTAGTCTCAACCACGGGCTGGCAAAAGTTGAGTTGCGGGTTCGTTGGAATGCGCATTGCTGACGATTCCCGAAAGGATGAAATGCGCGTACAGTGTTTTTCCGGACGTATGACGGCTGTCTGAGTGAGTCTGGATGTGACATTTCTACCTATAGCATTCGACTCTCTCTACTACTCCTCTGTAATCAATATGCATATAATGCGATAAGTTAATTGGCGGCTTAACTTTGGTAAGCTCGTCGCTTGGTGAGGGGGCTACCCTGTCCTCTGCATGGCAGTGACGTGTAAGTCAGTGGATAGTGAGCGACGCTATATAACAGCTAGAAACTTAGTTACGATGGTCGTTGCCGTCTCCCGTAGCTCCGTGGTCTCAACCACGGATTGGCAACAATCGAGTTGCGGGTTCCAGCCCTACCTGGGTCTGATGGAATGCGCTGTGCTGACGATTCCCGAAAGGATGAAACGGGCATAAAGTGCTTTTCCGGGCGTGTGATGGCTGTTTGCGTGAGTCTAGATGTGACGAATTTCTGACTATCCTGAATCAAAATTATAAGACTTGAGATCAGAAATAGTGGATGATTATGTCATCCAGGTGTGAAAGTTGGGCCACACATTGCATGGAGTTTATCGTTAGTAAACGACCTAAGTGCATTGATGTTACAAATACAGCAATCTGGTACTCCGGTTCGTCCTTGCTATGCAACAAACATGGAGTGTAAAATGGAGACACAGGCCGTCACCAGGAGATTCAACCGCGCGGAAAAATAGTTGTCAGTTGCGATCAATGTAGTTGATCAATCGCCAGATAACTACTTCCAAAACAAGAGCCGGTTATCCTACGGAGTGCATGAAAACAGAGTTCCGTTGCCAACGAGACCCAAATCAGGTGAGCTGGAGACACGCGGTGACAAAATTGTAACGACCACATTCGGATGCGAGAACAGGGATGCGATGAAACAACAATAGCGTAGGCCACAACATTCAATGTTTCCTACCACTGGAAGTCAATGCCACGTGGTCCTCAATCTGTAAGGTGTACTGGTCCGATGGATGATAAGCTTGTGGTCTCTTTCTTAAAGCTTCTTTTCCACTGCAGTTGGCGCTTATCGTGCTGATCACTAGGCCATTGAGCTCTGCGAGCAGCGATTGACAAATCGGTTACAAGTTGTTTATCAAGATTTGAAGCACGCGCTGTGTTTTTGCTTTGCGGTACGCCATCTTAACATAATAGACTGGTCGTCGTGTTTCAAAGCAAAACAAGAAATATAGAAAACAACTGACGAGCTCCTACTCTTCCGCATCCATAGAATATGATGTAGCGGTTTCAGGCAATTAAGCGAACGAGAGGAGAGTGAAAAGCAACATGGTGGGACGGTCCACATACCTCCGGGATTCAATGCGCATTAAGAAAGTCCACTCGCAGCTTCATAAATAAATCTACTAGACACCCCACCTGCGACTGGCCGTCGTCGTAGGTGCATTACATGGAGTTCTGACATTAGGTGCTGGATTTATCTGTCACTGCGGCGTCCATATGACAGCCACAGGACGCTTGCGCCATAATAAGGACCAGACACCTCATGCCGAAAGGAATAAGACCGAGACGCAGGTGCAAGGGAACCACATCCCATCAACGGAGCCGGTCCACTCTCCTTAAAAATACATAGCAGCAGTCCTCCTATCTGATTACTTTAGAGTAATGAGTATCAGAGGTACATAAGGCGGTGGTTGGACTGTAGTCCACGCAACCGTGGATGCACTCTTTTAGCCTAGAACGTTCACGAGGATGGTGTACTCCGACCCCAGCAAGGGTTAGCTGTCTTCTAGAGCCAGTAATCGAAGCGAAGGATGTTAGAAAGGTAGGCACTCTGTCAACATACGCAGCCATCGCAGGCACAGTGAGGAAATCAAACAACCAACACAGAATTTGTAGGAAAAGAAACGCAAAATTGACACATAATATGCAGAAGAATAACAAAAGTACGCAAATAGAATATAGTGGAATATTTTGTATCAAAAAAAGCTCTAGTTTAATCGTAAGTTGGTGTAGCTCGCCTGCGGTGAAGAAGCATGAAGTATGCAAAATCAACCCCAGCACGAGGTACAAATCCGTTACATAGTGCAACAGGAAATACAAATTGTCCCAAATCTCCCGAAAATCCGTGTAACAAAGGACAAGAAGATTACAATTTTATTTCAGTCAGATGCCTCATATTAACGGTCACTGCACCCCAGTGTATTTCTGAAGGTATAAACTCGATTTTTTAATTATATACTAATGTAAATTATCAAAGTATTCATCTCGGCAGACCTTCGGTAGATGACCCAGGTATATTTTGATTTCATCATATTCACCCCAATCATCCAACGGGACGTGTCAAGCACTTACTTTTGTCCAATGATAAATCATTTTTCATTGTTCATTGGGCTGAACTTGTTCCCCTCCGCCCTATGGATCAGACAACCCTGCCAGAAGTAACGCTCCGTGAAAAAACAGTCAATCAGAATGGGTAGTCGCAGAGCACCATCTGCCCACGTGAGCCCGTCACCAACGATCACTTCCTATCTTCGGTTTCCTTTCCTTTCACTAGTCCTCGCGTTTTCCGGTAAGCAGGAGTGTATGAAGTTACGATCCTGCGTGACTTGTGAAGCAGATTTGTTGAAAAATGTGAATGGAGCGGTGTTTGTGCATTTGGAGTGGCAGTTAAGCGACAGGAGTGACACAGGAGTTCACCGTTTGGATTGTAAATTACCTAGGATGGAATATCAATCGGCTTGGTCAGCGGAACTGTTTGTAGTAAACGATCGTCCTCCTAAAGGCAAATAAGTGAAATCACTGAATTGGTGAACCGGATATTCTGGGCACCTGCATGAGCAAAAAACAAAATGCAACAAGTAGTATAGTTGATCGGATCGAAGCCACATGGCATCATCAACGAGTAACATTATCAAATAAACGCAGTCGCATAATGTACCTTTGAGAAAACGATTTACCACACTTTTCGTAAATGTGATGCTGTTGCGTTTCATTAGGGAAAGAAAGTAAATAGTTAAAGATGAACTCAGTCAAATAGCTGTGAAGGTGGTGTCAGAATGGCAAAACACTTTATGGTTGGCGTGACTTCAAGAATGTAGCAGTCTGGAGATTCCCCGGTTTGCCTGTGTAAAATTCTAACTAAAATTATTTCATTGTACACTTAGGCAACCGGTGTGGTTTGTTGAACTGATTGCTGAGTTCGAATGCTTGACTTGCTCATCGCCATTTTTGCTTGGCGCTTGTTTCGGTTGCAACTCGCAAATGCCCTGTGTGCTGTGCTTGCTCCGTTCCTCTAGCTAGAGCGTCCATGGTGTCGTTCTTCTATAGCTAGATAACAGGGAATCTTTTACTGTACCAATAAAAGTTTCCCTGCAACTCGATCCGTCTTCTCGAATCGCTCTCTGGGCTCCCGGTACAGGCGACCCTCTAAATGCACAAATCATGGACTCGCTGTCAACAATCCAAATGCTCCATCGCCATGAGGTGCGATGGTTTACGTGCGTCAGCGATCTACTGAGTCGTGCTGGGTGGTGCTTTTCGCATCTTCAGTGGCCCATACCAGATTGGTCAATGGTTAAAAGTCAGACAAACCCAGCCTCCTGGTCTTCCAGCTCAGGGGTTGGCATGAATGTGGCCCCCTATTCCTTAACACTGACTCCGTGTAGACAACTGCCAAACCTGATGCTTTGCGGTCAGGCTTTTGTACATAGTGTGTTGTTTGAGAAACCTAATCGTTCGCGGGCTTAGACCTGGGCAACCTCAAAGTATCCTGTCAGTGCAAGACAACTATGAACGAGCTTAGTTCGTCACATACTATATATTTAGCATAATATCATCTATAAGCTGCATAATACTTGCTGGTGACTTTTCGGAACGACACTCATCCGTTACTGGTGGCTCAGCTGGCGTGTCTGGGTTGCGAATTCCTTTTTTTAAAATAAAGTATTGCGGCACAATAGCTGTGGTGTTTTCCACTGCTATCTAACGTGCATAATGATGAAGCATCGAAATGACTAGCTCGGTGCGTAAATCGACCTCTCTACGGATGCGATGATTCGTTAGGTACACTATTGGCTATTAATTTAAGGATACCTAGGAACTGGATGTCTCATAAATATAACACGTTACACCAAGACTGACTAACATTTATTTAGCTATAATGTCCCAGTGTTGTGTTTTCCGTTGATTGTATAAATTACCTGGCGGTACTGTGCAAGCTGACCGGTCGACTTACCATATTTGAAGAAAAAGCCTTAGGCGAAAGCTGTATTCAGCACCCGGAAAGCAGTGGATAGTCAAATACTAGGGTCGGAGAAATTGTAGAGAATGTCCTAGTGCTCACTGGTAGGCTTCAAGGTAGATCATTCACACTGGTACCGCTTAAGATGAAACGTCATTATTAGCCATGCTATTATTGGCTGGCCAATAACCTTCGGGCAGCCTCAGGGTCAATTATTCCGGGCTGCTACCAAAGGTGAGTCGGCTCGTATAACACCCAGGCGAGGTGTTTAACATTATGGTACACTCTAAACGGTCAATAATCAGGAAACAGTCAGTGAAGAACTGAAACGTTGTAGGTGCGCGGACCAAATGTCATGAACGGCGAGAAAAATAGCAGAATATGTCCTTCTCGAATCGGATCGGTTACTTAGTTCATCTCTCTAGCGATTAGTCCTTCCAATTACATCCTTCACTTGTTGAACTTCTTTCACCTATAACTTGACAAGCAATGCTTGCCGATTTGTCATTACCTAACATATTGCGTTTACAGTGCGATCGCACACATCATATGCACACACTATACACCTTAGCTAGAGGTGGGAAACACCACAGCTACTATGCCGCAATACCTAAAAGAAAAGGAGGGAATAAAATGCTACAGGTGCAAGCCAGCCGAGCTACCGGTAACGGATGGGTATCGTACCGGTAAGCTATCTGCCGGCTTCTATGCAGCAAAAAAGGAATTTTCTATGCAAAACTATAAAATGTTAAATAATGAGGTCGTGGTTTGAGGAGGGAGGCTAAGAGGGATGAGATGGGACCATGAAACGCACAGCACAAACGCCACTGAGGTCGGCTCCTGGCCATATCAGCAAGTGGGTCAAGCCAAACGTGTTCACCGTCTTTCGGACCCCAACCAGGGAGACGAGATCCTCCAACCTAGGTCCCCTCCGAAGTGAAGGCCTTCATTTCTCTCGACCAAGTCATCGCTTGGTCACCTCTCCTCTTCTTCCATCACACCCCCGGCGAGTAAACAACGCATGTCGCGGGCGTCGGTGAGCTGGCATGCGTACCAGGTAGCCGAGCCATCGGAGCCTGGTGAGTGAAGTGATGGTGCTGAGCGGTTCAATTCCCTTTCCTGTGCCGTAAACAAGACGTCGAACACGCTCGTTGCTCACGCGGTGTTCCCACCAGATGTGTTAAATTGCGAAGGCACCGGAATGAATTGGTTTCAATTCGCCCGGTTCTATGTGTAAGAAGAAATGTGATGCCCTTTTCTGTGAGCCTTTCATACTGACCCTGCTCTCTTGCTCTACCCCAACCGTGTGTGTGCTCTTGGTCTCAAACCTAATTCCCAGTTCCAACTGTCAACACCGTCCTATATTCACGGTCGTCTAGCAGGCATACAACCTGAGAGTTCGTTTCAAAACTTGACCTGTAACAATAATCAGCCATTAACAGTGCTGTAGGTGAATGTGAGTGTGTATTCGATGTCACCAACATCTTCAATTTGGTCCAACCAGTGGTACTGCCGGTGACCTTAGCTATGTCAGTTATCCAACATCGATCCGAGTTCATGTTTGCTACAGTTGCTGATGCAGTACGTACTATTGCAGGCATTTCGCTATTGCATAGTAGTGTCCATGGTTGTGAAGACTGAGACCGCAGTACATTGAACCCCAAGTGACCAAACCCGTTGGAACATAAAACGGGTGGAAATTATGCGCGCAACTCATTTCTCCGTGCCTTCCGAACTTGTGGTTGTATCCATTTGCTCAGTTTGTTTTATAGAACGAAGCGTATTGGGGCGCCGGTAAAGTTATACATGGCCCAAGGCCCAGATTTTAAGAAAATGCGTCGAGGTCGGACAAATGTCCGGACGTAAAATCGATATGTTGCACAAGTTGCACTCAAAAATGGCCCGTTGGAACCGCGTGCCAAAGAGGTTGGTGTGCGACCTTTTGTGACATTGAGACCCTCATTTCAAGAGTAATGAACCACAATACCGAAATGTGATTAGCGGAATTTATGGATAGAAGACCACAGTTGCTGATTATTATGGGGTGATTTAAGACATCCAATGCAGCAGGGAATTTCGGGCACACAGTGGCCATGGCTTTTACATGAGCACCTATTTCGTAATGGTCAATTGTTAGCTAGTAGTTACGGGCCATTCTTAAGGGTTCCAATATTGCCATATCTAGTACGTGTTGTGGATTTATTACTGGCGATTAGATCAGGTTTGATATAGCTGAAGCTACCGGGATGTGGGTCTACGGGATGACGTTGGTCCATTGAGAACAAAAGATGTTGGATAGCCACTTCTGATTTAACTGTTTCTTACAACCTGGTTTTTGGGCTAACGCACGAGACTGGAGGAGGTCCAATGTGTATCTTTCTCCGCATACGCTGTGGCAATGAAGATCGATTGCGCTTGAGTGTGGTCACCGCATAGAACATCCAGATTTTGTTGATATCACACCCGTTCGAAACCGGGTATCACTTGTGTAAAATTTAGGAAACATTCCCTCGGGGTTTCCTTTTCAGTAGTGAGACGCTGGCATTGAAATGACCCAACGAAACTCAGTAAGTTCTTTAAGGGTATCTTCGTGTCATTTCTGTGAATTGACACTTGATTTTCTAGTAACGCTAGATTCATGGAAAGTCGTTGGACGGTAGTTGCTGAAGGTTCCCGCATACCCAGATGGTAATTTGACAAAGAGTGAAGGACGGTGTTTTGGAAGTCTTTCAAAAGTATTGGATTACACCAAAGGAACGCCAGGGCCAGAATTCGTAAATGATGCGCGAAAGGAAGCGACGCTCGTGTTTGAATAGCCTTAGCCGTTTGCATATACTCTGCTGGGCTAGCCTTTATATCGTCACCAACAGTAACGGCAGTACATCAGGCATCTGAAATGAGGCTTCGCTGCTATACAACTCTGAAGACCTTCGGAACGAAGAATAGTAAGACGGAGAGAAGGCGGACTTACTGGTAAACCTTAATGCCCTAAGCAGGCATTCAGGGTTAAAGCGTGTTAGGCAGAACCTGGGATACTAGTCGGTAAGCAATGACACGTAAGGCGTGTCAAATACGACCGTATAGAAGACGGAGGCAACTGAACCCAACGTATATTGTGAGGCTACAAGAATAGGAAGCGAATCAGAGAGAGCGAGGAACGTGCAGCGTGGAACTCACCAAAACGGTTTGTGACCATGGATGTGCAGTCAGTTAAACAAATGGACGTTTCGAAGGTTAAAACAACCATAAAATCCAATGTTATAAGATACTGAAAGAGCATGTTTTCAGTTGCACTACAAGGGCCTCCCCCTAGAAGGCTGAAGGATGGAAGCCTTCGATGGAGCTGTTAGTGGGGGGAACGGAAGGTGAGGCTGGACGCAAATGTGTGCAGGGGCTTGAGAATAGCTTCCAAAGTGGGGTGTAGCGGATTTCGCTGGGTCCAGGCTTTTGTTAGTTTTATTTATGACGATCGTGTGGACCAGAGTGCATCATCGGTGGGCCGTCGGGGCGGGCTGGTCGGACTGCAAAAAAAACTGGCTAGTCCAGAAAAAAGGCCGACAGGACCTTCCCATTGCTGCAGACCCGACGGTGCGCTTGGGAGGTGTCACTCCCCCCACCGCACTTTAGTCCACGGTCCTCGTCCCACGAAGAAATCCAGGCGTGCTCGTCCCACGAAGGAATGCGGGGCGTCCTCGTCCCACGAAGAAATCCGGCGTCCTCGTCGGCAATGCCTAGGCGGCGTTTAGGGAGCGATCCTTCGCGGGTGTCTGCGATCGAGGGCGGGGAATGGGGTGAGGATGGGGGCTGTGGGACGGCTGGCGAGTCACTCCAGGGTTGTGTTGAGCCGGTTGGCGAGTCACTCGAGGGTTGCCTGGGCAGTTCCGGCGGTTGAGTTTCTGGAAGATAGAACTCAGAGGGGGTTGGCAAGGGTCTGGGAAGTGGCTTGACGCCGGAGAGGGGACATGGCATGCATGATAAAAGCAAATACGCTTTTTAGGTTTTTCAAAATGTTTTGGGTTTTTTTTATCGATTTTGCAAAACGTTTGTGGGTGAGACGCAGGATAACCATTAAAGACGAAAAAGGCGTGTTAATGGAAATAGCAAACGCTTACAAAATCAGAAAAACGGACCGGACGTTTGACCTGTCTACCGCGTCGGTCGGTTGCCTGGGGTTGCGGTGGGATAGGTTGCGCGTCAAGGGGTACGGAGGGATCCGGGTTATCCAGTGCTCGGGAAGTCACCACAGGTGCGGGTGCTTGTGAGAGAGCATCAGAATGAGCTGCAAGTGGCTCGTCAAAGAAAGCCACTTTGAGGTGATCGATGGACACCGTTGTTCGGTGACCATTCTGGTCTATAGTAAAATGTTTCGGAGTCCGTTGTAGAACTCTGAAAGGGCCAGTGTAGGGAAGCTGGAGAGGGCGCCGCACTGCGTCGGTGCGGAGGAAGACGTGAGTGCAGGTAGAGAGTCCGCTGTGCATTTGCACATCTCTAGTCTGCTCACGGGGCGGGGTCGGGCGTAGTGAACGCATGCGCTGGCATTGAAGGCAGGCGCGAGCCCAGGTACGAACATCTTTGTTTACGCGTGGCCAAACGAAACGTTCGGTGACCAGTTTCAAAGATGCACGGATACCGGGATGTGACAGTGAGTGTAGTGCGTCAAACACTGCGTCTGAAGGAGACGGGCACGAGAGGTCTAGGACAACCTGTGGACGTGTCACAGAGGATGGTTCCTTCCGTGGTTTGGAGAGGAACAGGTTGCACATTCAGCGAAGTGGATTGCAGAGTGCGTTGTATATCCTCGTCTTGAGCCTGAGCCGATGCCATGGCGGCGAGGTCGACGGTAGGCAAAGACTGGAGAGTGAGGTTGACGCGTGAGAGAGCGTCGGCGACGGGATTATCGACACCTGAGACATGACGTATGTCAGCAGTGAACTGCGTGACAAAGTCTAGGTGTCTTGTTTCCCGTGGTGAGTATTTGTCGCTAGCAGAGTTGAAGGCAAAGATAAGGGGCTTGTGGTCAGTGTAGACCGTGAAAGCGCGGCCTTCAGGTGTGTGCCGGAAGTGACGTATCGCTAGGTAAATGGCCAGCAGTTCTCTGCCAAACGTGCTGTAGCGGGATTCCGCTGGCTGCAGGCGCTTGGAGAAGAACCCAAGGGTTTGCCAGCGCCCACCAACGTGTTGTTGGAGGACGGCTCCTACTGCTACGTCTGAGGCATCAGTCGTAATAGAAAGAGGTGCAGTCGATTCGGAATGAGCGAGGAGGGCTATGTTGGAGATAGCGTCCTTGAGCTCGGCGAAGGCTGCCTGTGCTGTGTCAGGGAAAGCGAACTTACGTTCATTTCCTCTGAGTAAGTCAGTCATTGGCTGCATGAGCTGAGCGCAGCGCGGAATGAAGCGTCGATAGTAGTTGACCAAACCACAAAATCGACGGAGGTGCTTGAAGGAAGTCGGAGCTGCGAAGTCCTTGATTGCCTGGGTCTTATCAGGAAGGACTTCGATACCAGACGATGAAACGATGTGGCCTAGGAATTCTACCGTTGATTTGCCGAGTTCGCACTTAGTCGGGTTGACTGTGACACCGTGTTGGGTCAAGCGCTGGAAGAGAGCTCGAAGATGCTCGAGGTGCTCTTGTTCCGATGAACTGGCTACTAAGATATCATCGAGGTAGGAATATGCGAAGTCTAGGCCACGAGTAACATCGTGGATGAAGCGCTGGAAGGTTTGTGCGGCGTTGCACAGTCCAAATGGCATCCTTAAAAATTCAAACAAACCGAAAGGAGTGATTACGGCTGTTTTAGGAATGTCATTGTCTTCCACAGGTATCTGGTGATAGGCGCGAACCAGATCGATCTTGCTGAAGATCGTCTTACCTGTGAGGCATGCGGTAAGGTCCTGCATGTGTGGGATGGGATACCTATCTGAGACGGTTAGGCGATTGAGTGCGCGGTAATCACCGCAAGGGCGCCAGTCACCAGATTTCTTGGGGACCATCTGCAGGGGCGAGGACCAAGGACTGTCGGAAGGACGGATTATTCCAAGTTCAAGCATGTGCTCAAACTCCGCCCTAGCTACCTTTAGTTTCTCAGGCGATAGGCGGCGTGGACGGCATGACACAGGTGGGCCATTCGTCCGTATGTGGTGCGTGACTTGAGCTGCCACGGGCAAAGCTGCGTTCATTGGCTGAACGAGCTCTGGATACTGATAAAGGAGATTAGCGTAGGCTGACGAGGTCTGGGGAAATGCATTGACCGGGGATATAGATGTCACGTCGGGGTCACCAATTGTTGGGCGGAACCTGGGATACTAGTCGGTAAGCAATGACACGTAAGGCGTGTCAAATACGACCGTATAGAAGACGGAGGCAACTGAACCCAACGTATATTGTGAGGCTACAAGAATAGGAAGCGAATCAGAGAGAGCGAGGAACGTGCAGCGTGGAACTCACCAAAACGGTTTGTGACCATGGATGTGCAGTCAGTTAAACAAATGGACGTTTCGAAGGTTAAAACAACCATAAAATCCAATGTTCTAAGATACTGAAAGAGCATGTTTTCAGTTGCACTACAAGCGCCTACACCTTGCCAACAATGTACCGCCAAAAACAACTGGCTCTCATGCAAAGATAAGGCAGCATCAGCGAGATAACCACCTTGCGGCTTTTACTGCCCCCATCATAATCAGCCGTTACCACGCAGATAACTCAGAACCAAACACATTTTAAAAAGGCAGTCCGACTATGAGACAGCAACAGACGCGCCATTGGTGTTAACTGCGAGCCTTGTGCAGTACGTCTTGAGCCAAACACAAGAATGATCATGTGGACTCTAGTGTGGAAGGCAACACGGACCGACAGCACCAAGTTTAGTCGTTTGTGCATTTACTTACCACTGCTAAGTCAACCGTTATTCAATTCGAGTCATACGCTACCCTACATCTGGCATATAATTAATACCCTCCTTTGTAAGTGTTGACTGGGAGTACAAAGTACGTGTCCAAGCTAACGCAAATCAATCGGCGCTATTTGTTGTTCTAAAGAACTAGCCTGGTTATCACTATCAGTTATCACATTCCATCAACTCATAAATGCTACGATGCTCTGAAATACATAATGCTTTCTGGGACGGGCTGTAGGTTATTAAATAAATTAAATAATCTTTTTTTAAGCTTTAATGCCAAAAGCAGTCAATAGGGAAGAAACAATTAAGGAATGTAGCACGAAGATCTTTTCGTCTTGCCACTTAATGATTCATACAAACACATTTTGAAATGCCATTTGTTGTTTCACCAATACATTGCCGCCAACTATGAAAAAATCTTTCCCGAATCATTGGTACTCAAGCGCCTAAATTTGACCAAGCTTCGCTCTGACGAATAGATTCGTTTGCGAGATTCAGTTGGAAATGACGGCGATGCAGCTAAAGTTAGAAAACTAACCATTATGCCATCTTCTTATACAAATAGTCCAAGTCATGTGTATGAGTAAGCTCAGGGTGTAATTGTGTATGTTCGTCCTTACGGGCGTGCCGACTACTAACTTACATACACAAGCAATCCAACCTGGACGATATACAACAGCGTTTGCTTCCTGGGCAATTGCCTATGACAGGCAAGACATCACAGCAAGTATTTTTCACATAGAAGCTGATTTCGCTGATGGTTAGCGGCATCCGGTTTCGGATTTGTCTGTCACTGTGGGCAGCCACAGGGCACCTGTGCCTACAGAGGGGCCATGGGTAATTTGCGCTGCACCATCCACAGCTCCATGTACACACCCCATATCCAAGGTAAACCCGCAGAAATAAGACTAGGAGGCATGCGGATGGGAGCCACGTTCCATCAAAGGAGACGGCCCACACTCCTTCACCGAAAAACACAAGCGCGCTGTATTTGGGAATCAAGCGCACACAAGGTGGTGGCTGGACCCTAGTCCACTCCACACCGAGTGCATGAAACCACTCCTTGATCCTAACACGACCACAAGGACCGTTCAACCCATCCCCTCCAGCAACGACCAACTGTCTTCTAGAACAATGGAACAATGGTTTATTACAGGTAAAAATGCATCGCTTAACAAGTCCCCTGGAAGGGAAACTATTGAGAAAATCCATTGCATAATAAAGTGAAAAGCATTGTGGTGGACTCACCATAGACTTATGTGGAATAGCGGAGATGTTCGCATACTAAACGTATAAATCCATCAATCCGTTGGTTAGGCGTTTGGCAAGGCACCGTTTGATTGCGTTGTGTAGCCCCTGGCTAACAAGTCACAAAATGAAATGTAAGTGAGACAATGCATCGTCAACACGTTTTTTAAATATCGCCAGTTCACCAAGGTCATCCTCACACACGCGTGACGTGCGTGCTACTGGTTCATTTGGATTATTTCCCTCTATCCTCTCTCCATCTTCTCGCAGCGTTGTCACTGTACGCTCATTCGAACCGGATTTACCAGCTCTACACAGCGATCCATCATACGTGGAAATATCTTCTACGATTAGAGGCTGTGCCATCAATAAGCGTTTTTCACTTTCATCTGTGATTAAGCGCAAGCGTTTAATTCAATCGTATTGAGCCGATTGCCTTTCTGTGTGACACCATTCGATACAGAATTCTCGAGGCAGGCCGAAAAGCCTAAGTTTACCCCGATCCAGTGTTTCTCAACACAGCTGTGAAAGAATCTGTGTTCAGCGCTCTGTTCAGGTTGCAGTCACCCGCCATTCCTTGTGACCTTGTCAGCCAGTGCGGCTGCATTACCCATCACACGGACCGCGCGACCACGCCGACCGCTCATTTGACCTCGCAACCACCACGCTCGCCTGACTGATGTGCGCCGCTCGCAAAGCTGTAAAAGTACAGAACGCTAACCAACCCACTGGGTCAGGTACCGACACTAAACTGAATGGCAGAAAGGCGAAACCGAAGAGACTCCCATCGAAAGGCATTTGCGGGTTAGGAGAATGTCATCGGGTAGTAAAAATCGGTCTGGCTTGTTCGCACCGTTTAGCATGGTACCATACGAAATGTGCAAATGTGTCCCAACAACAGTTACGGGAGCGAAATAGCTCCCAAGATGCATTTTGGTTCTGTACTGCGTGTTCCACCATCCCCCTTGTTAAGTGCTTGCTTATCCTAGCTGAGAAATGCGACCGGTTAATCGCAGAAGCAGAGCAGAGGATAAACAATGTGATTACTTCAACGGGAGCGAGTATGGACCACAGAAGCGTAGCGGCTGCTAAACAACGGAATGCTGAACAAATCGCTTCGCCTGCACCGCAATCAGCCATGTCTCCATCTCCGTTGTCTTCTCCAACTTTGGTAGAACGCCGGGCGAAAACAGACTGTACCTACGTGAATCAAGCAGTAATCACAGCAAGGAAAATCAGACACCATTCAAAACGTCTAATTAAGCAAATTCCACTAGACCTGACATCTAGTATTAACAAGGATGGAGCAGCCAAACACCAACCCTTGGTACCTGGAGCTCAAATATCTCTTGTCGAGACTAAGCCTCCCAGAACATCGGTTACATATGCAGAGATTGCTGCAAGGGTCCACCGAGAGGCCGCCGTTGCGTCCTCTTCCATTGTAAACACCGTTAACGCAAATGGAGAGAAAAACAGCAAACAATCACTTGTCAACAAGTCAAGACAAATGAGTACCATACCTTGTAGATCGATTAAAAAGGGATCCAACAACAGTGCCCGGAGTGTTGTATGCTCAAATGTCCCTGAATCTACCGCCATCACATCGCGGGATAAGTTATCAGACGACCAAGACCAATGGAACTCATTGTGTATGCTGATGAGTATCAAAGCCAAGCCCGTAAACTTGTTACGAATTACTCGTCATCCGAACTCGCCACACTATGGTGAACCCAGACTTATTCGAGTAACTCTAGAATCCTCAACCGACGTGGAAAACGTTTTGCTCTCCGCAAGCGCGCTAAAACACGAATCCTGTGTGATACGTATCTATCCTGATGTCCCTTGGAGCGCGCGACAATCAAAAAGAAACACCGAAGAGGGGCACAGCAAGCAAGACTGTCTAAACACAGTCTTCATACATGGAGTGCCAGAACATCCTTCTAACCATGTTCAAGATACCGGAAAACACGATTTAGAACAGTGGCGGTTCATTCGTGAAACACTTTCTTTGGATGATGTTGTGGCACTATCGCTCACCAGAATACCTCTCTCATCGAATTATAGAGGATGCGACCCTAGAATCCTAAACTTGTGGTTCAGTCAGAGCAACAAGCAAAGGATGTTTTGGATCGATGGCGGAGAAATCGGAAACATCTTCCATCCGAAATTCGGTTAAAGGTCGCAAACAATTCGCACAGCTCAAGTATTAAAGCAACTGAAGCAGCAAGCATACCGACGGATATACAGAAGTGTAACTTGACTGCTGCTTTAATTGACTCTGAAGTAGGTCTAAACGAAGGCTGGGACGCACCTTGGCCGAATCAAGTTGCAAACGAGGTATCATTGACCCATCAAAAAAAACGAATAACTGCCGACCTCCCATCGGTCGGCATTCTCCCACACTTGACAGCTTCACCTCTCTGCGGGCTCCTAGAGACCGAGAAACTGGCCAGCTTGTATACAAATGCTCAGGGACTTTCTAACAAACTGGCTGAACTGAAAGATCGCCAAGCTTCCGGCTTGGATGATGTCATTGGTATCACCGAGACATGGTTGCACACGGGAATGACGGACGCTGAAGTTTCGCTGCCCGGCATGTCGCTGATCCGGAACGATAGGCTCACAAAAGGAGGAGGGGTAATCCTGTAATACCGAAACGACTTACAGTGCGAAGCCGTGGAGGATTCAGACTCGCAGTTCCCCGACTCTCTTTGGTGCCGGTTGCAGTTAAAAGGCAGGGACGCTTGCCTTATTATCTTGGTGTACCGCGCCCCTAACTCAACACCCGAAACCGACTACCACCTAATGGCTGCTTTAAGATGCAGTTTACAACCAAAGTACACTCACATTCTTATCACGGGTGATTTCAACGTACATTGTTTAGAAGCCCCTGCCACAACCGGCGAACAATTCAAAACCGATTTACAAGATCTAGTAACTACTGCTCCTCTTTACAACCACATCACTTTGCTCACTTGGTTCAGAACTTGGAACAGGCCATCTGTGTTGGATCTTGTGCTTACAAACGAGGAGCATTTGATTGATGCGTTGGCTTTAGACTGCCCATTGGGTCGCAGTGATCACGCAGTCATCAGTTTCAACTTCGTCTGCTATGCAGAATACCTGAATGATAACTATGATACTGTGCGAACCATCACAAGGTACGACCGACTCGCCCAGCTAGTCAGCGCCACAACATGGTCTTTCCTCGAAGAAGAACCCCCAGAAGTCGCCTGGCTCGAGTTCGTCAACACATTCAGTCAGCTGATTGCACGGGCTTCAGAGATAAAAGCTTACAATAAGTGCAAATCCGTTTCTTTCGTTAGGAGCAGAACCAGAAAATGGATGACAGTACGCAATGTAGCATGGCGAGTGTACAGAGAAGCTCCAGCACCAGAAACGTGGGACAACTACGTAGCCCAACGTAACCACTGCACTCAACTGTTAAGAGAAGACAAAGCCGCCTATCAGCAGAACATGGCAAAAGCCTTCAGTGCTAACCACAAACTGCTGTACAAGCAAGTTAATAGCCTACGAAAGGTGAGGCAAGGATTTCCTCCACTCAAGACGGCTGATGGCCCAACAAGAACGTCTATGGAAGCTGCAAACGCGCTGCAGATGTAATACGCCCCCACGTTTCAAAGGGTCTTGCCACCAAGCGATCTACCAAGCTTTGTCTTCTGCTCACCAGGACTAACCCACATCAATTTTACCGCAGAGGCTGTATTGCAAAAGCTGACCTCTCTACGCAAACACAGCTCGCCGGGTGTCGACGCCATTCGTCCTGGGGCATTGGGAGTAGCAGCAAACCAACTGGCAGGACATTTAGCTCAGTTTTTCCAGCACTGCTTAGACCAGAACCAAGTTCCCGCCATGTGGAAGCTTGGAATAATAAGCCCGATTCACAAAGGTGGAAGCAGATCTGAGCCCTCCAACTACCGCCCAGTAACCCTTCTTCCTATACGCTCCAAGGTCATGGAATCCATAGTTGCCGATGCACTGGTGTGTTATCTGGAAAACTGCAACCTCAGCACTCCTAAACAGCACGGTTTCCGTCGACAGCGTTCATGTACAACGAATTTACTCATTGCACGCAGTAGTTGGACCGAGGCAGCCGACGCTGGAGAAGGTGTTGATGTGATATACCTGGATTTTTCCAAGGCTTTCGATCGTCTAGACCATCGGATACTACTATCCAAACTGCAGCATTACGGGATCGGCGACCCTCTTTTAAGCTGGATCGCCAACTTTCTATTTCAAAGGCAATTAGTGGTCAGAGTTCGGAGCTCTTTATCGGACCCCATACAAGTCGAGTGTGGTGTGCCGCAAGGCTCGGTTCTAGGGCCACGTTTGTTTCTGGTGTTTATTAATGACCTTGCACAGGGAATCGCATCAAACTTCCTAATGTTTGCCGACGATATCAAGATCTGGTGCAGGATCCAGGCGAACGCCGACCAACATGTGCTCCAAAGGGACTTAGATACAGTGTATCAATGGTCAATCCAAAACTTATTGCATTTCAACGTCAGTAAATGCAAGGTGCTTTCCATCCGACATCAGGGCAGCTACTCATACCGACTAGGAACGGATGTACTGCAACAATCAACTCTCGAACGTGACTTGGGTGTCCTGGTTCAAGATGACTTGGGTTGCTCCAGGCAATCGGAAAAGGCCTCGAAGACCGGGAATCAACACGTTGGGCTGTTGAGGCGGGCGTTTGGACAAATAAACGGCTCCATATTTCGACAAATGCTCAGTGCGTATGTTCGCCCCCATGTCGAAGACGCAATTCAAGCCTGGCATCCATGGCTGAAACACGACCTTAATGCACTGGAGCAGCCTCAACGCGGGGCATCTAAGAACGTAACTGGAATGCGCAATCTGTCCTACCAGGAGAGGCTGCGACGACTAGGATTGTTCAGTGGAAGCTATCGCAGGCTACGAGGCCACCTGATTATGACGTACTTGATTCTGCGAGACTCTCATCATGTGTGCCGCCCTTTACTGCAACTCAGCAGCAATACAAACCTGAGGGACCACTCATTAAAACTCGCAGAACAATACAGTCGTCTGGAGTGCCGCAGAAATTTCTTTTCCATCCGTGTCTGTCACCCGTGGAATGCTCTCCCAGAATCAGTCGTCTCTGCATCGACACTAACAATATTTAAAAGACGGTTGGACGATGCACTCATCCACTTACACTTTGTTACTTAACACTATGTCTCCATCCTACACCTGGAGTTTACCCTGGAATTATTTGTTGTTAACTGTGGGTGTTGTGAATCTAAGTGGATCGCAGGACTGCAGCGAAGCAAACGATAAGTCCTTATTTTCGTATTTAAAGTGTTAACTACTTTACTATCCTTTTCATCATAATTATTATGTTGATATCCCCACCAACTATCCAACGGGGCTTGTAAAGCAACGCTTCTTAACCCGTATAAATTCATTGTTCATTGTTCATTGTTCATTGCCAGATTGGGAGCAGAGACGACATAATTAGGGTGAGCGTACCAAGGCTGGCACACGCGGAGAGAAAAGAAATTTCTACGGCATACAAGCCGGCTACAATGAATTGTCAGTTTCAGAGGGTGACCTCTTTGTTTAGTGTTGTGGTTCAATTCCAGCAGCGGACGGAAAATGTGGTGTGGGTTCTTCAGAATCTGGTAAACCATTATGAGATCCCCTGCAAAAGGTTATATCGACTGCTGTACATTCTTAGAGATTTCAGCCTAAGCTGATAGGGCAGATGAAAGAGGCCCCTGACGTTCTTGGTTGCCCGTCGTTGAGGAGTCTCGAGAGCAACGAGATCCTGTTTCTGACACGGCTGCCACTTGAGGTCGCACGTAGGCGTCAAGCATTTGGGGAAATATTGATAGTTCAAACCGACCGAAGGCTCTGCGAAGAAGGCCGAAGTGTTGGTTTCCGGTTCTCGTCGCCTTCTCTGCTTGTTTTGAACATCCGAGATCTTCCTGTACCAATACACCCAGGTCACGCACCTGACAAACCTTCGCAAAGGTATGGTCACCAATCTTCTAAGCGCTCACCGGCTGGTGACGCAGATGCATCACTTTGCACTTAGCCATGTTCAATTGAAGCTTGTTCCTCTTTCACCATTCGTTAATGTAATCTAAGTCATGTTGGAGCAGATCCTGATCTGCCTTGTTACTAATGGCCCGCCATATCTTGACGTCATCGGCAGAAAGCAGGAGGTTTGAGGAGATAACTCTTGCCAGGTCGTTAATAAACACCATGAATAAACGCGGTCCCAGCACTGAGCCTTGTGGGACACCACATTCCACCTCAATTGGGTTAAAAAGTGATCCCCAAACACGTACTTGAAGCTTCGTTGGTAAAAGAAGCTGCCGATCCAACTAAGTACAGGATCTCCGATTACGTAACTTTATAGTCTTTTAAGTAGGATGCGGTGATCAAGGCGGTCGAAAGCTTTGGAGGAGTCCAGATAGATGACGTCGACTCCGACCCCATTATCGGCCACTATTGTCCAACTACCTAGTGCAATAAGTAGGTTGGTAGTGCATGACCGGTGTTGACGGAAGCCATGCTGTTCCGATAGTGGGTAATGGACAGTTAGTTACCTCGTCAACATGCACATCAAGCGTAGAAACATCGGGGATATCCAGCAACAGCCAAACACTTGAGAGAAAGATACCAAAGTAAATAAATCGAGTAATGCATTAGGAAACGTAACAAAAATTTTATGTTAATGTGCATATGAAATAAGTTGTTTACAAAGGATCCGCGATAAATTCACGATGTCAGAAAGTATATTTTACGGGAATGCCATAAACACGAATATGTTATCGAAAGTTACAACAATTGGCTTAAGCGACGTGTGCACGTTTATAGAAGAGAGTATTGGTAGACATGCATATGAGAGAAAAGCATTAGGCAAAATTGGAAACCCACCACCTGAAATAAATAGACATAACATGCAAGCGCGCGGTTAGTAAATCGAATGCACCGTACCTACAAACGCTGCGCGGGTTGTGCCTGCGTTCTCTGCAAGATCCGTCGCCTCTTCGGTCGTGGTCCTGAGTGGCCTCGCTCTTGGCTGACGTGGACTGCCTGATTCAGGCACTCGCGACCGCATGTGCTACAGCACCATGCGCTTGAGGTCGATGGAGTACAACCAATCAGTGCTTGCAGCTTCCGTACTTGCCGCTTCCGTACTTGCCGCTTCTTCTCTGTATATATGAGGTCTACCTCCCACACTTCGGCAACCCCCTCCGTGAGCAGATTGCGCCAAGCACGCCGATCAATTGCCTTCGATTCCCATGACCTGCAATCAAGATTAGAACGTGAGGCGCTCAATTCGATCACGACTTGGTTACCAAGCTTCGGTTTCCCAACATGCCGCTTCGTAATACTCAAATGACCGTATAATAGCTGCTGCGGTGTCATCGTTGATTAAATACGGTACACATGAGCGAACCACTTCAGGCGTCTTAGCAAACGTATGCATACATCCCACTTTTTGCAGCACTGCTGTGTCTGCAAGTCTGTCGCCCCAACCGATGCGCAAAACCCGTCGCAAACACTGCCAATGGAACCGCTCGAGATATCGCACATCCCGATGGTACATCGTCCACGTTTCACTGCCCTATAGAAGAACGGACAGCACCATGGGGGTGTACACCATCAGCTTGTTGCCAATGGTAAGCTGATGGTTGTTTCACGTTTGGTACTCAAGGTTCCCGAATACCACCGCTGTCTTCGACACGTGAATACGCAGCTCACTGTGTAGCCATTGGTCAGTCGACATCACAATCCCAAGGTAAGCAGAAGCGGGAGGTGGTTTCCAATACTTCAGCACCAATACTGATTCGAGGAAATATTGAAGATTGCAACTCCGGGGAAGGCTGAAAGAAACAGACAGTTTTGCTTGTGTTGATGGTGAGCCCGAATTTGGCCGCTGTCGAAGCCAGAGCATTAGTCATGTGCTGCAACTCATCCGCGCTGTGTGTGAACTACGTACAGTCGTCAGCAAACAGCAACATACGGATAGTTGTCTCACAGACTAGAGTTCTCCCACTGAAACGATGGATGTTCAGCAACGCACCATCAATACCGTGCTCCACACGTACTCCATAAGCACAAACGGCATCAAAAGCATAAGACAACATTGCATGAAGATATATATTAAACAGAGCAGGAGCTAAGACACAGCCTTGCTTCACACCAGAGACAACTGCAAAGTCATCCGAGGTCTGTCCACTCAGCTGCACCCTCGCTCGCATACAACTGTGCAGACATTCAAATAAAGTTACATGCTTACGCGGGCATCCCAACTTACCCAACACCAGCCACAATGCCTCACGGTTCATCGCATCAAATTCCTTGGTGAAATCAACAAAAAGCGAGTACAAAGGCTTGTATCGTTCTCTGCACTTCTCTTGCAACTGACGAGCCGCAAACACCATATTTGTGGTGCTGCGACCCGAACGGAATTCACACTGCTCTTCTGCCACGTTAAATTTTACAACCTGACTGACGAGGCAAATGAGCAGGATTTGGGAAATCATCTTGCCCACACAACTCTGCAGGTCGATGACACGATAAATCGTGTAACATTGCTTGCTTAATTTGCTCTTGTACAATGGTAGCACAACCGCATCCTTCAGCTTAAGAGGCACCTCCTCAATCCATACACGTTGCATCACATGGTGCAGCGCAGTTAACAACGCAAGTCCACCGTGTTTCAATACTTCATGCGGGATCCCGTCGGCACCGGCAAACTTTCCGTTTCGCAGCTGAGCAAGTGCTCTAAGCGTCGCATCCAGTGTCGGCGTGTCCGCCAGATTCGTCTTCACAACGTGCTGCTTCAGGTGGTTCAATGTAGGCCAGTCGATCTCTGAACGGTCGTTCAAGAGACAGTCAAGGTTTTCCCGCCAGATGTGCATTAAATCTGCAGTCGGTGTATAGGTAGCGCCTGAACTACCGTCAATCAGCGTCCTCAGCAGCTCCAACCTTGGTCCATACATCGCCTTCAAGAAGTTAAAAAATTCCTTTAGTTGTTAGCGTTCGGCCTAGCATTCCATCTGTTTCGCATTCGCCGTCCACCATGCATTTTTTGTGCGACGGAACTCTCGGGTCAGTCGCCGTCTTAGTTTGCGAAACTGACTATTTCCCAAGTCACTGGGGTCTGCCACATATGCAGCAAATGCTGCATTCTTACCCGACACCAATGCGCCAACCGTCTCCTTGTTCTCATCAAACCATTGAGGCCGCTTACAGTTTGCGCGCCCGATGGTCTCCTCGGCAGCAGCTGTCACCTGGTCGCGAATGTGGTGCCACAGGTCGCCCACTGTCGCTATGCCTTCCACTTCACACAGGCGTGAAGCCATCGCCTTCTCCAGCTCAATGCGTTTCGCCACAGTACCGAGGGAGAGAACGTTAAATTTACGCTGATGCGCGGAGGGGGCGCAATACATAGATTTGCGCAAATATACGTACTGTTTGGTGCGCACCAATTTGTGTTCAGTGCCACACTCAGCTCCACGCAATACACGTGTCATGCGCACTTCACGCATATCACGCTGACGTACGATGACATAGTCGAGCAGGTGAGCGTGACCACTCCGTGGGTGCGTCCAGGTTGCTATATCATTCGCACTCAGTGCAAACCGAGTGTTCGTGATCGTGAGGCCGTGAGTGGCACACAGTGCGAGCAGTCTGTCGCCGTTCGCATTCGCTGAACGAATGTCATGCGGACTGGTAACATCTGTGCACACTGATGCCTCACGCCCAACGCCCACGCAACAGCAATAGTCGGTCGTTCCTCGGTACAGACCGTATCACAGAGGATAGCTGAGTGTAGATTTGATCACGCGAGTCATCAGAATAACACGTGGTCGGTGGCCAACTTACATCTTCTGAGTCGTAGGCGAACAGTCATTAGTCATGCGCTGATGCGCTGACCATGGAGGCGATCGGCAGTATATCTAGCACATGGTCAGTTTACTGACTCACGCGAATTGGTGTCCTGGATCTTAGCAGGGAGTAGGGTGTAACCCAGCTCCCACCCAGCGTTCGCCACGAGGAGGCGCCCAGGACATGAGCCAATGGCACAAGAGTAGCAGCAGTTGGTTGACCAGCTGTCGGGACCTATCCGCCACCAGCCTCAGCGAACCATAGGCTTGCTGAACAACTTCATGGTAAAACATGAGGCATTTGGGTCGGTGCGATATTAGGTATACTCAGTGCAATAGCAATAGAGAGGATTGTCACACGGATATATAGGAATAAAGCTATACGACAAAATCACTTCAAATAACATCGACGATGTAATTTGCGCTGAAATAGAAATGCCGACGTCAATAATGACTTACATGAATATTTGAAGAAAAAATGAATGAACCTCGAGGTCTACTGAACCTGAACTTGTCACGCATGATGGATGGAAAATGCCCAAAGCGATATCCTCGTGTAATGTTATCCAACGCACTTACTGGAATTGACGGTCATACCTTATACAGAAGTTGATCAGCAGAAGACGTCGGCGACCCTGTAGCTATAAAATTGCGTAACGATTATAACAGGTGGTTATTTCCATATTCGCCTTTA
This sequence comes from Dicrocoelium dendriticum, assembly GCA_944474145.2. Classification (NCBI taxonomy): domain Eukaryota; kingdom Metazoa; phylum Platyhelminthes; class Trematoda; order Plagiorchiida; family Dicrocoeliidae; genus Dicrocoelium; species Dicrocoelium dendriticum. The sequence goes on from OX104069.1 coordinate 28,809,635, forward strand.
CTATCAAAAGCGAACAAGGCGCACATCAAGGTGGAACACCGTAACTCAGTTTCGTCGATACAATACATTTTAAGATTAACGACATGGAAGCTTTTGGCACGATACCAGACAGAAGTGATACGAATATAGGCATACACATAGATGTAATTGTTTAATACCACGCTGCATGAAATCTCTGTATCAATGAATCTGTATGGCGCATTCTTTCATTTACCATGCATGAGCGAAGTCTAGTTTTTATTCGCTTAGCAGTATATGTAAAAAAACCATCGCAATGAAGCTGCACCTTACCGTTTCGAGATGGTTTACATGCTTCAGAGATCCACTGAGCTATGCTGGGTGGTGATTTTGTACCTTCAGAGCCACGCATACCAGGTTGGTCAATAGTTAGAAGCTTGACAAACACAGCCTCCTGGTCCTCCATTTGGGGGTAGGAATAAGAGTGGCTTCTTATCCTTTAAAACGGATTTCTTGTTGCCTAACGCTAAACCCGATATCGTGCGGGCAGATTCTTGTACCAAATGCTTTATTTGGGAACCCTAATCGTTCTCCTGTATAGCCCTAGCCACCCTGATAGTGTCCTGCCCAAGCCCTACTATAAATCTTTACGGTCACTAGTTCCTTAGGCTCTGACCACCAATTAGCGGCGCCCTAGCTGCTGAAGCGAGCAGGGTGGATAGCGTCTGGATGTCACTGCTCTTGTCTACCCATGTGCTTATTTCCCCTCTCATGCTTTTTCAACTTTATCGTTCCGTTGCAGCTTCACTTTTATTCCTTGTTTTCAGACCCCAAATCGGCCCTCACACCTTGCTTTGATAAGCTTTTACCTTCTAGTCTCAACTCACATGTGAACACGGAGCGTCAATCTTCTCCTGTCGATAAGCACATGTGCAAGCATGCGGTCAAGCACAGTTCATCGGCCTTCATTTGGAGCGCTCGATATTCCCTCAGATTGGCATGTCTCAATGTATGCACATTGCAACAAAGCGATCAACAGGCAGAAGTTTCCCGAAACTTACAGACTCCCTCGATCGATATCTGCTGCGTATCAGAAACCCGCCTGCAAGACTCGAGCTAAGTGCTCACTTTGCGATCCCCCCTCAGGTTACACCAGCAGCACTTTCTCATTGCGCCTATCAGCTGACAATGCAACTTCGAGCAGGCCAAGCCGGTGTTAGTTTTGCCTCGCCTCCCGGGCTGAAGCTGCTCTGCTTGATTCGATCCAATCAGTAGCCGAATGTGCGCGGTCCAATTGGCAGGCTTGTTCAAATCTTTGAATTCGCGCAAGACTGAGAAGTGTCTATTTGTCCTCGCTGTCTATGCATCCACAAAGTTTAACAAAGACTTGGTAGAAGGTGATTTCTATCGTCGATTGAACGTGCATTTTAGCCCAGAAGAAGCATGGGCATTGTACTGCTGGCTGGGGAAGCTGAACCCCAAGTTTTTAAATTATATAAATTTACATACCTATGGTTGGCGGCATCCGGTTTCGCATTTGTCTGTCACTGTGGGCAGCCACAGGGCACCTGTGCCTACAGAGGGGCCAGGGTTGGCTTGCGCTGCACCATCCAAGGCTCCATGCACACACCATATCCAGGGTAAACCCAAAGAAATAAGACCGGAAGGCATGCGGATGGGAGCCACGTTTCATCAAGGGAGCCGGCCCACACTCCTTCACCGAAAAACACAAGCGCGTTGTATTTGGGAATCAAGCACACAGAAGGTGGTGGCTGGACCCTAGTCCACTACACACCGAGTGCATGAAACCACTCTTTGGTCCCAACGCGACCACAAGGAGCGTGCACCCCGTCCCCTCCAGAAATCACCAACTGTCTCCTGGTGCCAGTATGGACAAGGTAGTGGGTACCAGACAGGTAGTTACCTAGTCAACGTGCGCAGCAACCGCAGACACACCTGGGATTTCAAACAGCAGCGAGTCATCCGGAATGCCGATTTCAAATAAAAATATCGAATAACGTAAACCCATATGACGGCATAAATACTCACTAAATGAGCATATGGAGTAAATTGGTTATAAGCAAATCCGCGATAAGTACAAAATGTGCGAAACTTATTGAAAATTCACCGCGTTATAAAGTTACGCAAGGTTACCACAGTTAGCCTGAGCGATGTGTGCAAGTTAGGAGAAGCTTATCAAGTACGCAGAACAAACCAAATAAAGTGGAATGAGATTTATCCAGTGAATGTATGTCATGCCCCATACTAAGGCTGATGATTATTCATGATACATATATATATGCTGACGCTGATATCGCATTCATGATGCTTCCTCACCGCAGTTGGGCTAAACCAACTTACCCTTAAACTAGGTCTTTTAATGTGGATAGAATTCATTACATTTTGTTCGGTTTATCTTGCGTACTTGATAATCTTCTCCCAACTTACACACGTCGCTAATGCAAATTGTGGTAGCCTTGCGTGATTTTATCGCGCTTGGAATGTTTTAATTAACTTTCGGACATTTTGTACTTATCGCGTATTCACATTTAACCACCTTCTTCCATATGCTCATTTAGCGAGTATTTATGTCGTCATATGCGCTTACTTTATTCCATATTGGCATTTCGAATGATTGGCTGTTGTTTGACATCCCAGTTGTGGCTGCGCTTGATGTGCATGTTGACAAGGTGCCTACCTGTCTACTACCCACTACCTCGTCCATCTGGCTCCAGAAAACAGTTCGTCGTTGCTGGAGGGGACGGGGTGCACGGTCCTTGTGTTGTTGCTAGGCTCGAAGAGTGGTTCCATGCACTCAGTATGGAGCGGACTACGGTCCAGCCACCGCCTTGTGGGCGGTTGATTCCCCAACTACAGCGTGCTTGTGTTTGCCTGTGAAGGAGTGTGGGCCGGCTCCGTTGATGAAACGTGGCTCCCATCCGCATGCCTCCCGGTCTTATTCCTTCGGGTTTACACTGGATATGGGGTGTGTGGATGGAGCTGTGGGTGGTGCAGCGCAAGCCATCCATGGTCCCTCTGTAGGCACAGGCGTCCTGTGTCTGGCCGCAGTGACAGGCAAATCCGAAACCGGATGCCGCCAACCATATATATATCATCTTTCTTTTGGCATACTCAAGACAAGCCTGCAAGTCGTGCTTATGGCAGCGGTACGAATAGAGACCAGTTAATGTACAATGGAACAAGATGGTCTTCACTTATGCTGACATACGTGTGTTTGTATGTGGGCATGTAAGCGTGTATAATCGTGTTTATATGAGTAATACAAGCATTTCTGCACTATTGAGCGTATCACCAGTGCTAAAATATTGCTTGAGGTTTGTGGACTTAAGTCAGTTGTCCAGCTAACCAAGGGGGTGACTTTAATTGTTGGCGAGTCACAACCGCCACGTCCCAATGTTGTTAAGCAGGCCTTTATGGCTGTTCATAGCGATAACACTTGTAAGGCGAAAACCTACCACGTCTTAGAACACCGCCGCCGACCTATTTTTTGTACCTGGGTAAACTGGAAGCACCCAGCCGACACCACGAGGTGGTTGTTCGGCTAGATAACCACTGCTGAGCTGCGTCTAGCCGGCCAACATGTTGTAAGCTCCATTAATGATAACGGTGATCGGTCATTTTATTAGTGTATAGCTGCTCGCTTATTTCCGACACCGCATCAGCCGGAGGGTGAATTGTCGCTTACCAGCCTCTAACGAGCTACGGACGCAAATTTATTACACTGAGCTAAGGTCCCTCTAGGGAGGTTGCGGCCAGAAGTGGCGCTCGATTTGCAGCACGTGTGTAGCCACTGAACATGCGCTTGCATGTGCTAGCATACGGATGCGGTTTGGTGGAAGCCTACGACGACGCGGTGAGCGCATTGGCACCAGAGTACTGACGGACCCCGCTGTTCCGAATGTGTTTTAAAGTACGCTGATACGCGATTTCAGTAAGCGCTCACTAGGTAAAATTGAAGCTCACTGGCCTCGTATTCCCCAGACTTAACTAGCAGCAAGCAAATCCTCATGCGGTGTCTAATCGCCAACACAGACATTGATTCGCGTCACAATCTCTGGAATGTATCGATGCTCTCCAGGATATTTCGGCTAGAGGCAAACACAATAAGTCTTGCATAAAATTCTGGCATTAAACTTCAAATATTTATTAAAGTTCTTAAATGCGGTGGGTCCGTTGCACTTCTTTAGTTCATAAATAATGCCCATGGAAGATTAAAACACAGTGTTGCAAAGAGATCTCTTTTCGGCAGATCACCTCAGGCAAATACAACTACAGGACTGTAAAATGCATTAGTAAACGGGTGCAAGTAACAAAGAGGACGGATGGGACGATTTGAACAGTTTTAGTATGTTCATTTGATGCTCGAATCGATTTAATCAGGTGACTTCGTGATCGGGCTAACCGACAACTAAATAACTTGTGTAAACAGAAATGGCAAAATTACTAACCAAATTAAATTAGTTAATTACGCAAATAAATAGCACCCGGTTAAGCGAGATACTCCGGGGAACCTTATCATCAGGGCCATGGCAAAGTCAAGGGTTGCACGAGCACCCTATGCTTGCATAGCTCTGGTTGTGTTAGCCTGATCGCGATGGCTTCAGCTGTCTGCAGGAGGCGTTTACTTAGCCCTTTCGTGTATCGCCTCGGTACGGCATAATAGACTTTGAAAGCATCTTTTGTCAGAATCTGATGCCCACTAAGAATCAGATGCTTCATAATTGAGCTATTGATACTTCTGTGCATGCCTCTCCGCAATGACCCTGTAGTTGTATTTGCCTGATGTGATCTGCCGAAAAGAGATCTCTTTGCAACACTGTGTTTCAATCTTCCATGGGCATTATTTATGAACTGAAGAAGTGCAAGGGACCCACCGCATTTAAGAACTTCAATAAATATTTGAAGTTTAATGCCAGACTTGCTGAAGCAAAGACGGAAGTTCGGTTTATACAGGATTGCTTACAACGCAATCAGTATCCGAAGGCTTATTGGAAGTCGCTGAGACGATGTCATGTGCGCCCGACGACAAAGTCTCTTAAACGCCGTGCTCACAATCTGTTAGATGCTGTTCAATCCCGACTACCTAAGTTGGAACGGTTGTGTGCACTTTACCAACCAAGCGTCGAAGATCTTGATGCAACACAGCGTGAATCTTTTAAACATTACGTGCAAACGTTATGCACAAGGGTAGGAGAAAATAAGTACGAAAAGCTCCTAAAAAGCTTGCATCCAACGCAACCTGAACCGAAATTCCCACCCAATCCGGAGAACTGTGTGCACAATCTGTCCAATATACCGTTGAATCAACTTCAGCTTGAGGCATTATCCCTCGGACCAAAATTCTGTTTTACGCAACCGGTCAGTGGACAAGTGCATATTGAAACGCAGTTTGAAGAATTAATGCACCAACTAACTGAGTTAACACCTGCTTCTCCTCTGGCCAGAGACACTTTCAAAACCACCTTAGTGCACCTTTGTCAACAGTATCTACACTGCGAGAAGAGATTTTCAAACATTCTGTCCAAAAAACATCGAGAAGCAATCAAAGAATTGAGGTCAAATCCTGATCTTATTCTTTCTAGACCTGATAAAGGATCGGGATGGGTGCTAATGGACAAATCAGATTACATTTCGAAATTAAAAGTCATCTTGCAAGACACGAGCAAATTCTTGCATGACACAATTCAGAAGGACAAGACGGCAGACGATGAAGCAAAGATTACAAAGATCCTGAAAGCATTAAAACAGATGAAATTGATAACCGATATTCAATTTCAGCAGTTAACTCCTGTTGGCTCCCAACCTCCTCGGCTCTACGGCTTGCCTAAAATACACAAGCCACAAGTCCCTCTGCGTCCAATAATTGACATGTCCGCGTCGGCACACCACTTAGTCGCGAAATGGATTGTGCAGTTATTGGAACCCGTACGTAAGGAACTCTCTATTCATTCCTTGAAGGATTCGTTCGAATTCGTCGATAAAGTTAAAGAGCTAAAATTAAACGGTCAACAAATATTTTCCTTCGATGTAGAATCACTTTTCACAAATGTCCCACTGTTTGAAACTGGTTATTTCATCTGTGAGTATATAACGGAAAGGAACCTAAACGTTGGCATTCCGGTGCCCAAGCTCAAGGAGTTAATCTTGCGGTGTACCTTTAATAGACAGTTCCTGTTTGACGGAATCTATTACAGGCAAATCGATGGCGTGGCTATGGGGTCCCTCTTGGACCTCTTCTTGCCGACATCTTTCTCGCTAAGCTTGAGCGCGGTCCCATCCAAAGGCTTATTGCCTCATTTGATTCTTATTGGAGGTATATGGATGACACTTTCATCATCTGTGATTCGCACATCGATGTCAACCATTTGCTGGACCAGTTCAACAGTGCACACCCCTTAATAAAATTCCCTAGTGAAATGGAGAATGAAGGTAAGCTGGCTTTTCTGGACGTTTTGTTGAGGAGGCGCGAGGACGGATCACTTGAGCGTAGAGTCTTCCGCAAAGCTACTTGGGTAGGACAGTACACACACTTTTCGAGCTTTGTCCCTCTGAGGTACAAACGCAACTTAGTACGTTGCTTTAATTACCGGACCACCAAAATTTGTAGTCCCGAAACTCTCGAAGATGAGAAGGACCGAGTTGTGAAAACACTTCTTGCGAATGGATACCCAGAGCCGTTCATCAAAAAGCATGCCATGACCCGTGAGCGGGACAAGGCCGTAGCAAGGGTTCCGAAGAAGGATGTGTTTCTCACTGTTCCTTTTAAGGGAGATATCGCCTTCGAGCTCCTGAACAGAAGACTTTCTAATGCCGTAGCAAGGACGTACCCGGCCGCCCAACCGTATGTAGTTGCAGAGACCGCTCCCTTCATAGCTCAACGCCTTAAAGACAGACTGCCAGTGTCGTCCGAATCGTACATTGTTTACCAGTTTACTTGCACCTGTGGTGCAAAGTACCTCGGGCATACGACCAGGCGTCTGTCGGTACGAATGGCTGAACATTGTCCAGGGTCATTGCGGAGAGGCATGCACAGAAGTATCAATAGCTCAATTATGAAGCATCTGATTCTTAGTGGGCATCAGATTCTGACAAAAGATGCTTTCAAAGTCTATTATGCCGTACCGAGGCGATACACGAAAGGGCAAGTAAACGCCTCCTGCAGACAGCTGAAGCCATCGCGATCAGGCTAACACAACCAGAGCTATGCAAGCATAGGGTGCTCGTGCAACCCTTGACTTTGCCATGGCCCTGATGATAAGGTTCCCCGGAGTATCTCGCTTAACCGGGTGCTATTTATTTGCGTAATTAACTAATTTAATTTGGTATAGGTAGAACTTCATCACATCTAGGCTCACTCAGACAGCCGCCACAAGCCCGGAAAAGCACTGTACGCGCGTTTCATCCTTTCGGGAATCATCAGCAGTGCGCATTACATCGGACCCTTGGTAGGGCTCGAAACCGCAACTCGACTGTTGCCAGTCCGTGGTTGAGACCACTGAGCTACGGGGGAATGCGCACTGCTGATGATTCCCGAAAGGATGAAACGCGCGTACAGTGCTTTTCCGGGCTTGTGGCGGCTGTCTGAGTGAGCCTAGATGTGACGAAATTCTACCTATACCTTTCAACTCCCCCTACTACTCTTCTGTAATTTACTTTGGTTAGTAAGTTTGCCCTTTCTGTTTACACAAGTTTTTTAGTTGCGGTTAGCCCGATCACGAAGTCACCTGATTAAATCGATTCGAGCATCAAATGAACATACTAAAACTGTTCAAATCGTCCCATCCGTCCTCTTTGTTACTTGCACCCGTTTACTAATGCATTTTACAGTCCTGTAGTTGTATTTGCCTGAGGTGATCTGCCGAAAAGAGATCTCTTTGCAACACTGTGTTTTAACCTTGCATAAAAGTCCTGGCGAAACGGTGCTAGCCTGAAGAGAGACTGCGCATCATGATGGTCTTATGGGCAGCAGAGATGGAAATGGCCGCTGCACTTGTTGACCGTCGGAGGTTATTCCTCTGCTACGAGAAGCGGGCAACAGCGGACCTGGGGTTGGTGAAAATATACGTAACGAAAGTGGACAGGCTCTCCATAACTTGTCAAAACGCTTGGAGATTTTAGCTAAACACTTTGAAAGTCAATGTAATTAGTAGGAATCGTCTGAATTCTCGCCGGCTACTGATCTCCTTGCTTACTGGACCGTCCATTTGTATCAGCACCCGCACTCAGAATTCAAACGTGAGATTGGTCTGTTGAAGTTAAATGGAGCCGGGGGACCAAATGCTCTTCATCCAGCCCTCTTCAAATTCGTGAATCTGCTATGGTGGATGACTTACTCGACTTATTAGTGAAACTGTAGGAGCTAAAATTCTGCAACAACCTGATTGGCACCGCTTCGTCCTAGTCCCGCCGTTAACAAAAGGCTCACGCTGGGAATGCGGCAACCATAGAGGAAGCGGTTTGATCATTAACGCCACCAAATAACGTGCCGATTTCATCCTTCACAGACTGCCTGGCACTAGTAAATGCTAGGTTAATGAATGGCAAGCCGATTGCGCCAAGGTCGTGACTGCGTTTAGCACATTTTTCCGTTGTTGGAACACCGCCACCCATACTGGCAGCCCACCATTGTCGTGTTCCGCGATATGAAGGTTGCATTCGATTCGGTGGATAGATGTTCTCTTTGGGACTGTCTGGTTAGGAAAAGTGTGCCCGAGAAATATGTACTTATTATTCTAGCATTATACGCGCTTGGCTGGAGCAGACTGAGGGCTTACGGCCAGCTGTCGCCGCCCTTCACTATCACCAGCGGTATCAGACATGGATGCCTTCTGTTACCTTTCCGCTTTAAATTCGCTATTGCAAAGTAATGGAACTCGCCTACACAGGACACGACAGAAGGCGTAGGTTTGCTCCCAGGTGAACGACGTATTGTCAGAGTATACTGAAGATATTGCCCTAATCTCTAAAAGATCACAAACGTGCCATGCGACACTGGACAAATTAGCAATGGCTGTCACCCTTTTCGGACTTTGCTTCACAACCTAGAAATGCAAAGTGTTACTCCATGGTTGGCCGGGACCGCCTCCTGTGCTGAAGTTTCATGGTTATCAGCTAGCAGTTGAGGCATTTTTGCCAACTATTGCCACTTATGGCACCGGCTGGGCATCGCGTTCGATCTGAAGGGTAGGGTGTACAATGTCACGGTACATTCGACCCTACTGTATGATTGTGAAACCTGGCCCATTAGAACAGCCGACATAAGGAGGCTAGTGATGTTTGACCATCGGTGCCTTCGTAATTTGGCTAATAGCTGGTGGGAACATCGCGTGAGCAACGAGCGTGTTCGCCGCCTTGTTTACAACACAGGAAAGGGAATAAAATGCTAAGCATCCTTATTTCACGCATCAGAATACGATGGCTCGGCCATGTGTTACATATGCCAGCCCACTGCTTCCTACGACATGTGTTGTTTGCACTGCAAGGTGTGGATGGCAGAGGAAGAGGGGTGGCCAAGCATTGGTTTGGTCTAAAGGATTGGAAGGATTCGCCTTGAAGCTGCCCTCGGTTAAAGCTTCTCGACTCCGTGGTTGGGGTCCGAAGGACAATGAACACGTTGGGCTGAAGACAATTGCTGACATGGCTAGGAGCTGTCGCAAATGGTGTTCGTGCTAGGACTTTCTTCGTCCCACCCATCCCTCGTAGTCTCCACTTCAAACACGATTTTCCTTAGCCAAAATACTTTTGCATAGTAAATTTGTTTGTTGCACAGTAGCCGGCTGGTAGCTTACCGGAACCATGCCCATCCTCTGACTGTAGATCAGCCGGCTTGCATCTGTTGCATTTTTTCCATTTTCTCTATATGTTGCGGCACAGCAGCTGAGGTCTTTCCTACTGGCTAACGCGCATAAAGAGTGAAGGAATGAATGACATTTAGAAAACGGACAACGCGTTTGTTTCGCAATTGCGAATGTCCACCCATTGGCTGTAAGTCCGTGGGCATTAACGTCAAGTGCTTTCTTCACGTTATGTCAAAAGGACCAGTTTGCGAAAAATATCTGTATTCCGAAGTGTTCACTAATTACACATAGGATACGATTGTAAAATCCTTTAAACGAGGTAAACGAAGATAGGGGGTCTCCCGAGAACTGGGCAGCTTCAAAGACGCTATGATAGGCAGACTGTACACTGTGAATTAAAATCCATATGAATGCAGTTTCACATGTTATTAGTAAATCGGTCTGGTCCAACGTCTTTCTAGCAACGGTGAATTGTCAACCGTGTTACACCTGCCACTTTCCGCAGTGCAAGTTAACCTCTGAATTTCTTGCTGAACGACTGACACTGGAATTTATGCATTAATGACACATGCAAACTGTCACATACAATTCAGATTCACTTAATGTGCGCCATCATAGTAACTACCTGCTCTCCATCCGCAAAAATACTATGGGAGAAATACAAATTACACGCCTACAGATATTTTTCGTTGGATACTCTAGGTTTGCAGTTAGGCACACAGCTTTTCTGGCAGAAATATAAAAGGAAGCATTGATAATGATTGAAGATTTGTGCTTAGAAATCGCAAACAAAGCTCACAATCAATTGGGAACACTACCATTGAATAGGTTTGCTGTTAGTTCTTGCGATGTGGAATTGTGTTGTGAACAAAATTACAACACACGTCATCTGTGCAATCCAATAGTTCTGGGCTTACAATTGAGCAGAATTTTACTAACTATCTAATAACTCAAAATATCCTTGATATGGTTGGAGCAACCAACATAGATGCTTTAAGAGGAAATGGTATAATGCTCCTTCATAAATGAATCCTTTCAGCAAGATAAATGGAAAATGACGACCTAAGCACTCGCCTTCTCCGGAATAGTTGCTACATTGTTACCTGGTGAAAGAAATGCTCATTAAACTTTGAAATTCTCATTGAACATGCAATTCACTGTAACTCAAGCATGTCAAATTGCTAAATTTTCCGATACGGAAAATGCATTGCAAAAAGGTAAACTTAATGTTTGCGATGAACGCACAATAACGCACGAAAAGCGCTCCATGCATTTGATCAATTAATGCAAAATTTGAGTGCAAACATCTGAACATGAAAAAACGTTGATATTGCTTGTAGGAGGTTTCCGGCAAACCAGCGGATGAAATAAATATTAACCTGAAATATTTTATATTTTGGCGGCATGTAAAGACGTTAAATTTAACTGCCTTCACGCGTGTTGGGTCTATACGGGATTATTCAGCTGAGGTATTCTCACTGTAACTACTAAACATTGGGGTTAAAATATTGTCTCTTGGTCTGACCTCAGGAGTACTTTCATTACCTCACAACTTCTGCAAGATCTTGACGTCACAAGAAGAATTGGTTGGAAAGGTATTTCCCGGTATTCACAACAGTTGTCAAAATCAAGGTTGTCTGAGTGGACGAGCTACTCTTGCAGCGAAAAACATTGATGTCGCCTAAGTTACAAGTAGTGTTCCGTCTGACATTCCAAGCCAGGCAGTGGAATGTAAATTTTTCGACAATATGTTGGAAGCACATGAAACGGTTAAGTATCGAACCGAATATTTTTATTCACCGTATGTGCCCGGAATGTCACTGCACGTAGTTGAATTACGAATCGTCACACCAGTTGTCACGTTGCGGAATAGCAACCGACAAGAACTTTGCAACGGCACTCGACTTGCAATACATGGATTATTTAGCAACGTCTTATGTGTACCAAACTTGATCGGACGTTTCAAATGTGAAGATGTCCACATTCCTTGCATCCAGATGATTCCTAATGATACGCAATTGCAATTTCTGAGAGTGCGATCCCCAATTTGTTTGGCGCTTGCAAGCACACTTAACTAAGCTCAAGGCCAATCGTTTGTAAGGTGCGATTTTGATCTACGCACGAAATGCTCCTCATATGGACAGTTATATGTTGCATGTTCTTGTGTCCGCAAACCTTACAATTTTTATATTTGCACAGAAACGTAACAATAAAAACACAGTATACCAGCAAATATTGTCATACTATTAGCGCCGTGAGATTATACTTTTCTTCCAATTGCACTTAATCGCTGTCCGGTAGTCGTAGTCCAAGCAGGGTACTTTAAAGATGGTGAGATTTGTTGATTGGTCGGACGGGAATGAAACATTTGACCTCTAGACTCTGACATTCTAATCTGGTGTAACCTTAAAACTGTGTTTTAGTGTGCTAAAAAGCTATTTACCGTTTGCCGCCGATTCGAATGCTTGGCAATACGGTTAGCAAAATGCTGTAAATTTGGTAAATTAATTAGACAAAGAAATTTCCACAGCCTTATGTCTAATATTGCACAGTGAGCGCATTGTAATGCTAAAAGACAAAATAAGCTCGCCTGTTTTCATGAATGCTGCATTTGACTAATTCGCAGTCTTGGAAGTCCGTTAAAAACATTGGATTTCCGAAACTTATACCGTAAAAGCTTTCTTTTGTGACAAGCTTGTTGTCACGAGCGTCCCTTATTAGTCCGTGGGTTATCTTTTATGCGTCTTCTTGGCATCAAGTCTAGATGTAGTTAAACGCAAAACAGAACACAGACGAGATGTGCAGCAAAACGGTTTTGAAATGAATGCAAACTGGTATGCACTCAATCAGCTGGGCCCGCTGTGTTGCTAAATTGCTAATATCCAAATGGCGTTACTATGCGTCTACGTATCGATGGAGAAACATCGAATTGCGTAATGCACGCAGCTATATTTGCCTTAAATATGCGTAACAGTAAAGCAATATTGGCAACTAAAGTAGAAATCATTCACTACAAGGTATAAAAGACAAGCATATGGTTTCGGAGCCCATTTATTAAAAATTCAAGCCGTCCAATTTCAGCTTCGTCCTGGACTATTTAATTAGTCTGCTATTGTGCCGATATTTATAGCCTCGGAATTTTAATGTGAAACGCATTATTAATATAATGAAATAAGTACCACTTGGGTTTTGTGACTTTCATAGCAGTGCATTCATCATAGCAGACATAATTAAGTGGCTTTTTTAACAGCGAAGATTTTGTAAAATCATAAGAATCTTATGCAGCATTATTGTAGCTATGAATTAGCATTTTATCCAAACATATGTACAGCATGTTCTCCCACTGAAGCGTGCTTTTGTCCACTCGCGTAGAAGCAAAAGAAGATAAAGCTAAATGTCTTTATATGTCCATGGATATTGTTAACTTATGTTCTAAATAATTATCGGCGCTGTTTAGTGCGTTAAATCCTTCTTTTTAACCGTACATTCGGTCAGCACAAGTGACTTTTCGTCCAAACGACCACGAGACTTCGAGCGGTGTGCTATTAATACCCACCTGTGTCTTATAACATCGGCACCAAACGTGCCACGGGACTTGGAACGGTGCGCTATTACAACCCAACTGCGTCCTATTACGTTGACACCAAATGTGCCACTGATGGAGCCTACATACAACGACCACGTGACTTCGAGCCGTATGCTATTACAACCCAACTTGGTCCTATTACGTTGACACCAAATGTGCTACTGATGGAGCCTATATACAACCGACCTGGGTCCTATTACACTGACAACAAACGTGCCCCTAATCCAGTTCACTGTTCAAAATGCTGTAATCCCAAATGAGCGGAGAAACCGATATAAAAACTGCATTGTATTTAACAAAAGTCAGCGAGAGAAGGTTCAGAGTTGTTCACTATATTCGTGCCTTGGACGCGCATGTCCCATGCAAGGCATCTTTACACTAAGTCGTATTCATCGGCTAAAATATAATAGTAGTGCGAACATATAGTCTACTGTCGGGTAATTGAATGAGAGTTTTCATCTGAACAAGTTTTTTCCTTTGCGTTTTCTTTACTGGGCTGGCATCCATGTCGACGCTACAATGAAGTGAAAATGGGAGTTTAAATTGCACCGAATAGCTTACTTTGGCACTCTATTCTGCACAATACCTCTGTTTGAAAGGAACTACACGGCTTCTTTTCGACAAGCTATCGATGAAAGGTAAGGAAATAAATCATCAGTACCAAGTGCACGTGCAACATGGGGTGCGGTTTGTTGACTTGTACTCGGATCGGCGGTAATCTCATCCTGACTGTCTGCGCAGGAAATAGTTATACTAAGCTGTCGCTTACCTTCGTAAGCGGTGCAGGTTGATTGGGTAGAGGCAACTGTGAAATCCGTTGAGGGTGAACGGCCAACAGCTAAATATCGAGGTAAAAAGTTGCTTTCTTACCGGTAGTACAGCATTGCACTGCCATCATGTGCACAGATACCGTTTGTGAAGCGTTGACACAAATTGTACAACAGGCTCCTGATTGCACACGCGAACACTTTCGCTGGTAAAGTAACCGATTGTGCGCACAGTGAACTGCGTCAATCACAACAGGCCTGCTGCATGTGAAACACAAATCTGTGGGCGCCATAATTTTCGACCAACGCGGTTGTTTCTTTACACGTTGAAAGTCTGACGAATCACCAATTACTTCGTTAGTCCTTCGCAATAGCTCTTGATACAATTCCGAAAATACTGATTTATTAACCTCTTCAGCACTTCTCAGACGATGTACAAGATGTGCAATTTTAGACGTAGATGGTTTCGTAACGGTGACTTTCAACGTCCGCAACCATGGACTCTGTGAGTAGGTTGTAGTCCGCCAGCCAGCAGATGCAAATAGGTATTTGGCCTGCAAATGGATGCACATATCAGAAACGGCTTACTTGTTGGGTACGCGTGCTGCTTGTATGCCGTCAGTAAATGCACACACGGAAGCCTCATGGTTTCATAAAAAGGACAGGTACATGTTCCCAAGGAGCAATTGATGGTAAAGCGGTTTTCCTGGTGCGATATCTCAAACAGAAAGCGTCAGAAATTTTTAGTCACATACCACTTCGTCTCCAAGGTCCGAGTAAACTGCTTGTAACATGGGTTCTGCTAAATGGCGCATCACTAAGTTTTATGCGTACGTAGTTAAGAGGCAAACTTCGCGATGAACATATGCGCTGCCTTCTAGTAGCTGACGCCTGTCACAGAAAAACGCGGCATGCATCTGGGACTCTTTCAGGAGAACTTCGAATGCGCTCAGACTTTGCAAACGGCTGCAACAAGGCCATCCGATGCATGGGTAAATTTCTTCAATCGCAAGTTGGCATTCTCAACTCGGTTGTTCGTTGTATTGCCAAAATGCACCAGTACAGCTTGTGCGTGTTTCGCCCATGAGCGCTTT
Organism: Dicrocoelium dendriticum; assembly: GCA_944474145.2. NCBI lineage: Eukaryota > Metazoa > Platyhelminthes > Trematoda > Plagiorchiida > Dicrocoeliidae > Dicrocoelium > Dicrocoelium dendriticum. The sequence goes on from OX104069.1 coordinate 28,824,858, forward strand.
ATGTACAACCAGTACAACGTAAAGTAGCGCACAAAGTGAGGGTCTGTTCTCTGAAGGAGCTTCAAATCTTGTTGAAATCTAAAGCAAAAATATTACATATATAAAGAGCTTTTACTCCCTCTCCGTGTCAGAAGTTGCCATGCGATGAAACAGATAACGCGACCGGTTAATGTTTGTCTACAGAATGTAACGAAGATTTATCACTTACATGCTTCCTGATGGCCTGGCGGATGTGGAAGTAACACAACAAAATGTCGCATTGAAAAACGGCGCGCGCCGCACGTATTTGATCGGCCATTTTGTCCATCATTAATATGTGGACGGGAACATCATGACCCATGATATCCTGAAACCCTTCGAACAACGTAAGCTATGATGCGTAATCTTCCCGACGCAGAAACGCATAAACTATTGGCCGGCCCTACCCCATGCCGTCAGTTATTAAAAACTGGTATAGTTTGAAGCTGCAAGCAACAAGTAAGCCCGCTATCAATTCTTACTTCAAACAGTTAGTGCCACGAGTAGCGTCTACACAAACGACATGCGAGAATCGGCGGAAAAGTTCTATCTGTTGATGCCGAGCGAATAATACGTGTGTGCACAAGCCTTCCTCAGAAATAATTCCCGCAACTCCGTCTTCTTTCATAGACTTGACAATCTGATGCAATTTTACTGCAGGAAATAAAAACGATCAAAATATGCTTACACTCAACGCCAGGTCTATGTTTACGACGAACCTTGCGGACATCATCGCTGGTAATATGCTTTCCGAATCGAACCTCGACGAACTGCTTGATGTCGCTGGTTAAGGTGTTGTAGCGGAAAAGGTCTACGGATTGAGTGAACTCATCGTCCGTCAGACGGCGATTGATGGGGTGCCGCTCAAAAAGGAGGCCATTAACTGGGTGATTGTGAGACAGATCGAACGTTGTGACTTTCAGCTTGCGTCCCGTTCTAATGAGGTTAAGGCAAGTTTGGCAGTTAGTATCACGTGAGCTGAAAGATGTAGAATAATAGAAGCGAAATCCTACTAAACACGTCTCACACCTGTACTTTTTGACTTCTGCCGAGCGCAGCGGACACATCGATAAATCACCTTGTCGTACTTCACCCGTGACTGGTTACATTTTTTGCTGCTGTAGCGTACGAAATTGACGTAATGAAGAAGCATATAGTCTAAAAACAAACTATTAAACTCGTCAAAACTGTCAAAAGAACGCCCAAAGAAGATTCTCCGGAAATCAAACTCCATGGCGTACGATTTTGAAAATACTGTTTCTACCGCGGATCTGGTTTCCGACACATTCAAACAATTGCAATAACACAATTGCAGAGATTTAAATAAAACTGCAAAAGGCAGAAAGATAACCCGGAATAATGTTTAAAATGACCATAAACTATTTATTGCGCACTAAGTTTTGTGGGATAACGGTGCGTATCTGACTTCTGACACATTTAAACAACTGCAATATCACATTTGCACAGAATTAAATAAAACTGCAAAGCCACAAAGATAGCCGGGAATCTTGCTATAAAATGACAGGAAACTATTTATTGCGCACTAGGTTTTGCGGAGTGACGGTGCTGCGACTACGTCGCAGCCACTTAATCACACCGAGCCACTGCAACGTTTTTCTTGGTACAGCTAGTATATTTATGTATTTATTACAAAGTGCAAACTGGTACTCATTCTCCATTTTATTACGGTTCCAAACATGGGACCTTTCCTTTATTTCTCATAAGCTACAAGGTGTATCTACTCTGCTTTAAAGCAACCTAAAATACAGTTTAAAATTATTTACCATCGAAACAAAGGAACCTTATGCAAAACCTTCGGCTGGCCCGAATTTTGTTGAGAAAGCTATGAAAATAATGAGAACATGAGATAGAATGTATGAACTACTCGTGCTTTTAGCGTGCAGTTGGGTCTCCAAAGGCGATTAGTCGAAACGAAAGCCCGGAAAAGTACGCATCTAATACAAAAGGGGAAGGCATTTTTCACAGCAGAAACAAACCTAATGAAGTAAATAAGTTAATGTAGAAGTGAAAGGCGAGACAAACAGCCCTGCTTTCACATTTTTTCACATCTGGTGACAATGTTGCCGACACGCCTACCGCTGTGGTAAAATGCTTTAGTGCATACTTTGTTAAAGCTTTCAGCAACGAAAAGGAGACACTAGTAGGTTCAGTTCTATCTGTTACCCCGAAACTATTTCAGCGGTAAAAATCAACAACGGAAGTTAAACGTTTGATTAACTCGCTTCTGCCATGTCTTAAAAACCGGTCCCGAAGCTACTATCACTTCAGCTGTAATCATGTGTGTTGGTGGTGATGCCAAACCAGAATTATTACTGGACAGTTTTCCTTATACTTGCACCCAGGTCAGTACCCTGAGACAGAATTAATTTGTTGTTATTCCGCGATATAATTCTGGGTCTAAAACAGATAAACGCAATAATCGCTGCATTATACACCATCTTGTTACGATTGATGGAAAGAAGAGTAAAGGAAAAATTCCCTCAGTTTCTCCAATGGAACAGTTTTCATTCACCTACGCAACGTGGTTTCTTGACGTTTTGTTCGTGTCTAACTTGTCAAATTGAGTTCTATATTAAGCTCATGGGATCGCTTGACTTTGGTCTTTAATCTATTATCTTATTTAGCCAGAACTTCCCGAAATTCGGACTCACTGAGACAGTCAGCACACGCCTGGAAAAGCACTGTATGCGCGTTTCAAACTTTGGGGAGTCCTCAGCAGTGCGCTTCCTTTTGACCCTGGTAGGGCGCGAACCTGCAACGCGACCTTTGTTAGTTAGTGGTTGAAAGCACTGAGTTACGGGGGTAGCAAGGACCATCGTGAATGACTTACTAGATGTAGTATTGCGCTGTTTACTATCCACTGGCAAAAGGCCATTCGCCGCAAGACCAGCATGCTGTGGGCGGTTTCTTCGTAGGCCTCTTGAAGGGTTTGCTTGCGCTGGCATTCCTGGACATTTTCACGAGTTGCATGGTATTTGATGGTGCGAGACCGTTCCGATCGACTAGGGCGGCGTCGCGTTTTAGAGTAAGCAGCCTTTTACATTCCCTTACGATGGCGTTCAGTGCCAGATCAGGATCCTTCTCCAGCTTAGCAAAATGCCGCATGCGAACCTCAGCCTCACTGGGAGTTTGTAGAGCGCTGACGAAAATGAGCCACATAAACTAATCGTCCGTTAAAGAGCGTCGTTTGAATCGTTCACGCTCACGGTTAATCATATCTGCTAGGGCCCCAAAATCGTCCGCTTCTTGTTTGAGACATTTTAGGCATTGATAGCTAATACTAAACAAAGCTACCGACTCACCAAAATTTTCCTTCAGCTGCGACACTACTTCGTCAAATGTCAGATCCTTCGGCTGTTTGGGCAAAATGTGGTCTTTGAACCTTGAATGTTCACTTATGCCGAGCTTGCGGAGTAGCAATCGCACCTTCCAAGAGTCGTCTTGACGAATGAAGTCCGTTTTGAACATGTCTGTTCAGCGTTTGAACCACGCTTCGAAGTTGCATCCAGAATCCCCATCATAATTGAACTCAGTGATGGCGTTCGTGAGAAGATCAACGGAATTCGCCTGCGTGTCCCGCGCCGCTGCTCCTGTTGTCTGTAAACACAAACATGGTGTCAGGTTTTCAATCATTTCCATTTGTTGCTCCATTTGAGCTTGCTGTTGAAAAGCAGCTTTTAAAAATGTTCAGCAGAGACATTCCTCACATTTCCAATTTTCTCCTGCGCCATTTGTTATAATCTTTTCACCAATCGCAGCTACAAATATAACAAATTACTGCTCCACAAACTTTTAGCCCAACCGAAGGAAAAAGCAAAATGCCAATGACCTTGACAAACTAACGTATTAATCGCCGCCAACGAACAATGTACGACCGCTGCAGAACTTGGCTGTATTTATAGGTCCCTACCGATCTTCGACTTCTAGAATTGGAAGGTCGGCTACCAAGGTTAGTGGTTCCCCATATCATTTGGCGAGGTGTCAGGTGGCTTTTAATCACGTGCAGAAGTAGAGCATACCGGGACGTTCGAAAGCGCTGCGATAATCGTTAATAAGCGATTACTCGCTAATATAGTGAATTTCCAAGGCAATTCTTACATTCTCCCGGACATAATGGATGAAAGGCTTTCGCCTAGCGGGCGTCCAGTTTCTTGTGCCGGTAAGTGAAGCGGCGTTGGATTGACTTCTTGCTTATGCAAAGGAATGAAGAAAGAACAGGAGCAACGTTTGCACCTTTATATGTCAGCATCACAATAAACTTAATATTCCAGTACAATTACAGTGTCTCTGGATAAAGTATAGAGCAACACTCATCTAAGCGCCTTTTGAATGCTTCTACAGGATCACACTCCACTAAATCAAAGAATGTTTTTTCAGAAGTTAACTACTCCGTTCGTAAAAAGCTTTGCCCCGATGTCCAAACGAGCTCTCTGTTATTTGCGCTTCAAGCGATGCCCTCGCAGATTATCTGACATAGCCAACTCAAACAGATGGGTGGGACTAATACTACTAAGCCCCTTAATGTTCCTAAACGTCTCTACCAAGTCGCGTCTCAACCTACGCCGTTCCAAGGAAAATAATCCCTGGCTATTTAGACGATCGTACAACTTCCCTCGTCGAACGTTTCTGAATATTTTCTATACACATAACGTCACTCCGGAGGTACGGTGTTCAGGCCTGAATACCATACTTCAGATGTGGCCTAACCTCTGCTTTATAAAACGGCAAGAATATTTCGGTGCGAGTGTTAATTAGTGCCCTCCTAAGACGAAAGAACTCTTGTCGCGCTTTATTTGCAGCATGGCGACACTGTGCCGAACGCTTAAAATTGTTCACTTTGATGAAACCTAGATCGCGAGCTTCATCAGTACACGGCAATGAGAGAGATTCTGCAGGAGACTGAAATGCAACTCCGCTGCCACTACTGGTTGAGAGCATTAGAAGAGTCCTTTATCAGCTCCGTTGCTTCCCAGTCATTGCGGACATTGCTGGGGTCATTGCCGTAGGAGGGTTTCACAATGAACCCTAAAGCCAGGTTGCGAAGCAATGTCCAGGCATTGTTAACAAGTGGGGTCCAAAGGTTACTTGAAACTTTCCGCGGTCTGCGCATCAACGACAAGATCCGGAAGGCGATTTCAGACACTGACCAAGCGCCTGGATAAAGCTAGTTCTGATTGCACATAGAGCCTCTTCGACTTGAACAGTTTCCATCTGTGACCACGTGCAAAACTTTCAATGTTTCGCTGAAAGAACTGCAGTAACTCGCTTCCTAGCTCTCCTCTTAGGATACGTCGAGCTTAGTCGAAATCGCTGCGACGGTGACGGTAATCCAGATAGAAATGGTTTAATCGCTGGAGTCGGTGAGGATAAGGTAGGCAACGCAGCGCTTGCATACATTTAGATTCACGGCATTGAACCATTTCGATCATTTCACATTCGGTCTTCGTGAGAGGCTGAGTAGTTGACAAACCGTACTCGAGAAATGGGCGAACATGTGAGGCAAACAAGGGTCTGAAGTTTTCTGGAGTAAGAAGGGAGAATGTTCTTAGAAAGGCATGAAGCATCCTGTAAGCAGCGGCGAGTCTTTTCCGGGTGTCCTCAGTTGTTTTTAATTAAGGAGACACAATGGCTCCAAAGTCTCCTTCCTGAGCAATATTTCTAAGCAAGAAACCGCCAATATGGTACACTCCGAATGGTTCATGAGCACCAAACTGGAGGACGGGACTTTTATACCGGTTAATAGGTAACTGCCATTTTATCAACCAGTCTTGGAGCCTGTAGAGTGCTGCTTGGAGCCTGTCGGCGTACTATAGACTGGATACTTCAGTCCAGTTTCAAGTCATCTGCATAAATCTAACACTCCGTCTGTAGATTGGACGGGTGGCCGTTAATAAATATATTGAATACTACATGACCAAGGACAGAACCCTGTACGACACCACCGGTCATAGGGAAAGGAACAGAATGCGTATCATTCACCCTTACATGCGCAGAGCGACTGTCCAGGCAATTGGAGATCCAGGAGAGAAAATTCATGGCAAACTCATTTCCACGGCGTCTGTAAAGAAGCCGCTCATACGGAACGTCCTCAAAAGCCTTGCTAAAATCAACAAACACAATATCCAACCGGTTGCCAACATGCAGTGATCTCACCCATTTTCCCTTGCCACAAGCAAGTTTGTGATGCATGAGCGAGCGCTTCGAAATCCATGCTGGGCAGTGGAGACAAAATCTAGCTTTTCGAGATGAAGGCATAGCGCGCGTTTTAGGCTCTGTTCCATAACTTCGTACAATACACATGTCAAGCAAATAATGCCATACTTCGCTGCATCTTGTCGGTTCCGTCTTTTATGCTTAGGCATGATTATGCCTGATTTCCAGGCAGCCGGAAGACGTCCAGCATCAAAAGGCTGACGGTATACCTGACAGATAGATGCGGGAATGTGCTCAAGTAGTGTTTTAAGGAACAATCGATGTACGCCATCAAGTCCAGGTGAAGAATCCGGATTTAAATTAAGCGATAGCTTCAGTACAATATCAGCGTTAACATCCAAGTGCTCTAGCAAGGATGGAGGTATGACAAGAATCTGTTAGGGGAAGAGGTTTCTGTTGAATACACAGAGGGAAGTTGTTTAACTAAAAGGTTGGCTTTTTCTGTATCTAAGTGAACCAAAGCATGCTCACGGGAACACAAGTCAGGGTCGCATCTGCCGGCTCTAGTACTACGTTTGATGTATGAGAAAAGCGCTTTGGATGTCGTCTGGACAGAGTAGCTAAAGACAGTTTGTACAGTTGACGTTTCTCCCGTTTCTGCAAAGTGCAAACGTTCCTGCTCATTTTATAGCGAGAAAACTTGAGATCTGTGTTAATTAAATGGGTTCCACGGTTTACGCCCTTTGTTCATAAGGGCTATTTATTGGCTATCTATCCAAGGTGGGCCTTTAGAAAACGGTCTTGTGTTGGATACAGAAATGCTCTGCTCGATGGTCGACATCAGCTGGGAATACAAATGCTTTCGTGCATCATCAACACTGAAATGCCCAGGATACTCCAATCAACATCGCTCGCAGCCGTTTTCAAACGAAGTGCGTCCAAAGGCCAAAGATTCGGACGGTAGGTACATGGGCGGTGGACAGCGAAGCAAAGTATACACTAAAAAGAAACAGCACAGGGAGCGCTTCCGCCGAGGGGCTAGATAGCATCCAAGTTTATGATGGCTGGTTGCGCTAACGAAAACGCAGTGTTTAAATGCGACGTGTCTGATCTGCGAAAATACGTGTTGGCATCATGACATATTGAAAAGGTTGCATTCCAGAACGGTTTCGAGCAAGGCTGCATTGAAGTGGTCGGATGGGCCATCAGAAGGAAGGAAATTCAAATCGATATCTGGTGCATAGAAATCCCCTGCGATAAAAAAGTCATTGCCATCGCCGTGCGTCCTGATCGAGTCCAATAAACTTGCTCCGGAACCTGTTGACGCCCTGCTGAGGACGCCGATCAAGAGAGCGCTATACCCGTCATACACCCGGCACCAGAGGGAAACAAAATTGTTGTCATGCTCCCTAATAACTCCACCCACATGCGATTTGAAGTCCGCGTTCAAATAGCGCATTAAGTCACCACGAGACCCTCCGTCATGGCGATCGGACCGGGTGAGGTGTTTTCTGGGGATAAACACCTCTGAGTCTGTGCTTTCTGGGAATAACTACGTTTCAGTGAAGGCCATCAGAGCTGTATGAGTCTCTGAGGTAAGCAAATGACCGCACAGTGGATAATATGCGCAGTCCGTTCTTATTGTTTGGTGTCCGAGGTGACGAGCGTGGGCTCCAAAGAGCTTCCGGGGTCTTCCAAAATACGCGAAAATGCAAAATATGGTGGTCTGTTTCACCATTTCTCCGTCTACTACGTAGCTCTTCCACAACCTTTTCATATAGATTCGATGCTCCGGAGAGAGGTCACGAAGTACGTGGGATAGCTCATATTTGAGAAGCGATGTCCTTCGCAGGACGCATCGGCCTTCCTCCTCCTCCCGGCAAACGGTTTTAAGGGGCGAGTTTTCGAGATATCTTGCTTTTTTACCACGATGGAAGGCAGATACAATACTGATCCCCTGTTCGCCTTCATCAAATAGCAACGTGAGCATCCTCTCAAGCAGTGTTTGGTCATCCAGTGTTCTTTCCGCAGGGGTTGCCTTTCCTATTCTCTTGCTTTCTAGGGGTTAAAACAACGGTCGCGAGACGGCTGGGTGCGTTCAGAAACTTGTGGCTAGCTAAGGGACGGATTTACCTTAAGCACTTTCTCTAGCTCGGATAGTCTGTCGAGAACTAGCTTCATTTGAGACTGAGATGATAACTTAGGGTTTGTTTTCTCGACGGGCTTAGACCTAGTCATAGCATTACTTGTAGCTGGGCGTTTGCAAATAGCAGCGGAGACGGCAATTTCCTTCACAATCGCCGTATATGGACTTGTTGTGGATTAAGTAGGCAGGACCTGTTTAGATGTACCCGAATGAGTAGTAGAAGGGGTTCAGCTTCCCTTACCCATGGGCTGATGCAACCGGAGGTAGATGGTGATGGTGAGCACAGCAGAAGAGCTTAATCGCGAATAGCGCCATGTTTCGTCGGAGAAAATTAATCAAGGTTCAACGCAGATAGTCCGGCGAGAAGCCGCCTGCTATCCAGTGAAGCACGACGGTTGTCGCAAAAGAAGTTAATGGCTGGCGAGGCGAATCCCAGAAAGAGCACATATTGAGCAAAACAGATGCCGCAGCAGGCAATGTGCATCCGACCATCATATGCAGTGCATTGCGCTGCTTTCGAACAGGTAGTGACATCGTTCATACAGGCCAAGCATTTAGACGTCACTGAAGACTGATTGCAAATATTCACTGAATGATTCTCCAACAACGAATTTGCTTACCTTTTCTTCGCCCAGAAGCCCTCAGAGGAACGTAACGCTCAGGTCTATGGAATTTGATTTTTCTTCGGCTGGACTTTAACTATTGCGGAGAAAATTTTGGATGATCATTTCGGAATAGCGTGAAAACGTGAAGGTCTAACAATGGCGACGGATAAGCACGTAAATATTACAAACTTTTTGGCCGAACATGTTCAAAGGCTGCTACTTGAGCAACAATCACAGATAGAAGCACAAATAAAACTGCTTGAAACAGACCCAGTGCTTGAACGCACAGTCAAACGGAGCAGATACAAGGGAAACGCAGGCCGTTTCCCTTGATCTTACGAATTCAATCAATGAATTTCGTTATGCTGCTGATTTCGAATGTACTTCTAATGCGTAGCCCAAACCCGAGGAGACATGTTCCGGACGAAGTTCAACCGTCAGGTTGCTTCATGGGCAGTACGTCTTTTGCTCCGCGATCTCGGTGCTTATGGTCCTTCAAGATTCGTTGACGATATCCTGCCCAAATAGCCGAACGACATTTTTTCAACGAAGTAGTGGCAACCCGCAAATAAATATTTGGTGCGTCTACCACTTTGTTTAGCATTCCTATCAATGTCCCCGCAATGCTAAGCGTGATAGGGACGTGTATAGGGCACTAGAAGACATGGGTAACCGTCAATGTAAAGTTTACAAGCTATGTTGTTTAACGGATGAACAGTTTAAGTGTCTCATATTTGGCAGTGCTATACAGTCTTTACGCGACGCGGTAATCCGCACTTGGCTCCTTGCTAAGTTTGAGCAAGATCCAGATTTGACATGGTGGTCTCGTGTAGGCAAGTGCAAACCGCTGATTACTTTGAAAAACGATACGGCTATGATTGAGCAGAGTCGCTCCAGCATTGCCGATACTGTGCACGCTGTGCAAAAAGCAAGAAAGGCTGGCTCGAACAAGCCTTTCAACAGAGCGACGAACAAGCCACCTACACCTTGTTGGTCATGTGGTGAATAGCATTTCGCACGATACTGTTCATTCAAGCGTCACATTGGTGATACGTGCCATAAAAGCGGCCACAGGGAAGACTTTTTTCCTTAGTCCCCGCCAAGATACATGAAGAAGTCCTGACGAAGGCAGAACTTCAGGAAGCCAGTCGCAGAATCACTATCGGTATTTGCTACGTTTTACCGTGATGCTAGAACCCCCGGCTGATTGCTCACTGTGCGCATCAACGGAACCTCGACCAGGCTGCAGTTCGATACGAGAGCAAATATAAGGATCCTTTCCAAGAACGCTTTGAAGCGCATAAAGAAGGCGAAGTTGGTTGATTCCAACAAAGTCGCCCACAACACATCCAGTGGACTGCCGAAGCTGATCGGAGAAATAACTTGCAACATTGCTTTCAACAGAGTGGAACAGTCCGGCTCCTGCTACTTGTCTGACCGAGTAAACTTGAACCACCTTGGCTTGACTGGATGGAAAAGTTACAAATGTTTGATGTTCCCATGAGCCGGGTTTGCAATAGAGTCCAAAACGACCCAGTCCATGCATCATTATCACTAGAAGACACGAGCAGATAGCTGAAGCAGAAGTTTGTCCCCTTGATTGAAGATGGTCTCGGTCACTGCATTAAGTTCAAAGCTTAGTTGTGCCTTCGCGAAGTAACCAACCCAAACTGCAGAGGAAAAGGACAGGTACCGTACGTTGCCATGGCAGCAGTTGACCAGGAGTGCGACTGACTGCAGCACGCCGGGGTCATCACGCCAGTAAACTACTCCTATAGGGCTGCGCCGATCGTTGCTATGAGACTGCGGAACGGTAATGGGTGTGTCTGCGCCGATTTTTCGAGTGGCCCCAATGCCGCGCTGGACGACAATCCATGCCCTCTGTGGATACCAGTGGATATCTTTGCCAAGCTGAATGGTGGGAAGTGTTTCCCAAGCTTGTTTTTTCCGATGCTTACCTCCAGCTCGAGGTTGATGAATGCTCGAAAGAATTCCTGACCATCAACACTCATCGTGGCTTGTACCAGTACAACAACCTTCCTTTTGGAGTGAAAACAGCACCACCCATCTTACAACAACTGATGGACACCATACTCGAGGGGATTTCTGGAGTCGCGGTGTACCTGGATGGTATCCCTTTTAATGGATCGGAAGGCAGAAGAACTAGTTGAGCAGGTCGCTAAAGTGCCTGGACGCATGCAGTCACTTGGTTTTGTATTCGTGAAGACAAGTGTTCATTTTTACACCAACCGTCAAGTTTCTCGGTTTCATTTTCTCAAAAGACGGTCGGCTGCCTGATTCAGCAAATATCCGAGCTATTTAAAAGATGCCCCCAACTGAGGACTTGCAATCTCTGCGTATGTTCTGTGAGCAAACCAGTCATCACAGGACTTTTCCGCCCGAACTGCCAAGCCTGCGTGCTCCGCTGAACAACTTGCAGAGATGGCCAAACCTAGAAATGGGCTCCAGAAGGCCAGGCTCCGTTCGAGCATGTCAGTTTGCTGCTGACTTCAGACCTCCTCCTGACTCACTTTGACCCGTCCTGAGAACTTATCCTCGTCACAGGTGCGTCCAGCCTAGGGACTGGTGCCGTACTTTCCCACAGGTTCTCGGATGGATCTCAGATGTGGCTCGCAAACACGGCCAGGACGCTGAGGAAAGCCGAAAGAAACTAGTCAGATCGCGAAGGAGGCAAGGGCCCTAGTGGTTGCTGTGAAGAAATTGCACAAGCTGCCCTATGGGCGCCGTTAAAACGATTTACGGACCACAAGCAGCTACTGACGATTTTCGGCTCAAGGGGGGAATTTCTGTCTATACGACCAATCGACTCCAACGACGTGTACTCAAAATACCGGGCTATGATTTTGACATCTGTTTTCCCTCAAGAGTTTCGATGCGCCAGGCAGATGCGTTGCCACGCTTCATTGATTAGCAGCAGAAAACACACGAGGACACCATCATAGCCTCAGTTGAGATCGAAGCTGATGTCAACTTCCTGGTGAGCGAGGCATTACATGGTCTACCGGTTGCGGCTGATGCTCTGCGTGCCACAAGGCTTTGAGATCCAATCCTGAAGAAAGATACACACTTCCACAGGACCAACTGGCCACCTTCGTGTTCAGCTGCTGAACTGAAGCAATTCTATCAGTGAGGACATTCGCTCTCCCTTGTGAACGACTGCGTCATGTATTTAGAGATAGTGGTCATTCCGCAGGCGTTGCAGAAAAGTGTAATGCGGCAGATCCATGCAGGAAACCCAGGATTCAACCGAATGAAATCGTTTGCCCGAAGTTATGTGTATTAGCGGTTTCTGGACAGACAGTTGGAGCAGCTAGCTGGAAGTTGTGGCAAATGCGCTACCGCTTCAAGGGCACCGCCGAAGACTGAACTCAACTCGAGGCCTAAACCAACTAAAACTTGGAGCCGTGTTCATTTCGACTTTGCAAGACCTATCAACGACTAGAACGTTTTCCTAGTGGTAGACGCTTGCAGCAAGTTCTCCGTAGAGTCCATCATGTGTAGCATGAAAACTAGCGCAATAGTCTCGTGGTTGCAACAAATCTTCAGCAGGTTCGGTTGCCTTGGAACCTTGGTGACATACAATGAAACACAGTTTACTTCGGCAACCTTCATGGATTTCTGCAAACTCCGATCCATCAAACACGTGCGGTCTTCACCACTGTACCCACAATCGAACGGCCAAGCGACGAGTTTTGTGGATACACTCAAACGCGTTCTCCTCAACGCAAGGAGGGAAGGAGACATAGAGAAGGTGTACGACGGCTTCCTTTTTCTGTATCGATCTACAAAACATCCACAAAGGCCGCGTGGAATACCACCAGCAGACTATGATGAAGAGAAAACTTCGCGTGCCATTTGTTGCCCTTCGGCTGACCACAGAGCACACAGCTGGTGAAGGGAACCTTAAGATAGAACGTGACTTTAATCTGCTGTATGGTGCTAAGCGACGTTCATTTAAATTGGGTCTCACAATACTTGTACGTGACTACCGGGAAGGACACGCCAAACATGCTAATAGCAAACGCGGGAACATCATTTACAACTTTCTGTTTGGAACGCAGGTATTCGTATGCCATGCAAAAGCAACTGCGTCCAACAACGTGTCAACCACAAGCACAAGAAGCCACCCAGCTACCACTTCATCTGCTGATGGACAGCTCTAACGTTTCTAAACAGCCTGTCAAAGTACCCTGTCATTAGTCGAATGATACCAAACCGCAGAAAACCGAACTAGAATCCAGGACACCACAGCCAAGGCGAGGGACCGGTAGGCGTAGAAACACGTTCAGAACGTTTCAGATCAATCCCAGGTTAACGTCATACACTGCGACAGCCGTTTCAGTACTGGGGAGCCGGGAACAGGCAAAAACATTAAGGAAAACCCCTTTCTTAAAACAATTATTCGATTAGCTTTGAGCGTGCATAGTGTTCGTTGATTCCGGAACCTTCCATTCTTTCATGTGATGGCCAGCATACGGAGTTTCTACAGGGGCTGCTGCTTTTATCAGTTGATCATTTTTTAGAAGCCGATTGCCATTAAGCCCCTATGTATTTGCCGTAAATCGAGCGCAGTTGTACAGCGCTTTGGCGGCGTTTTTGTTAATACATTTTCCGTGGTCAAGATCGTTAGACTTTCTTTTTCTTCGACTGGGTTAGAAATTTGAGGAGAAATTGTTGGGTAATTGATTCGGAACAGAGTAGAAACGTGACGTAAAAGCGTTAGTATAAATTTGTAAGAAGGAAGGAAACTGAGGATCAATTAAAAGCATTAGGAAGAGACGGAAATTTCGGAGCTGCAAGCTGGGTCGTCAAGGCGCCGTTTAAACTCTGTCACCATGGGAGACAATGCGCCATCCTCGCGTATCGCCTTAAAAAATGTATCACCACGCGAGAAAATAGTAGCAGTCCAAACCCAAACAGATCAGAACTTGCGCAACTTTAAGGGATGCCCGCCAAGCGTTCTTAACTGAGCATGATGACAAAGACAGAATAAGTCTGGGCCGATCCTCCATGTTAGTATACGATTTGTGAGTACTGTCTTTCCTCGAGGGCGGCGAAACTGCGACGAGAAGCTTTTTAACTTGAACAGTTTGTCAGGGTAGGATAGGTAACGCGTTTTTGTTCCCCTCCTCAAGACCCGCTCTACCACCATCCTGTCAATGGCCAGACAAGGAGGACAAGGCTGGACGCAGCATTCAAGGTGCGGTCTAAACAAAGTCCGTAATCTATTTAATAAACGTGTCTTCGGTCAACATCCCAAATAACCTACTGATCATCTAGAGAATTCGGAAGTCTTTGCTAGCCGCTCGTTTTCAGTTCTCGCTGGATTTGTAGCCCGGATGTAATGTAACACCAAAGTTAAGTTACTGCGATACATTAACCAACTCGTTCCCGCCAGGCATGTAGTGCGTCGTCGGGCCGTTTGATCCTACGGACATAATTGAACACTGCGTTTTGCTGGCATCTGTCACAGGACCGAGCACGTAGTCTGTCGAAAGCTTGTTGCAAAGCCTGGGAGCCACCAGATTTACTCACCGTGCACCAGAAATTCTAACTGTCCGCGAACACGAGGGTAGGCATTCCAGCCCTTCCGGCAGTTCGTTGCCGCGCACGGCAAACAGCAGCGGACCAAGGACTTATCCATGTGGGAAGCTGCTCAGAAGCGCGTGTCGGAAGGAAACGCTAGTTCCGACTCGAAAACACACCCCCTTCTTTCAAGAACCCGTGACAGCCATTGAACCACTAGTCCGGAGACGCCGCAAAGATGCATCCTCAGGGGAAAGACGAGAATGTGGCACGGAGTCAAACGCATTGGGTTGGTCATTGAACAGCACGCCCACCGATTGTCCCTGGTCAACAGATGTCGTCTAGCTCTCCCGGGCTACCAGTGTGTTCGTCATATAGGAATATCCTCTGTATAATCCATGCTGAAACGGGCCAAAAACGTTAAACGTCCTGAATTGGTTTTCAAAGACAACCCACACCAGCTTTTCTAGAAACATAACCGATACGCTAGGTTAAACTAATGAGTCTATAAGGTACAGTAAGGTGTCTGATACCTTTTTAAGGAGAGTGCAAACAACAGCTTCTTTCTAAAGAATAGGTAACGCGCGACTAGCAAAAGACTTTTCGAACAAGCGCTTTACCGGCCCACGATTCATTTGCTAATTCATCCGGCAACTACAGTTGAATGGCATCGATATTCTGGGCTTTGGTAGAATTTAGCTATAGCAGCAGTGAAAGCACATCGGCCTTTAATAAGGAGATATCAAACAAAAAAGTTTAGCCGGGACTATCTCCTTTAAATCGACAGTAGGTAAGTGGCTTTAGGGTAAACGTCTAAGTATACTGGACTCCTAGAAGACAGGCGTTGTAATAATCACGGTGCGCGGCAACCCCACTGGGTCCGTGGAACGCGGGTATGGAGGAATTGGCACGCATTCGTCTTTTTAAATAGGCGACAACCGTTTTAGGTTGGTCGCATCCGTGTTTGCTAGTTTCATTAAACGAGGAAGTCCAGCGTCCCTTGAATGCTGCTGACATGCTTTCCGTGCTGTTCGCTAAACCAGTAGGACACCGTCGGATTGAGCAGCAAGGTAGTTCCGCCAACACATGTTACACTTCAAGCTTCAGGAGGTCAACCTAAGCTCATTGGTGAGCGGCAGTGTGTTATGGTTTTTGGCGCTGTTCGGGCAAACGGTGTCGGATACATTACGGGAATGTCATATTTGAATCTTATTGGAATCGACTGCACCCACAAGCTCCACCGGTTCGACATTTCCCTGAGTCAAGTTTACAGTACGCTCCGGCTCGGATATACAGGCTCTCTTTTGAAGGTGACTAACCAAACAACAACCTAATCGAGCAGCTACGAAGGAACTTCCCGTCTGTGTTTTGCAACGACTTGGGAGGATGCACAAAGACTAAACCAAGCCTTACTCTCAAAGAGGGTGCAAACCCGTATTCCGACCCAAAAGACCGGTACCGTACGCTGCGCTGCCGATGGTTGATGCGGAACTTGATCGTTTGGATTAAGACGGCGTCATCCAACCTGTGAACTATTCAGCGTTGGCAGCACCTGTTGTTGTCATCAAGAAGACCAACGGAACCATTCGTATCTGTGCTGACTACTCTACGGGATTGAATGCTGCCTTGAAAATGCACTGGTATCCTTTGCCAGTCTCAGAATATTTATTTGCTAAGCTCAGTGGTGGCGTTTACTTTGCAAAGCTAGGTTTATCAGATGCTTAGCTTCAAATTAAAGTCGTCGATGCTTCGAAGGAGTTGTTGGCAATTAATACGCACCGAGGAGTTTACCAGCGCAACCGTTTGCCGTTTGGTGTCAAGTCAGCTCCCGCACTTTTTTAACGAATTATAGATACAATGTTAGCTGGGTTATCAGGAGTCGCAGCTTACTTGGACGACATCATAATCAAAGGGGATACCATTCGAGAGCTGCCAGAAAGATGGAAAGCAGTTCTCCACCGCCTTAATGACTACGGTTTCCACTTGAAAGCAGAGAAGTGCAATACTGGCATGAAGTGTGTAAAGTGTTTTGGCTTCATCATCTACAAGGATGGCTAGCGTCCGGATCCTTCCAACATAAGTGCCATAAAACAAATGCCTCCCCCTGACAATGTCGCGCAGCTCAGATAATCCTTGGGGTTTATCAGTCATTACCGCTCTTTTGTGCCCGAAATACATCGGCTAAGAGGATCGCACAATGAACTTCTGGTATAGGATCGCAAATTTATGTGGTCTCCTGAATGTCATGCCGCATTTGATAAGGTCAAGTTTATATTGTCTTCTGACCTATTGCTAATGCATTTCAATCCGGAGCTGGAGATCATAGTTGCTGCTGACGCTTCAGACTACGGAATTGGAGCAGTCATATCC
This sequence comes from Dicrocoelium dendriticum, assembly GCA_944474145.2. Classification (NCBI taxonomy): domain Eukaryota; kingdom Metazoa; phylum Platyhelminthes; class Trematoda; order Plagiorchiida; family Dicrocoeliidae; genus Dicrocoelium; species Dicrocoelium dendriticum. Next base: position 28,841,718 of record OX104069.1, read on the forward strand.
CACATTTTCCCCAATTGTGCTGAGAAAGCTGTGGCACATGCAGCCAGAGCACTCACCCAACCTGAACGTAATTATAGACAGATCGAGCAAGAAGCTTTGGCTATAGTATTTACATTCAAGGGATTTCACAAAACGCTCTACGGACAAATATTCATGCTGTTCACTGACCACAAAACCTTGGTCGAAATCTTTGGATCAAAGAAAGGCATTCCAGTCTGCACGGCCAGTCGTCTCTAACGCTGGGCAAATGTTCTACTTGGTTATGATTTCGTCGTCAAATATCAATCTACACACAACGTTGGTCAAGCAGATGCGTTACCTCGTTTAATTGGTACACCGCATCAAGAACCAGAGGATTTGGTAGTTGCTCAAATCTCCGTAGAACCCCAAGTATATCAAGTTGTCTGACTTTCTGTGCCTTAGCAGTGACGTTCGAAATGGTGCAGGAAGCGACCCATCATGATTACAAGTGATCGATTTCCACCTCAATGGCTGACCTAAGAGAGTTACAACGCCGGCGCTTCAGCAGTTCCATCAACAAAAGGAAGCACTATCAGTCGTCAGAAATTGCCTCCTGTTCTCAGGTCGCATCGTCATTCCTAACATCTTTCAAGAGAGAGTCCTCGACAATTCCATACTGGCCACCAAGGAATGAATGGCATTAAATCGCTAGCACAAAGCTATGTGTAGATAGAGCATTTAACCAAAAATTGTCCCCCATGTGCCAGTATATCTAAACAACCAAGGAAGACGGAATTGCAATCCTCGCCAACACCAACAGAACCATGGTCAAGGGTACATGTCGACTTTGCAGGTCCAATTGGCGGTCATCAATTTCTCAGCGTTGTCGATGCCCATAGTAAATGGCCGGAGGTGATTCCAATGTTGAGAACCACAGCAGCAGCCACTGTCACCGCTCTCCGACAGATATTTTCTCGTCTCGGTGTTCCCCACAGGTTGGTTTCTAACAATGGTACAACATTTACCTCATCTGCATTTGTCGTCTTCTGTCGCAGAAAGGCCATCGTCCACGTAAGGTTTCCACCTTTCCAACCACGTCCAAACGGGCAAGCGGGACGCTTTGTGGATACACACAAAAGAGCGTTGCTAAATATGAAGGGGGAAGGTAACTTGGAGAAGATTCTCGACACATTGCTTCTGACGTATCGCATAACTCCAAACCCGCAGACACCAAACGCCTTATCTCCGACTGAAACTTTGGTTCAAAGGAAAATCCGTGTGCCGCATGATGCCCTCAGACGAAGGAAGGATAAGTTACTGTCCCACAACTATCAGGTAGAGCGTCAATTCAACATCCGACAAGGTGCTCTGAAGCGAATTTTTAATGTTGGTCAGCAAGTTCTGGTGAGAGATTATCGCATCCACTATCCTAGATGGGCTACGAGTCTTGTGCTTTAAAAACATGGTAATGTGATCTACGGTATCCAGGTTGAGACGGCAATTTGGGTAAGACATGCCAATCAGCTGCTAGAGGTACGGACTGGCGGACAAGTGCAACAACAAGTACCAGCAGCGCAGTTACTTCTGGACATACTGGCTGACGCAGGTAAAGCGAAGACACCCTAACATGCCCCAACACAGCAAGCAAAACATTCGCCCCGAAACTAGCAGCACAGAGGCCGAAGCGGCGACGCAAATTCGTGTCATCCATGCAAGCCAACCCCAAGCTGAAATCGGATAACATAACTCAACGGAAGATGTGTTAGGAAGGAATACATGAGTCGAGCAAGCCAGCACTCAATCGCCGCGGCCGGCGATTCAAACTAATCCGCCCTGATTGGGGCGAACAGAAACCCAAACAGCAGAAGCAACCAATGAACGCTAGGTCAAAGTTTCTTTATTGGTTGTACGTTAACCTTTCCAGAGCTTTCCACGGTCGTCTCAAATACTATTCACGAACTTTCCATTTTACCTTCATTTTGAACGGGGTGATTCACTAATTCATTTTTGTTGCTCTGCTCGTCCGATCCGGTCTTCTCTCTGTCCTGTGTGGGGCCAGCGACTTCGGATTTGATTGGAAATTAAGCGTCCATTCAGGCCAGGGACAAACACTTCAGTGTCATTGCAACAAATTTAGCACGCCAGATGGTTGGAATCCTAGCCGAGAATTTCCCTTATACTCTACTAATTACACAGTCAAGTGAGTTAAATGCTTGATCACTGCCTTCAAGTGGCTGACCGCTGACGATGTTAGTTACGTAGTCGATTGACTAAGCAAAATAACATCAAGCATTGCCGGAAATTGCCTCTTTATGAACCGTGCGGGTTGAGTGACAAAGGGATGTAGGGAGGCTTGCAACTTCAGCTCCACTAGTTCGGCGGCTAAGCCGACGGACACAGTCTGACAGGAGTGGTCGGGCCGGCCAATCAACGGAAAGTTAGCCAAGCATCATCAAACATCGGTCTGTGGGGCGATTGTTAATTAGAGCAATAAAATTTCTGGAAGGGCTACCAGGACTTCTATACACTAACTCAATTTTAAAATGCAAAGAAAAGGTACACACTTCAACCGGGAGAGATTCAGCGGTCCCATCAGTTGTTTGGAACTAACCAGTTGTCAGTCAGCAGGTTGATTTAGAAGTCGTACCCTCATCAGCACTTCATTCTGGCGACAATTGGAAGAAGGCTGCTTGTCGGGGGTTTCGTATGATGTAGTTATTCCGCTGCTCTTTTGGAATCCTAACAGCCAATTTGTTTGTGAAGCTACTCTTGGCATTCGTCCGACCCTACCTAGAATATTACATCCAGGCTTGTCCACCATGTCTTATCTGAGGCAAAATGGACTTGGAAGGTGTGTTACTAGTTATCACCCGGTTAGCATAGGGTATACGGGGCAGACGTATCCTGAACGCTTGCTCATTATGGGGATGTACTCCATGCACTATCGAAGGATTAGTTGAGACCTGATCCTTACTTATCGTATTTTGAAGGGTAAGATCGGCCTGGAGTTGTCAGGGCTATTTAGTTCCACTACCTCACCTAAGCTTCGCGGTCATCCACTGAAACTGTATAAACCACGGTCTGATAGGATTAGGACGGAAACTCGTCTGTCGCGCCGCGTTCTAGATCTCTGGAATTCGCTTCCAGATCACGTGGTTAGGGAACCTAAAGTTAAGGGTTTTGCGCCCAGCTCGATGCTCTTGGGTGGCAACACCATCCCTTTCCTTTTTCCTAACTGACTCACCTTCACCTTGTAGTTTTTTTTAATGAATATCTTGGTATTCTACTCGCTTAGCTCTTTCCACTTTCTCTTTTTGCCTTCTGAGTTTACTTTTTTCTTCTCACTTCAAGTAACCGGCCCAGCGGGGACTGCTAGGGCAGGATACGTGGGCATTGATTGGTTGGACAGAATGTGATGCGGTCTCTGTTTTAGGTCCATTAGTATTTCAAAGTCCGCCAACTCCTGCTTCAACGACCTGCTGAAGCAGGAACAGTCATGGCATAACCCCATTGTTCCAATCCCTCTTGAACTTGAACTTACTGCCATGCTTCCTGCTGAACGCACGTTGGACGATCTTCAATTGTTTAAAATGTGCGTAACGAAACTTCTTCCTCCCGGTTTTCCAGGCGTTACTGTCAGGAAGCCGATTAGACTGGGGAACGTCACCGTTAAAGTATTAAACCCTCGACCGCGGCTACTTCGTGTGGTACTCTCTACCCCGGAGGAACGCAGCGCTCTCATGCAGTTTGCGTTTAAGCTGAAAGGTACAAATATTAGCGTTCAGCCGTACCTTCCGCTGGCCAATAGGCTGAAGCTAATGGAGGCCTCAAGGACCACAAAAGTAGACGTGCGGCCGGTGAACAGGTTCTCCGGTTATTGCGTTTTCAGGTGGTCAGCCAGCGGTCCTTCTCCGCCCTACCACTGTCAATTCTGATAGCGCACGACCCAGGTCTGGATCTAACGAATACCTTCAGATAGGGCTAAGTAATGTGCGCAGCCTAAGGAATAAGGTGTACGAGTTAGGTTTGCTTGTAGATGGGTCTCATCCCGATATACTCGCATTCACTGAAACGTGGCTGTCTCAGGACATCACGGATGGTGAAGTACATCTATCTGGCTACGCACTATTTAGATGCGATCGCTCTGCCAGCCGACAGGGAGAGGGCGTCGCTCTTTATGTGAGCTGTAGACTTGACGTTTTGAAAACTTGCTTACTTCAGTCGGCAGCCAAGTCTGTTGAAGCTCTGTCGGCTGTTATTAGCACATCCTCGGCTCAGGTTACAGTTGTAATTGTGTATAAAAGCCACGGGAGCATATCCAATGAGGTACTTGAATTCATTCGCTCCCAGTCCGCCAATAAGTGTTTGGTGATGGGCGACTTCAACCTCCCAGAGATTTGCTGGGCAGATCTTTCTTGCGACTCAGCGTCAGGCACATTCGGCGCTGATCTGCTTGAACTTACGCTCCAAGTATCTTTGCACCAGTTCATTGACCTCCCCACTAGGTACATGGACTCCCAAGTACCGTCTATCTTAGACCTTGTATTCGCTAAGTCACTCGATTTTGTTGATGATATTACTTACGGACGTCCACTGGGTTCCAGTGATCATGTTTGTTTTCTCTTCAGTTGTACTCTGTCTAGACGCTACCAGAGTACTGTTGAGTCTCGCCCGAACATATGGCAAGCAGACTATCAATCCATGAGTGCCAAGGCTTTGGGTTTAAATTGTGAGATCTCAGACGACGGTACTGTCGAGGTTGCCTGGGATAAATTTAAGTCTACCTCACAGAGGTCTCTGCTCCCTTCATCCCAGGCACAAGGAGAAAGGAAGCACGAGCACAGCCGCACTGGATAGATCCCACGGGCAGGCATCTGATCACAAAGAGGTCTAGATGTTGGCGGACTTACCGAGATGCTCCGTCCATCGATACTTATGACAGGTACCGTAAGGCTAGAAATAGGTGGAAGCAACACCTAAGGGATGCTCGGCTCAATTTCGAGAAAGGGTTAGCGGACGAAGCTTCGGAGAATCCAAAAAGATTCTTCGCTTATGTCAAAAGGCGCTGCGGTTTGAACATGTCAATTCCAGTATTGATGCGTGATGACGGTACTCATGCGCATACTGACTATGACAAGGCCTGCGTACTCAGTGGGCAATATGCGGCAGCGTTTGTAAGGGAAACCTCTATGACAGGCGTTGAGCTGGTTTGCAGGACCCCAGAGGGTTCAGAACTATCTGAATTTATTGTAGCGGAGACGGAAGTTCGTAGGCTGTTAGAAGGGCTGAACCCTTCTAAGGCCTCTGGGCCTGATTTCATTCACCCGAAACTGTTGCATGAGTTGGCTGCGGAACTAAGTAGACCGCTCGCTATTGTGTTTCAGAAATCGCTTGACAGCTGTGCATTGCCCTCCGAATAGAAGGAAGCTGTCATCTGTCTCATCTTCAAAAATGGGAACAAGGGTCTGCCTGCAAATTACAGGCCAGTTAGTCTGACGAGTGTAGTAGTCAAACTCCTCGGGAAACTGGTGAGAGATTCATTGGAGAGTCATCTGAGTAGAGTTAATCTACTTAGCAATGCGCAACACAGATTCCGGTAGGGATTTTCTTAGCTGACGAATCTACTGGTGGCCCGCGGAACTTGGGCGGATGCAGTGGAAAACGGCCACTCGCTGCACGTGCTTTTCGTTGACTTTACGAAGGCATTTGAAAAGGTTACCCCGTTTGAGACTCGCGCAAAACTGTCCACCTACGTCGTACCTGGCCGCGCCCTTCATTGAGTGACTGCCTTCTTGGAGGGTAGAGAACAGTGTGTACGGGTAGGCCGGGGCCTATCGTTTAGGCAGTTTGTCCTCAGCGGCGTGCCGCAGGGCTCGGTCCTTGGCCCGCTGCTGTTCTCTATATATGTGAATGACTTATCCGCGGAGCTTGAGGTACCATGGCTGCTATTTGCTGATGACTTGTAGCTGTGAAACCTTGTCAATGTTCCTGGGGGTTCCAAAGCTATGCAACGAGCATTGGATAAGCTTTGGGACTGGTCTACTTCATGGTTATTGCCCATAACTCAGGCAAAGTGATCCGTTCTTCGAATTCGAAGAGTTGTCCTCCTACGAAGTACGTGGTCGGTGGGGTCGCACTCCTCCGTGTATCTAGCCAGGTTGACCTGGGCGTCGTACAGTCTTCGGGTTTACACTCCGGCGATAACTGGAAGAAGGCCGCAAGCAGAGGTTTCCGCATGTTGTGGTTAATACGACGTTCCTTCGGATTCTTGACGGGCGGCATCTTTACGAAGCTGTTCTCGGCATTCGTTCAGCCTTATTTGGAATACTGCGTCTAGGCTTGTCCGCCCTGACTCGTCCGGGACAAAATGGAGCTAGAGAGGGTTTTAAGAGTGGGTAATAGGTTAGTCGAGGGATTACGGGAACTGACGTACCCCGAGCGTCTACTTAGTTTGGGAATGCATTCAATGCATTACCGAAGGCATAGAGGAGACCTAATCCTAACCTACGGTATCTTAACTGGGTAGGTTGGTCCAGATTTATTTTGGCTGTTTAGTCCCGCTAGATTGTCGGTTCTACGCGGTCATTCCTTGAAGCTGCATAAACCGCGGTCCGATCGGATTAGGGCGGAACTCCGGCTGTCACGCCGAGTCATCGAGCGCTGGAACATGCTTCCGGAAAGTGTTATCAGGGAATCTACAGTTAAGGGGTGTGAGCGGCAACTTGACGCTCCTGGGTGGCAACACGAAACCTTTCCATTTTCCTGAGTAACTCGCATCTTCGTACTTCCATTTTCTTTTCTCTACCTTTTTTCACGCCTTGGTATTATTTTCTTAATTAAAATGCACTTTCTTATGCTGTACCATCGATTTCTCTTCCTATCATTTGCTTACTTCACGTGACTGCCACAGCAGGGACTGCTAGGGCAGGAAACGTGGGCATTAACTGGTTGGCCAGGGTGCGATACGGATGTTCTGTTTTAGATCCATCAATAACTGAGCACTTCATCAATTCCTGGCTCAACGATCCACTCAAGATGGAACACTCACGGGATTCTCCTACCGCTCCAGTCACATCTGAACTGAACTGAACGCGGCTCGTTTTGGTGCCCTCGGTTACCAATAGCAACCATCAAATTGGTGCATTCAAACACCAACTTTCAGGTTAAGCTGGCTAAAAAGTACACACCTCCACGCAATTCTAATATCCTTCGCGGAGCCAATCGGATAGCTTCGCCATCTTGAATTCACACCGATGTAGTCTTGGCACCCACTGTGGAGGACTTTATGACCCGCTTGGACTGTCACCTGGGTAGCGTGCTGCACAACGGTCGATGCAAGGAGTAATAAATAACAGTCCCGGGGTACATCCGACACTGGGAAATAAGAGGAGTGGTATGAACAAACGTCCGCGTGTGAACATGGAAAGGAAATTACGAATAGATGAGCAATAATGCCATAATGTGATGTTAAACGTTAAAGCATGTATGTGTTGAAATGGGCGACCGAAGGTCGAATGAGGTAGTCAGGAAATACGAAATCATGGTTGCCATGACAGCAACCGTCGCTGCGTGAATAAATGGTGATGTATTCTGAAATGGAAGATATAGCGAGAGGTGACACTGATAAATGGTAGCTGTAGTACCTGCGCTATGTTTTAAAGGAATTAAATCTTCTTAAAGGGTTCGGAGGCAAGTGATATTTGGTGATGTTTACGTTTAGGGCACAAAAATGTACGTATCAAATAAAAGATAGTCTTTTATTTGATACGCTTCATGCGTGTTAGGGAAAAGGCAGCTGAATAAATTGGTAACTGTTATAATGCCGTGTGTGGTGTGGTATATAACTATTTTAAAAGTTTCACACGGCTACAGCTAGGGAAGTGCGGATTGAAACTCCATATTTCACGCATTTGTTTACAGCATGGGTGAAAGTAAATGTAGTTTGCAACCGTACAAAGGTATATTTCACGGATTATCAACAAATGATTTCTTTCGTAATTTGTAATGTATGGGATAATTAATTTGGGCAGAATTTTATAGTGGATGGATACGCAACACGTGATAATAGGTGAAGTTTTGTAATGTACTTTAAAGGGAAATGGCAAGTCCTAGCGATATAGTTCATCCCTGCAATCGATGAACGCTATTTCTATCTAGGAGATTTCGATGTACATGGTTTTTGTAATATTATATATTTTTGTTATGATATAAAATGTATAAAATATATATATAATGCTTTTATATATTGATTGATTTTATATATGTTGATAATATAATTATGTTATTTAGTGTATATGTCATATTTAGGTATATGGTAAATATTTTTATATTTTTCATTGACTTGTAATATGTTACATGGCATATATCTCGAATGTAAATGGGTAATGAAACATAATGGCCAGGTATTTATAAAAATCCTGTTCCGGTTACTGTTTTAATGCCCCACTACTTGAATTAGTCCATGTTCTTCGTACGTCAGCGGGCTTAGTTTATCACGTGAGAGTCGCTGCAGGAAATATATGAGTTAACTGTTGTGTGTTATTTCACTTGTTCGTTACGGTTTACTTCTCTCCATATATGCTTGCGTAGAGTTCCATCTAGCAGCAATCATTATCAGGCAAAGCTTGTTGTAAGCGACAATTCGCTTTGAAGGGCCTTGAGCCAACGCGTATCCAGCCAGTCAAAGAACAAGAACACTGGACAAGATGACGGTACTATTAACGAACAATCAGGAAGCAATAATATTACAAACCTCAATAGTAGCGCTTCCACTCAACGCAGTTTCAAAAGAGATACAATTCGGTCCAAGAACAACAAGAAAGGGTTCAGATCGTCAATGCGATACAGAATACAGAACACTGGTTATATAGGACAAGTGAAGTCAATGCGATTGGTCAAACACAGACCGGATGAAGGCCGGATGCGTGAAATGTGAGTGTGTGGGATGATAAGTACATTGCTCATGATCAGTGCGAGAATAATTGGGGTGATTGTTGCCGTGGTAAGGGCAGAGATAATTGAGGTGATAGTTGCGGTGGTAGTGACAAAGATAATTGAGGTGATAGTTGCGGTGGTAGTGACAACGATAATTGAAGTGATAGTTGCGGTGGTAGTGGCGAAGATACTTGGGGGATGGTAGTTGCGGTGGCAATGGCGAAGATAAATGGGGAGGGGGGCGATAGTTGCGCTCGGAGTAGTCCACACTCGATGGTTGGCGGATGGCGGAGTTGAACACAGGTCATGGAGAATCCTACACTCCCGCCAAATTTCGGACAGAAATTTCACTTCGGAATCTTGAGGTACTCTGGTTCACCCTAACCTGCTCCATCCACTATGGAGAAGAGTAGGACTTACAACGGTACGCCTAAACTTCTCCACTTCGGTCTGTTGAACTCACGGTGGTCCTCCCTTAGGCAGCAGGTCCGAAAACCCACCTCCCACTTGCGGAGAGTCAACAGCCGGGACTGACCCCTCACCCCATTCACTGCCTTCGATAAGACAGATCTTTCTAACGTCGCGCTCAACCACGTTCCCCTTTATTCTAACCGACACTGTCCTTACTAGGCCGTCCTCGGAGGTCTTACAACTCTCAACCACTGCTAAAGGCCAACTATCCCGACAGAGTGAATCCGAAGTAACTAAAACCACATCTCCAGGCCTAAAGTTGCGTTGTACTTTCAGCCACTTTTGCCTCAGGTGCATTAATGTGAGATATTCCTTGCTCCACCGTTTCCAAAATAGTGTGGCCAGGTAGTTAGCTTGTCTCCAACATCGTGTATACCTGTTACAAAGCGTTGCTGGTGCTATTCCCTCTGTATTCGGTCTTAGTAACAGCAAATCATTAGGCGTGAGAACTGGCTGGTCAAGAGAGTCTGCCGTTAGCGGGGTAAGAGGTCTACTGTTAATGATGCGCTCTGCGTCGGTGAGAAACGTAGACAGGGTTTCGTCGTTGAGGGTCTGTTCTCCTGCTATGGAAAGCAGCACTCGTCGTACTGATCTGATCATCCTTTCCCATATACCTCCACGGTGACTAGCATGGGGTGGATTAAAATGCCACTGGACCCCTTTACTTAAGAGTTTGTCATTTATGTTAGCCTGGGACCAGTTTTTTAGTATTTGGCGCAATTCGGCTGCGGCACCAATAAAGTTTGTGCCGTTGTCGCTGTATATTTCGTCCGGGGTGCCTCTTCGTGAAATGAACCGCAGTAGGCACATAATAAAGGAGTCGGTGGTCAAAGAGTGCGAAACCTCGAGATGTACCGCCCTCATTTGTAGACAAGTGAATAGACACCCATATCGTTTTTCTTGCTTTCGACCGTGTTTGATGAGTATAGGACCAAAGTAGTCAATTCCAACGTGTTTGAATGGATGCCATCCCTTATCAACCCTGGCTGCTGGCAACGGTGACATCATCTGTTGACCAGCGGTTGCCAACCGTTTCCTACACGTCCAACACTTACCGATCACTCGCTTGACAGCAGATGCCCCTTGCACAATCCAATACTTCCGACGGATGCTTGACAATACCTGAGAGACCCCAGAATGACCCTCAGCGAGGTGATAGAAGTTAATTAGTGTCACTGTTAATGCATGCTTGGCAGGCAAAATCATCGGATATTTTGCCAGGGAGTCAGAGGCAGAATACGCTAATCTACTGCCGACACAGAGTATACCATTGTGTAGAATGGGGCACAATCGCTTCAAAGTCCCTTCCACCAGCTTTGTTGCACGTGCTCCCTTTCCTACACATGCGCTGACACTCTTTATTTCCCGGGCATAACAGCGCTGCTGTACTAACCGAACAACATCTCTTTCTGCCGCAGAAATTTCGGTTAGGCTAAGAAGCCCCAAGGGTATCGACTGCTTTGTGCCGTTATTTAACTGGTATCTGATAAACATTTTGAATCGAGACAGCCAAGCCACCGATTTCAATAGCTGGAGCCAGCTAGAGTACCTTCTGATCAACATATGTAGAGGGGGCTCTTCGGATACCGCCAAAACATGGGCCATCGTGCGTTTATGTTCCACACTATCTGGCGTAGGGAAGGATTTTATAGATGCGGGCCACTGGAGTTCGCAACCCCACAGGAATTCAGGCCCAGAGAACCACTGCTTCAACCGAAGGCTTGAAGACACGCCACGCGACAACAGGTCGGCTGGATTGTCTTCCGACTTTACGTGCCGCCATTGATTTGGTGATGACACTTCATGGATAGCCGACAGGCGATTCGCGATAAACGTACTGAACCTAGTGGACAGGTTATTTATGTAATACAATACCACCATAGAATCTGTCCAAAAAAGAGACTTCTCGAAATTAATCTTTGACCCTCGAGTCACATCTTCAAACACGCGGATGGCGAGCTTGGCCGCTGTTAGCTCTAGCCTGGGAATGGACACGGATTTCAGGGGCGCAACTCTAGATTTCGCATACAGCAGACAACAATGTATACTTATGCCTGAATTGCCGAAACGTGCATAGGCGACTGCTCCGTAGCCCTTCTCTGAAGCGTCGCAGAATATGTGAAGTTGTGGCGGCTGGGTTCCTTGGTAGCATCCGAGTACACATCTCGGTACCTTTATGGTACCTAATTCTCGCATTCCTGTCAACCAATTTTCCCATACAACTTCATCTGTTTGGTCGATAAGCTGGTCCCAGCCGAGTTTATCCCTACACAACTTCTGTAAGAGGATCTTGGCGGGCATGATACTTGGAGCAACCAAACCAAGGGGGTCGTACATGGAGGAGACTACGGACAAAATCGATCTTCGTGTCTTCGGCGCATCCTTTACTGCGAACCTGAACAAGAAGGCGTCCTCCACCGCATCCCATTCTATGCCTAAAGTTCGTTGCACCTGTTTAGCTTCTCCGATATACTTGATTGGGCTTGCAATTTCAGTGGCTGGCAAAGTCTCAAGCACCACCGCACTGTTAGAAACCCACTTTCGAAGCTTAAATCCAGCTTTACCAAGTAATTCCTGAATTTGTACAACAAACCGTACCGCTTCAGCGACACAAGGCAGTGAAACCAAACAATCGTCAACGTAAAATCCGTTCATGACGGCGTCTGACACACTTCTGTCATACCGATCACCCCACTCTTCCGCTGTTCGGCGCAAGGCGAAATTGGCACAAAAGGGGGATGACGTCGCTCCAAATGGATGGGCGGTCATCTGATACTCCAGCGTATCCAATTCAAAATCACTGTCTCTCCACCACAAGAAACGCAAGGCACCACGATCATTCTCTGGCACCTTCACTTGCATAAACATTTCCTCAATGTCCGAAACCACTGCAACTCTGTTGTTTCTGAAACGCATCAGAACCCCTATGAGGCTAGAAGTGCTGTGGGGACCTTGTAACAATTGATCGTTTAGGCACAGGCCTTTGTACCTTGCAGCGCAATCAAAAACAACCCTCAGCTTATCGGGTTTTTTAGGGTTTATCACAGCGTGATGAGTTAGGTACCACCTTGGAGCATATCGGGATTCCAGCTGATTTGTTGGAACACGCACCGCATACCCTTTGCTGATGGTAGCCTCGATGGCTGCAGCGTACCTTTCACCGAGTGGGCAGTTGGTTATCAAACGTTTTCGCAAGCACTGTAGACGCCGAAACGCTATCTCGTAATTATTCGGCATCAGGACCGGCGAATTTCTCCAAGGAAGACCAATCTCAAAGTGACCGTTTACCAAATGCACCGAATTTTGCGCAATAGACAAGGCGGCGTTATCTTCTACTGAAGGTGCATGATCGCCTACATCTACACGAGAAAAGTCGTTGTTGTACAATCTCTCTAACTGTTCTTCAACTGTCGGCCGACTAATATGGCAATATTGTACGGAATCAATGGCAGTTCTGCCTTCTCCAACTGGGCCTAGCAACGTCCAACCGAGTAAGGTTTTCACAGCAAAAGGATGATTTCTCTCCCCAAGACGTTGCTCTAAATGCCAGTGTGCCTCTGGCACGTTAGTACCTAACAGTATTCGGATCCGACTATCCCGGATTTCCTCAAATGGTATATCCGCCAGGTGTGGCCACTGGCGCGCCAAATCCCTCTTCGGGGTTATAATGGGTTCCAAGGGCAGTCTTGGCAAGCAGTAGGCCTGCCTAACGGAAATCGAACCCGTGCCATCTAGGGATGACAAAGTGAAACCTACGTAACCCGCTTCGATCGAGGATGTGCCCGACATCGTCGTGAATTCCAAACGACTTGGTGTGACCCCGATGCCGGCTTCTTCCATAAGTCCTTCTTCTACCAAAGTTACATTCGAACCTGTATCTAACAAGGCATATGTTTCCAATAATCCTCTTTGGCTTTCTATACGCACTGGTACCACTCCCAAACACACCTGCTGCTGTGCAGTGAAGGTAGCAGTGCAAGTGTTTGCTACGGTCGGTGAAGTTACTTGTCTGGACTCTGAGTGAAGCAGTGGATGATGACGCCCTCTGCAATCTGGCACATTACAATCTTTACCATTTTGACAGGTGGCAGATCTGTGACCTGTTCCTAGACACCTAAAGCACCCACCTCTGGACTTCATGAGCCTCCACCTGCTAGGAACATCCAAAGAGAGAAAACTACGGCACGAGGCCGTGGCATGATCACTACCACAATTCAAACACGCTGTTTTAGGAGAGGCACCTGACCAGGTGTAGAGGACGTGGCTACGATCGTTTCGTCTGTGCTCTACTAGCGGTGGTCTGGCATCTAAATGCTGCCGCGACGCATTTGACGAAGCGATTTGACCGAATCTACTTCGCGCAACACGAGATTCCGCGGCAACGAAATCAGCCAAGTCCTTGAAATCGACCTCCCGCCCATCATGCGTGATCGAATCTGCTACCCTTGCCCACCGGGCCTGAAAACTGCTGGGTAAAACACGCACTACTCGTTCAATCGTTGCAATGGAATTCAAGTCCGCAGTAAAGTTCATCTGCGACAGAGCGATGTAACAATTTTCCATTTTCATGGACAATTTACTCAATTCATCTGGGTTGGCAGAGAGTGGCCTCAAGCCAGTCATGAGACCATCAATTAACGATCTGGCTACGACATGGCTTTCTCCAAAGAGTTCACGGAGAACCTTTCTCGCTCTATCGTAGGCCACAGAGGGAGGCAACATCACACATTCACTGATGGCCTCCTTGGCATAGCCACGACAATAATGAATCAAATAAAGCAGTCGCTGGCCACTGTCAAACACGCGGCTTTCGACGTAGTATTCGAACTGCTTTACAAATTTCCAATACTTAGCAGGGTTACCATCGAAATATTCTAGTTCAACCTTTGGCAGATCTAGCTGTAGGCACTGCTGTGACACTAACCTACCCCGATTGGCTCTGTGATCGTACGCCTCGGCTGCCGACAACTGACACTGATCAACAAAAGCGCCTATACCCTGATTCCTCTCATCAGAACTAGGGGCCGATATCACTTTAAGATTAGAGTGGACATTGCTTTCTTCCAATTCTACTCGAAGCTTGGCCATTTCTAATTCAAGATCTACTAAACGCTTCTGCTTATCCAAGTCTGACTGTCTTTTTATTAACTCCGCTACAGTCATTACAGCGGACGAACGACGGGAAACAATACTATGCTCAATCTTATGGCTAACATGTGAACCAGAGCATGAAGCACCATCATGATATTCATCAATGACTTGCCGGTATGCTGCATCATCCATGGGATTTTTAGAGGTAAAATTCCTTGCAGACATTGTCCGACGGGATTGAGTGAGTTCCAATTCACTTCAAGGCGTAAAGAACCGTCAAATTCTGGAATCCAGTTGAAAGCAAACGAAATGCTGTTGAGTACGGCACTCGAAACTTCAAACTTCACTCCAAACGAGGAAGCAGTATTGAGTACTGTAAGCGACAATTCGCTTTGAAGGGCCTTGAGCCAACGCGTATCCAGCCAGTCAAAGAACAAGAACACTGGACAAGATGACGGTACTATTAACGAACAATCAGGAAGCAATAATATTACAAACCTCAATAGTAGCGCTTCCACTCAACGCAGTTTCAAAAGAGATACAATTCGGTCCGAGAACAACAAGAAAGGGTTCAGATCGTCAATGCGATACAGAATACAGAACACTGGTTATATAGGACAAGTGAAGTCAATGCGATTGGTCAAACACAGACCGGATGAAGGCCGGATGCGTGAAATGTGAGTGTGTGGGATGATAAGTACATTGCTCATGATCAGTGCGAGAATAATTGGGGTGATTGTTGCCGTGGTAAGGGCAGAGATAATTGAGGTGATAGTTGCGGTGGTAGTGACAAAGATAATTGAGGTGATAGTTGCGGTGGTAGTGACAACGATAATTGAAGTGATAGTTGCGGTGGTAGTGGCGAAGATACTTGGGGGGTGGTAGTTGCGGTGGCAATGGCGAAGATAAATGGGGAGGGGGGCGATAGTTGCGCTCGGAGTAGTCCACACTCGATGGTTGGCGGATGGCGGAGTTGAACACAGGTCATGGAGAATCCTACACTTGTGGTAACGTGTTTTACTTCATGTATGGACGGTCATGATACATTGAGCACTGGAATACCTTGAATAATTCCGGGATCTGATGACCTTATGCTATGGGATGTTCTTAATTTTCCTGGAGTATGCGAGGCCATACAGTATGCGCTGGACAGACTCTGGGACTGGTCTACTTTGTGGCTTGTGCTCATAAATCAGGCTAAGGTTTCCGTTCCTCGTATGGAAGCAAATTTTTCGCTTTTCAGGTACGTACTCGGTGTGGTTAAACTCCCCCTTGTCTCCAACCACGTAGATCTAGGCGTCGTTCATTCCTCGTGTTTGCATTCTGGTGACAGCTGGAAGAAGGCCGCAAGTACGGGTTGCAGAATGTTGTTGTTAAATGGACGTTCGTTCTTGGTCTTAACGGCCGACATATTGGTGAAGCTGTTCTTCGCTTTCATCCGCACCCATGTGAAATGGCGCGTGCAGGCTTTCTCGCCCTGCCTTGTTCGGGACAAAATAGTGCTCGTGAGGGTTGTGAGAGTAGGTACCAAATTGGTCAAGGTGTTACGGGTGCATTCTTACCACGAGCGTCTACTTAGCTTGTGTATGTATTCAATGCACTTGCGATGAGTTCGAGGAGACCTAATGGTTACTTGTCGCATTTTAACAGGTAAGGTTGCACCGTACCTGAGCTGGCTATGTAATGCGGCTAGGTTGCCTAGTCTTCGTGGTCATACCATGAAGGTAGACAAGCGGCGTTGTGACCGGATCAGGGCGTAAACTCGGTTATCGCGTAGAGGTATCGAGCGCTGGAACTCGCTTCCAGAAAGTGTATTCCGTGAACTTGCGGTTAAGGGTTTTGAGCGTCGGTTCGACGCAGTTGGGTAGCAGCATGAAAACTTCCCTTCTCCTGAGCACATCCATCTTCAAACTTTAAGTTCTGATTCATTCACTGCAATTTTGTGTTATCTTTCAATCTAATGGCTTTCATTCCCCATCATCTTACATTTACTTTATACTTCCTGCCTACTTAACGTAACTTACACTACCGAAACCGCTAGTGCAGGAAAGGTGGGCAGTAATCGGTTGATCATAATGTTTTAGGAGTTTCCTTTAAGATCTACCACGACCTACCATCTTCTCATTTCCTGGCTTAACGATTTGCTCAAGTAGGAACACTCAAGGGATTTTCCTATCATTCCAGTCGAACTGAATCTAAATCTGAACACCCCTACGCCTCCCTGGGCAAACCGTTAATGCCCACGTTTGCTGCCCCATCAGTGCCTGCTTCCGCAATCACGTGAGATAAGTGAAACATAGGAGGTGAGAAATGAAAGGCATGGAATAAAGAAGTGCACGTTAACAAAGGAAAATGATATCAATGCTTCAGAAGAGGTAGAGAAAAGGAGTTTGAAGGACGAAGGTCTGAGTTACTCAGGGTAATGAAACCGTTTTGTGTTGCCACGCGGAAGCTTCAAGTCACCCTTGAAACTCCTGAACGCCAGATTTCCTGTTAACACTGTGCAGAAGCATGTTGAATTTCGGTTAGTGCACCTTCAAGGAGTGACCGCGTTGAGTGGAAAATGATACCGGGAGTATGTACCTCAGATACATTATCACCGAGCTTCGCAGTGAAGACGCACGTTGTTCACTTTGGGACCGCCTGTTTTTGACGTTCTTCACGGCCTCCCTAACCTTTAGCCCATGGCCTACCGGAGGTTGCTGCTGAACGCCAATGTGTTATCTAATGCTACTAACAAACATGATGCCACGTATTACTGATGGGATAACAGAGTGCCAGAAATGGAGAAAATGCAGGACCATAAAACGGGTGGTCTTTTAAGCAACCGCAGGTAGAAGCGGCACGCAAGGTAAAGGAAAGGATAAGCCATTAGTCACAGGCAAAATGCTCGCGCACGTATGGGTGAGGTAATTCATACTCATCCACACGCGGTGGATCACTAAGCAACTGGGAGGTGATATGGTATTAAAAGATGCATTTTGAGCTCAAGGAAAACATATACCATGTATTATGCGTCATGCGTGCCTCTTACCTTGTCAACGCAGGTTACCCCGGTGCCTTGCAAAGCGTAATCTTTATCTCGGTTGCTTAGAAGATGGGGCTGTCACGAAGAAACGGGTAAGTAAACGTGTGTCCTAAAAAGGCAGCGGAATTACGGGTGCTTCTGATGTCCGTATGCACACCTGATCACCCCCATTATGCGTGATCCCGTTACCGAGGTTGGCGTACGTGACGTAAACATCATGTAGTGGAGGCACTGCATATGGGAGCAGTGGGTGTTTATAACTATCAAGCGGAAGCAGTGGATAACACGGTGATAAATGAACGAAAGAGGTAGCAATATGAAAAAGAAGAACTTACATACACCGATGGCAGGTAAAATGTTCCTGTCCACTGTACGAGGCGCACACCTGATGATACCAAAGGCCGCGGTCGGAGCACATGACCCAGTAAACCACCTGTCCACTCTGTGCCTCGCTGTCAGCTTGGAGGCACGAAGCGCACTTGTCATTGTCGTAATTGGCTTGGAGCGGTGCATAGCTACGACGCTTCCTTGGAGGCCTATACACCCCAGCAGATTTCGTCTGCAACCCTCGAAGACGAAGTGCCTTCCTTTCATGCTCCAGACAGGCTGACGTTTCTGGAATCGGAACTAAAAGTTGCTTACGCCTTGTGCCTTCCCTGGTATCTGCACCCCTCCCTTCTGCAGCTGAATCCATTACGTTTGCGGAGGCTGAAACCGCAACGTCCTCGTGAGAGCTGCTACGGTTCCGTAGTAACTCACGCAAGTGATCCATAACCTCCCTATACTTCGCATCGCTTAGGCTGCAAATTTGTACCTGAATATCACCCAGAACCTGGCTACATTTCCGAGCTTCTGTGCCCTACTTACCGATGCAACAGTGGAACTGGACGCTAAGGGGACGACGGCGGTGGACGTGGATGCGGTAACACGCGTTTGTTGCGCGTGCGACACAACCCACCGATTGTTACGCAATATGTCGTCAACCGGTCTGCTTGCCGCGTGCAACACATGCACAATGTGTGCGCAGGGCAGCATCCATTGCCGGCTGAAGCTGCATTGGCAGGTTACCTCCTCACGCCTTAACACGGTGGACCTTCTACTGGTAGCTTGCAGTTGACACCTAGCGTCGGACAACGGTCACTGTCCACCTCTCCCTAGTGTAATGGCATCGCAGCCACGTCCTTGCATACCCTGAAAACTGAAACGCAGCCTGCCCTGGGCTATGCAAGCAAGAGTTCATTGGATGCTACGACAAATCGGTTTTACCTATGACATCTTCCCACTGAGCTTGCGCATCAAGCACGCGGTTTACAACCGCGGTAAACAGGTCTGATAAAGGGACCCGCTTGGAAAGACCGCTCTTTAAATGTCTATCTTCGCTTTCCACGCGGCTCGTTGTAAAACAGTCGAACAAACCGGTGGACGTCAAATGGTGCTCCGCCCATGATGAGACAAAGGGCAACCAGGTTCGTACTAAGTATCTGTGCGCGTCGGCGTTTCGCTCTTTAATGGCTGTCAACTACCTGACGAACAACCGAGAGCTCCTAGCGTACACTAAGTTCCGTACCCACTGCTTAATAACCAATGTATCGGTTGCACTTTTTTGGATAAGCCGTTGCAACGACAGGTGACATCCTTCAGCAAGTGAAAAACGGCACAATACAATCTGCGTGCAGGGGTAACCTGCTTGGAATGCATGGACCTGGGGCATGCACTTATCAATCATCACCGTCCGTGCTGCCTCAGTCGCTGGTAACATCAGCCGCATGCTGCGCACGGCGTTCATGTACGCTGCCGTTGTCTCATTAGGAAGCAACGCGTAGAAAATTGAACGCCCAATACCATTCAAATCTACCAACATGCAGTGCCACAGTATGCAGCCACCGCAGTTCATCTGGTGCGTCGCGTCCGCTAGCAATACCTCACTATAAAGCTCCTCAAGGTCACGTACGTACCTGGGAACAAAAAAGATGTAGCGTACCTCCGACTCCTCATACTCTACATTACATTGACCGCCGCTCTCAAGCAAATGTATAACACCGTTAACCGAGTTCCCCTCAACCTTTCCCTTCATCTTATCTCTTATGGTCCGGAAGTCGTAAAGGTTCAACCTTCGACCGTAGTGCGTCAACGCATATCTCCTGAGCTCATGTGTGTCCTTGAAAGACTGCATCATGCAATAGATGTCCTCTTCCGCGTGCCGTGGCAGCTGTCTGTTGGTAACCATCAGAAACGGCTTTCCTACATGGAAGTTATGGCTGTGCTCAAGGCTGTAGGATACTATGTCGAAGCACCAGCCGTTATGCCGTATGGCAATATGTGTCTGGCTGTCATAACTTTTGTACCTAAAGTTAATAAGCGTCTCATAAACATTACTTGTGAACTTACCGCTTGCGTGTGTATCCACTTCGGGAACAACGCACGCATTTATAGTGTACGAATTTGTATCGCACACCCTCGTGCAACTCTTTTCCGGTTTCCCTCTTATAACCAACCGATGTCAGGACACCCGCTTTGAAAAAACATGACGCAGTACGCATGTTTGAAAGCGCTTTAAGTCACTTTCGAACTGCTCAAAGGTGCGGTACACACCCTGAAGGAAGACAGCACGGAAAGCAGCGGTATCGTCGACAGCCATGACAGCGAGTGAATCCGCCAACGCACTTTACGGTGCATTCAAACTATCATCATACTCACATCAACCTAGGTCCGCGTTGCAACCCATGGCATTTTTCTCCACACTAACAGCTCTTAGATCTCAATGTCCTCTTCCCTTTTCCTTCACCAAGGCCAAGTGTCTTGTTGTCCACTACGGCAACCTCCCAGTCCCCTGCTGATCACCGACGGTTGTGGCCGAGTTAAACCGCGATATTCCCTAATCCCTTTTACTGGATGGAATATTTTCTTCTACCTAATTGCTTTCCAAAGCCGTTTCGGAGGGCATGGTGGAATGTCACGCTTTGAGCCGGAGTGCATTCTGTTTAAATGCCGCATTTATAGAGTTGCCTGTACAAAGAGCCCAGAGAGCGATTCTAGAAGACAGATCGATTTGCAGGAAAACTTTATTGGTACAGTAAAAGATCCCCTGTTATCTAGCTATAAAAGAAGGACACCTTGGACGCGCTGGTTAGAGGAAAGGAGCAAGCACGGCACACAGGGCGGTTGAGAATTGCAACCGAAACGAGAGCCAAGCAAAAATGGCGATGAGCAAGTCAAGCATTCGAACTCAGCAATCAGTTCAACAAACCACACCGGTGACCTAGGTGTACAATGAAATAATTTTAGTTAGAATTTTACACAGGCAAACCGGGGAATCTCCAGACTGCTACATGGCCCTCTCCCAGAAGGGACTGTGTAAGCAGTCCTTTGAACTTCGCGAGGACTGTCCGTCGTGGGCCAGCCTTCTGCGAGACCAGGTTATGAAAACTGATGCTGCTGCTGGAGGTAAACCATGCAATCGGACCCTCATGATTCTTGTCTCCGTCCGATTCGTTATATGTACGCCCAATCCCAGACGTCGCTATATGTTATTGCTACTGTAGCTCTCACTCCTAAACATTTTGGACTAGTCCAGCCTCTCAGGCTCCGAATGCCTATGGGTCTCAAACCAAGGCTTCTCTTCCTTTCAACATCGATTAAAGTTTTCATTGGCATAAGAAACAGCCACATTCAAGTTACGAAACAACGATCGGCCGGATCATGACAGGCCGGGCGCAAGCAAGTTCAGAGAACGCTGGAAAGGCCCCTACACCATTATCGACCAGAAAGCGGGCAACTTCTTAATCGACTGCGGAGGAATGAAACGTTGGGTGAATGCTGCTCTCCTGCGGCCATGGTACGAGAGGAAGTAAGGTCCTGGAGGAGGGGCGGGTGTAGAGGGACCGCTTCCAAGAATGGCTCTGGGGAGCTCTTCGGAGCTAGCTGAGAGCGGATCGCGAAAGACGGCTAGCGACGAGCCTGGGCCTGGAACTACGGAGCGGGAATATGGGGACAGCGCAATAAATCAGACAGATGCGCCGCTAGCGCAGCCCACATGACCGAGGCCGAGCCGACTGACACAGCCAAGAACAAGCAAGTCGAGAGCTCACGAACGACTCCTGGCCGCTCCAAATCGGGTGCAGAGAAGCGGAGAACGAGGCGAAAACAGGAAGGCGGATCTTCCAAGTCAGAGCTCCCGAGGCGAAAGGACTGGCTCGTCTCTAACATCCGTACCTATGTTGCGTTGTGGGACGGAAAGCTAGTCGATATTCGATGGCGCGCGCGAGACCCTGATGTGCCCATTTTCGGTGTGCAATAAACGTCTACCCCCTGTCTTGTCGTTCTCGCTACACTGGTGCCGTGACCAATCGCGATGGAGTTGACCCGGTTGGAGCAATTTGCGGCCGGTGACGTGCAGGCGTGGCTCGATAAGTTCGACGGAACTGCGGCTTGCGCGGGTGTGAGGGTGAATGCAAATGTACTAATTGCTTTGGGCACACGGTTGAGTGGACGAGCCAAGGCGGTGTATCTGCTCACTCGGAAAGCCAAACCCGGCTGTGCGTTCGCTGAGATGAGGGCTGCCTTGTGTGCAGAATTTAAGAAGGATCTGGAGTGAGAACGAGCACTGCAACGATTTCACACAGCCAGATGGGACGAACAGGAGGATTTGCTGGTGTTTTTCCAGCAGCTGGACAGACATCTAACGATTGGGCTCCCCGAGTTAGAGGGCAACGCAAGAGAGCGCCTACTGAAACAGCATTTTATCCGAAGTCTGCCCGGTCCACTCCATGATCAGGTGAAATTGGTGTCGATGGTTGGAGACAGCAAAGCGTTGGATCTGGTGACGGTCGCCCAGAATTTGTCGGAACAAGTGACAGTGAGAAGCATCCAGCATGCTGAGTTGGAACAGAAAGTAAATCGCCTATCCGAAATGGTGGAGCAGCTGTTGTCGATAGAGTCTTCAAGCACCACTTCACAACGCAATGTACGGGTAATCCGGAACGGCCGCCGTTGTTTCCGATGCAACCAGAGTGGTCATGTGGCGAGATTCTGCACCAATGTCAATGTGCCCCATTGTTTCTCTCTATCCATGCCGAGTCGGTGGCGAGTACCAGTCCTCCAGGTAACTATAGAAGGTGTGTCTGTCCAAACCATAGTAGACACAGGAGCGGCAGTGTCAATTACGAAGAGGATCAACTGGGTTCCAGTAAACCCATCGTCAATCACGATGCAGACGGTCGGCGGGCATTCTTTGAAAGTGACGGGCACGCAGCGGTTACGAATCAGGATAGGAGAAACGCTCATCAGCCATGACATGTTCATCGTGGAGAAGACGACAGAAACCATCATCGGAACCGACATTCTGAAACGGCTCGGTGTCACAATTGACCTGAAAAACAATGTGGTGATCGTGGCGAACGAGACGATCGAGATAAACAAGGGGAGAACCGACCGGGTTGGTGCCATCAAAGCCGTGCCTGATTGTCAGAACCGTGCAATACGCAACGTACTGAGCAGGTATGTCTACTTATTCACAGACGCGGAAGATGATTACGGATTTTGCATTTGGGTTGAACACCGAATACCGTTGATCCCAGGAGGACAATGCAAGCCAAGCTTCAGACGAATTCCACAGAACACCCTGGTGGAGATACAGAAGCAAGTGACCGAGATGGAATCGAAAGGAATCATCAGGCGAACGCACAGCCCGTATTCATCACCCGTGCTATTGACGAAGAAGGCCGACGGAACCTATCAATTTTGCATCGATTTCAGAGAACTAAACAGGTTGACTGTGAAGGATGCATTCCCGATGCCACAGATGGAAGAAATTTTCTCAAGCCTTCACAGTGCCAAGCAGATATCTCTGATTGATCTCCGCTCGGGATATTGGCAACTGCCGATCGCAGAAGAAGATCGCCACAAGACGGCTCTCAGCGTCAATGGCCAGCAGTATGAGTTTTTGAGAATGCCGTTTGGATTGTGCAACGCCCCATCTACATTCAGGCGTTTGTTGCTGATGGTCCTGGCGAACCTGCAAGGCGTGGTTGTTTATGGTGATGACATCATCGCCTTCTCTGAGACGGAACAGGAACATGTGACCAGACTTGGAGCAGTACTGCAGAGACTGGACTAAGCTGGTCTGAAAATCAGTCGTAAAAAGTCGCAGATTGCCCAAAAGTCAATTGTATGCTTGGGTCACATCGTGGGCAATGGTCAAGTCCATCCACTTCCGGAGAAACGCGAGACGATCAAGTGCTTCGCAAAGCCAAAATCCAAGCGTCAGCTCCGTTCGCTCTTGGGAGTGGTGGCATATGATTCAAAGTTTGTTCCCCAGTTCGCAGAGGAGGTCAGCCCGTTGTTAAAGCTGCTTTGCAAGGACGTGCCCTTTGTGTGGACAGCTGAAGCGGATCAGGCCTTTGACCATCTAAAGGCAGGCATAGCAGAAGCACCGACATGTCTACGGCTACCCAATCCTGGTGAGAGGTTCACTGTGGCTGTCGACGCAAGCAACGTGGCAATCGGTGCGGTTTTGTCTCAAACGGCTGGGGTGGTGGAGTATGCAAGCAGAGTGCTGACGGGGACGGAACAGAAGTATTCAACCACGGAAAAAGAATGCTTGGCCATCGTGTGGGCGTTAGAGAAGTGGAGAAATTACTTACTGGCGAATGAATTCCGGGTCGTCACTGACCACAAACCGCTCTCGTGGTTGATGACGGCGAAAGACCCGCGCGGACGGCTTGCGCGATGGGCCTACCGATTGCAGAAATTCAACTTCCTCCTTTAGCACGTGGATGGAACGCAGAATGTATTGCCAGACATGTTGTCACGCCCGTGTATGGGCGACATCATGCCAGACAATGCCATACCGGTGCGTGCGATCGCGATGGAGGAGAGGAATCTACTTAGAGATCAAAGGACAGATGAATTCGTGAATGTGTTGTGCTCTCACTTACGAGCTGGCACCAAACCGGAGGCTACATCGGAGGAGGTGGAGGAACTCCTCAAGATCTGGGACAGGTTGAAGGTCGAAAACGATAACGTGGTGGTGGCGATAGACGGACGGAAAGTGCCTTTTGTTAAACCAAATCAGCGAGAACGTGTGATGCGCATAACTCATGATGGCGCCCATATGGGATTCGAGCGGGTATTTGAATTGCTGCGGAGGCGAGTGTTTTGGCCAACCATGAGGAAGGACGTCGCGGCATACCTTCGGGAATGTCCAAACTGCCAAACGAGTCGGGAGATGGAGTCCCCGAGACCGCCGATGCGATCGATGGAGGTTGGTGAGCCACTTCAGTGTTGGGGACTGGACGTCTTTGAGCCCTTACCAGTGAGTCGAACAGGAAACAGATACATTCTAGTGATGATTAACCACTTCACTCGATGGGTGGAAGCCATAACAATCAAGGACCAAACAGGCGAGACAGTGTCGCAAGTATTCGAATTCAATGTGCCTGCAAGGTATGGGATCCCACAGCGTATAATCACGGACCAATGGCCCTGCCTCGAGTCAAGAGCGTTTAACTCAGTGTTGGACAAGTAGGGCATCCAGAGACGGCGAACTTCACCGTACCACCCACAAACCAACGGGATGACCGAGCGGTTCAACCGGACATTGAAGACGTGGATCAACTGCACGAAGTTGGCATGGAAAGATGCTTTGCCTCAGGTTCTGATCGCGTATCGGACCAGCATGCAATCAACCACCAAGGTCTCGCCTTTCGAATTACTGTTCGGCAGAGAACCACGGATTGGGCTCGATACTTGCCTACCGAACCAGGGTGAGTGGAAACATCCAGCTGAGCATCAAGAGCGACTGCGATGGAAAGCTAGAAGCGAAACCAAAGCTCGACAAGCGCGGAATAAGCGAAATTACGACGCCAGGCATGAGGCTCACATGCGGAGGCCAATCAGGATTGGAGAACGGGTCAAGTTACGAAACAACGATCGGCCGGATCATGACAGGCCGGGCGCAAGCAAGTTCAGAGAACGCTGGAAAGGCCCCTACACCATTATCGACCAGAAAGCGGGCAACTTCTTAATCGACTGCGGAGGAATGAAACGTTGGGTGAATGCTGCTCTCCTGCGGCCATGGTACGAGAGGAAGTAAGGTCCTGGAGGAGGGGCGGGTGTAGAGGGACCGCTTCCAAGAATGGCTCTGGGGAGCTCTTCGGAGCTAGCTGAGAGCGGATCGCGAAAGACGGCTAGCGACGAGCCTGGGCCTGGAACTACGGAGCGGGAATATGGGGACAGCGCAATAAATCAGACAAATACGCCGCTAGCGCAGCCCACAGGACCGAGGCCGAGCCGACTGACACAGCCCAGAACAAGCAAGTCGAGAGCTCACGAACGACTCCTGGCCGATCCAAATCGGGTGCAGAGAAGCGGAGAACGAGGCGAAAACAGGAAGGCGGATCTTCAAAGTCAGAGCTCCCGAGGCGAAAGGACTGGCTCGTCTCTAACATCCTTACCTGTGTTGCGTTGTGGGACGGAAATATAGTCGATATTCGATGGCGCGCGCGAGACCCTGATGTGCCCATTTTCGGTGTGCAATGAACCTCTACCCCCTGTCTTGTCGTTCTCGCTACAACATGTACTCGCCTCCGTCTGATACATTATAATATGCTTGGACCCCTGCAAATTGCTATTTCAGGTCTCTGCTTGACTTTTGCCTTTTGGCTCTACTATCATGCATCTTAGCTTTCATTTACATTCCCCTCTCTTGTTTGGCCACTCTTTTGTTTTATATCGCATTGGTTCAATGGCGGTATAGGTGCCTCTAACGTCAACGCAACTTACTAGCGCCCGTGTGATTCTCTTTGCTACTATGGCACTCATCGTTAAACCCATTGGACTACTCCGGCCTCTCAGGCTCCAAATGCCTATAGGTCTCCAGCCAAGATCTCTCTTCCTCTGAGGATCGGCTGCCATCGATTAAGATTCTCAATGGCATAAGTAACGGCTTCATGATTCTCGTCCCCTTCCGATTCATTATCGGTACGCCTTGTCCCCCTACCTAAATGGAAAGCTCATGTCCTAGATTAATCTAGCCTCTCGGCTCCACTATCATTCTTCTCAGCTCACAAGTATCGTCTCCCTCTCTTGTTTGGCCTGTCTTTTGGTCCATATCGCATCGGTTCAGTGACGGTACAGGTACCTCTAACGCCAGCGCAACTTACTAGCCCCCGTTTGATTCTCTTTGCTACTGTGACACTCATTATTAAACCTACTGGACTTGTCCGGCCTCTCAGGCTCCTAATACCCATTGGTCTCAAAACAAGGCCTCTCTCATTCGAGCATCGGCTGCCGTCGGCAAATGTACTCATTTGTATAATTAACTGCCTCATGTACTCTCCTCCGTCCGGTACATTACCTGCATGCTTTGTCCTTCTACCGAAATTGAAATTTCAGGTCCCTGGCTGTGTTTTGCCTCTCGGCTCCACTCTCATGTTTCTAAGCTCACAATTACGTCCCTCTCTCCTGTTTGGCCCCTTCTCTGGTCCATATTGCATCGGTTCAATGGTGGTTTAGGTTGCCATAATGTCAGCACAACATACTAGGCCACATTTGATTCGCTTTTCTACTGCGCCACGCACTCTTAAACCTCCTGGACAGCACCGGCCTCCGGCTCCAAATGCCTATAGGTCTAAAACAAAGGCTTCTCTTCGTTTGAGCATCAATTAAAGTTCTCATTGGCATAAGAAACAGCCTCATGATACTGGCCTCCGTCTGGCTCATTACCTGTATGCCTGGTCCCCTGCAAAGTTGCAATTTCAGGTCTCTGATTGACTTTTGCCTCTCGGCTCCACCATCATGAATCTCAGTTCACAATTACGTTCCCCTCTCTTGTTTTGCCTCCCTTTTGGTCTATATCGCAACAGTTCAATAGCGATGTAGTTATCACTAGCGTCGGCGCAACATCCCAGTTCTCTTTTGCTTACCTTTCCTTCTGTGCGTCTCAATCCAAAACATTTTGGCCAAGTCAGTCCTCTGAGGCTTCAAATGCCTACAGGTCTCAATCCAAGGCCTCTCTTATTTTGAGCACCGGCTGCCATCGACTCAAGTTCTCATTGGTATAAGTTACAACCTTATGATACTCTTCTTTGTCTTAATCATTATCTCTATGCTTGGTAACGCCCACCGAAATCCGAATTTCCGGTCTCTGATTGAGTTTGGCTCTCGGCTCCACTATCATGTATCTCAGCTCACATTAACGTCTTCCTCTCTTGTTTGGCGTATCTCTTCGTTCATATCGCAACTGTTCATTGGCGGTATAGGTACCACTAGCCTCAGCTCATCGGTCACTCCACTGATTTCAGCCAGCACAAATTTACCATAAATTTTATATTTATACAAAAACATAGTCCTGTTCAATTTTGTTGGCAGTTTGCTCGGTCTGTTTTTCTTCTCACCCTTGTTCTACAGGATAACATTACCTGCACCGAACACCGCTGAAGACGTACCTGCGACGCTCCCATGGGCACGGATTCAATAAAGAACAAAGAAAAACCCGAACTTCATAATCATGACACACTAAAGAACCTAGAAAACTGATCAATTCAATACAAGTCACCTGAGTCGTCCGACTTCAACAGCTCCAACCACTGGTATTGGACTCCAAGGCGGCTACACAGTCATAGGAAACATATTGGCGTTACGTGACTGCAAATTTCCGCTAGGGGAATCGGTCAGATACAATCTTGCCAATGTTATATCAACAGCCGGCAGTGTTCCAGGACGTGGTGGGTCTTCGTCTGGCAAGCGTTTTCCCTACAAAAAGCCACAAATGTCTGTTTAACAACACTGCGCCGTGGCGGATGTGACTCGCCACTCAATAAAGTCATCGCCCTAACACATTGGCAAGTTGACCGACACTACATTTACAAGTTCTGTGTATATATCGGCTCTCGCGCGAACAAGCCTACATATCTGATTAGTGACATACCACTATTCTTAAGTATTTTTCACCCGTTTCCTTATACTTCACTCACTGATTTACATTGCTTACGGGACCTCATCGGACTAGTTCCTCATCAACATACCATATAAGTGATCTGATTATTATCTTTACCTCTCGCATTCTGTGTACATAGACTACATACAACATTTGGGCTCTATGGGCCCACACTACTGTCTCCAACTGTACTACTCCCACTGTTGGTGCGGCTTATTCCGCTATCATGTACAATAATGCAATATGGTGATCATGCCCAAAAGGCGTGTCTCGCTTTGTCGAGAATAAAATATTTATTTATTTATTTATTTATTTAGCGGTCTCCCACCCGTGTCCTAACTATGGTGTCGAAACGGTAAAATGAACTGTTTGTGGGGGACAGTTAGTAAAGTTCACGTAGGCAATTGAGCAGGAAGGTTTTTCCTTTTCCAGTTGACGAGCGGGGATCCATCGAAAAGTACAACCGAGGTGCAATCAACCGACGGTGTATATGGAACGCAAAACGAAAAGGCAGCATAAATGCATAGCCATACACAAAAGGCTGCAAAGCGGAAAACGTGCAAAGCTCTTTTGGGTTTGCAGTAGGTTTTGCTTTTTTGGAAGTTTCAAAACGTTTTGGTCTTTTTCTGTGGATATTCAAAACGATCAGTGAGAGCAGAAAACTTCGAAAGCACGTTCTATGTAAAATAGTAAGTGCTAACGAAGTCCGAAAATCGAACTGGAGGTTTGAGTTTCCTACCGCGTCGATTGATTGTAGGGTGAGTAGGAGTGCTCTCAGTTAATGTTGTCGGTTCTGCTGGAGCGGACTGACTAGTCCGGGGTTGCGGTGCGAGCTGTGATGGCGCAGGCTGTTTAGATGCTTGCTGCACCGAAGAGTCAGACTTGTGGAGGAATGCTGGCTTGAGTCGAGCAATGGTGATCGTCTCAGTGGTGCTGCGTCGTAGCTTGCCTATGTTGGGATCAGCTTGTTTGGCAGCAGCCATAGCGGCTATGTCAATGTTGGTGCCAGGCGATAAGCTGAAGTGCTGAATGCGTGAAAGCGCATCAGCAAAGGGATTGAGAACACCTGAGACATATCGTACGTCTGTCGTAAATTGAGAAACGTAGGCTAGGTGTCAAGTTTCCCGCTAAGAATACTTGTCTGTTGCGGCATTGATTGCGTAGATCAATGGTTTGTGGTCGGTGAAGAGTGTAAAATGTCGACCTTCGAGATAATGACGAAAATGTCTGAAACCTAGGTAGATAGCTAACAGTTCCCTACCGAAGGGGCTGTAACACGTTTCGGCAGGTTGTAAACATTTTGAGAAGAAACCTAGAGGTATCCATCGACGGTCGATGAGTTGTTGAATAACCGCACCGACGGCAGTGTCGGATGCGTCAGTTGTCAGTGAGAGTGGTGCAGACGTGTCTGGATGGGCGAGAAGCGCTAAGTTGAAGATAGCGTCTTTGAGCTACTCAAAAGACAGTCTAGCGTCGTCTGGAAAATGAAAAGACCGTTGTTTACCGCGGAGCAAGTCAGTCATTTGTTAAACAATGCTCCCGCAGTTAGGAATAAAGCGTCTATAATAGTTGACCAGGCCAAGGAATCGACGTAACTGTTTGAAGGAACTGGGAGCAGGATAGTCCATCAGCGCCTGGATTTTGTCTGGCAGAGCTTCGATACCAGAGGCGGATAGGCGGTGACCAAGAAAGTCTATGGAGATTTGGCCAAGCTCGCAGTAAGCGGGGATGACGGTAACCCCATGTTGCGTCAGGCGTTGGAAGAGAGCGTCGAGGTGACGAAGACGCACCACGTCAGAAGTGCTGGCGTTGAGAATGTCATCTAAATAAGGGTAAACGCCTGCGAGTCCTCGCGTTACCTCATGAATGAAACGCTGAAAAGTTTGGGCAGCGTTGCTGAGGCCGAAAGTCATTCTAAGGTACTCGAATAGGCCGAATGGCGTGATGACTGCTGTTTTAGCCATGTCGTCTGGCGCCGCAGGTATCTGATGGTAGGCGCGAACTAAGTCAACTTTGCTAAAGATAGACTTTCCAGCTAGAGCTGAGGTCAAGTCGTACGTGTGCGGAATGGGGTATTTATCCGGGACGGTAACTTTGTTAAGTGCCCTATAGTCACCACAGGAACGCCAGTCACCGGATTTCTTCGGTACCAAGTGTAATGTTGATGCCCATGGACTTGGACGGGCGGATTATTCCCAGTTCGGGCATTTGCTCGAATTCCGCCTTAGCAGCATTGAGCTTGTCCGGGGCTAGTCGGCGAGGGCGGGCCGAAACTGGTGGGCCCTTAGTGTAGATGTGATGCATGACGTTTGACGTCACAGGAGGCAAATCGTTTGGAACGCGAACGAGTTTAGGATGCTTGCTGAAAAGTTCTATGAAAGGTTGTGAAGCTTGAGGTAGGACACGAATGGGAGTGATAGCAGCCACGTTGGCGCTAGTCCCGATAACACTGAGCTGTGTCCTAGAGTCGATAAGCTTCTTCCTTTTAGCGTCGACGATAAGGTCGAAGCGTTGAAGAAAGTCTATGCCTATGACGACGGAAGGCACGGCAGCGATTATGAAAGGCTAATAAAAGGTTCGCCGGAGGCCTAAATTGAGAGTTAGCAGCTTTTCGCCGAAAGTTGCGATTGGTGTGCCATTGGCGGCACGCAGCTTGGTCGGCGATGGTGAGATGGCCTCATCTGGGCTACGGGGTATAACGCTTACTTCGGCTCCAGTGTCGGCTAGAAACTCGGTGCCGGAAGTTAAATCCCTAACGCGGATGAGGCGACTTTGGTGTTGGCCGGTCGCGTCCGTCGCCGTTACGGACCGGCCGAGCAGTTTCTCCTGCTCGGCGAAGTTGCATGGCTGGACACATTTACGCGCTGCGGTACCAAAGCGCGGATGGTATCAACAGCTAGCTTGCCTGTTGCTAGACTTAGAACGTTTGCAGGGCGACTTAGAGCGGCTATGATGACGACGGTTCATAGTAAGCTGCTGGACCTGGCGACTAGGTGTCGCAACCTGTGTTTGCAGGGCTTCTATGGTTGACTGTAAGCCAGTGATAGAAGTGTCCTGGGACGCGACGGCATTGACCTTGCTGTCGTCGGCTTGTGGCTGTGATCGCTCTATAACTCGATTCGCTAAATCTGCTAGTTGAGTGAGCGAAACGGAGTTCCCTGTAGCAAAAGTCGCTTGCGTGCTTTCCGGTAGTCGCTGTAGCCATGGTTTGCGAAGTAACGTCTCGTCCATGGTTGATGAACCAAGGAGATGCTGCATCTCTCGTTGCAGGGTTGAGGGCAGTTTGTCGCTTAGCTGCAGATCTCTGAAAATTTGTTGCAGGCGAACTTTCTCATAGGACCTAACACGCTTATCGTGGCCTCCTTGAGAGCCTCATAGCGGTTTTCGGTATGAGAACGGATAACATCACGAACCTGCATTGATATCTCCTTGGGGAGATAGGATAGGAGCTTGCAATACTTCCCATAGTCGGAAGTGATTCTGTGGTTATAAAACTCAGCCTCAAGAAGAGCAAACCACAAAAGAGGATCCATGTCCCAAAATGTTGGAACTGAGAGAGATAGTACGCTTAGCAGAAACTCTAGCTTAAGGTCTAAAGCTTCAATGGCTTACAAATGACGCAAAGAATATGCTACTGTATACAAACATAAACCACAAAATATGAAAAATATTTGGAACGAGCTCACCGGAGATAGGTCCGAAATATCCGGCGGTGAGATTGTTCCGGATTCGAGGTCACCAATTTAGAGTGTTGCCTGTACCTAGAGCCCAGAGAGCGGTTAGAGAAAACAGATCGATTTGCAGGTAAACGTTTATTGGAACAGTTAAAGATCCCCTGGTATCTAGCTATAAAAGACGACACCGTGTACGCTCTAGCTAGAGAAACGGAGCAAGCAAAGTACACAGGGCGGTTGCGAGTTGCAACCGAAACGAGCGCCGAGCAAAAATGGAGATGAGCATGCCATGCATTTGAACTCAGCAATCAGTTCAACAAACCACACCGGTTGCCTGGGTATACAATGAAATAATTTTGGTTAGAATTTTACACAGGTAAACCGGGGATTCTCCAGGCTGCTGCACGCATAAGCTCAAGGAAGATACGGCTAACACGCAAGTACAACCCGCTTTAACGTTGCTTGGCCTTTCATTAGACCCGACCCGAACTCGTTTTGCCCTATGGGTCATGTAAAGCTCGAGATTTTAATCCCATTAAATACAATGTTTCAATGTACACAGTTTGCTGTGCCACTAGTGGCCAGCCAATTGGCGGCTCCGTCGCTTCGTTGTTGTTCGCGATCTATGTAAATGACTTGCCGGGAGAGCTAGGTGCGTCATCGCTAATGTTTGCTGACAACCTTAAGCTCTGGAATATTGTGTATATCCCGCGAGGTCCTGAGGCAATTCAGCTTGCTTTGGATAGGCTTTGGCAATGATCAACCTTATGGTTGATGCCTATAAATAGGGCCAAGTGCTCTGTTCTCGGAATCAGAGCTGCTTATCCTCCCACCCGAAATGTTGTCGACGGTGATAAACTCCCAGTTGTCACTCAGCAGGTTGATATAGGAGTCGTTCACTCATCAGCACTTCATTCTGGCGCTAATTGGAGGAAGGCCGCAGGTCGGGGTTTACGTATGATGTGGTTATTCCGCTGCTCTTTTGGAATCCTAACAGCCAATTGGTTTGCGAAGCAATTCTTGGCATTCGTCCGACCCCACTTGTAATATTGTATCCAGGCTTGTCCACCTTGGCTTATCTGAGGCAAAATGGACTTGGAAAGGGTGTTACGAGTTATCACTCGGTTAGTGTAGGGTCAACGGGGCAGACGTATCCTGAACGCTTGCTCATTTTGGGGTTGTACTCCATGCACTATCGAAGGATTAGTGGAGACCTGATTCTTACTTATCGTATTTTGACGGGTAAGATCGGCCCAGATTTTTCAGGGCTATTTAGTTCCTTTACCTTACTTAATCTCCGCGGTCATCCACTGAAACTGCGTAAACCACGGTCTGATAAATAAATAAATAGTTTATTCTCGAATTTGTCGAGACACACCAAGCAAGGCATGATCAATATTTACATGCAATATTGCTTCGCGACAAACACGTTGCTATGAGTGTAGTCAGCAGTAGGCCGAAGGTTGTACAGTCTGCGGAAACGGTGTAAGTAGTCAAGGGATAGAGTCTTTAATGAATGAAAAAACGTTGAATTCTAGCGTGCGTAGTGCAAACAGTCAAAGAACTACATGTGTGATGAAAACGATATATATACGCATGGTGTAACTTATTATTAAAAGTGACAGGGCAATATTGAATAATGTTTCTGGTCGACTTGCTAGTAGGTAGTTCAGGGCAGTGACTTTATTCGGTGGTGAGTCACATCCGCCACGTCGCAGTGGTGTTACGCGGACACTTGTGGCTTTTATAGGGAGAACGCTTGCCAGGCGAAAACCTACCAGTCCTGTAACACTGTCAGAAATTTGTCGGTGCACTAATATACAACTGGCAGACCAGGTAGTCGACTGATTTCACACTCAGATATCCGCAGTCAAATGACCTTCAATTTCCTCTGTTATTTGATCATTTATCTTGGGCAAAACCGCCATAATGGCTGAGGTAAATCGAGGATGTGGGCTTCACGAAGAATCTTCTTTGTGGATACCCAGGTGGGCGAAACGACAGTTTATAGCGTCTGGATTTTTCAGGAGTATGTATTCTTTTCAGATGTGTGAAGTTCTCGAGTCCAGCTATCATCACTGGACAACGGTACTGGTAGTGAGTGCAGTTGTATCCCTTTCTTGTACAGCCATGTGCTTCATAGGTCCTTATTGGTTGTTCTGTCCCGGACAAAAGCGGTTTCTCGGTATTATCCCAGATCCCCAAGAAGTTCCGGACCTCGGAGAAAAGGGAAGGTGAGAGACAACCAAGGCCGCAACGAACAGGCGTGGATCTAAACATTATTAAACTCCTATGTTATAACATTTAGATTGGAGACAAATGATGTACAATGTGCAGCAAGGATTGTGCTGAAAGTGTCTATTGAATGTTTTTCGAAAGCAGCGGCCCTATAAGTTGGTTGCCACTTTCTACAAGGAATACAGAGCGTTGCGTTATTAATCAAAAACGCAGTATCAGTTTACTATGATGCGACTATTGCGTGGAAAGCAGCGTTCAGGGACCAGCGGCTTTAGAATGGTAGATGAAAGGCTGGTGGCCAGCCTACATCGAAAGAGGTGGTAAGTCAGCGGATAGGTAGGACTCAAGCGCTGAGTAAAAATTATTCGGTGATCAAGATAGAAAGACGACACAAGGGTACTAGGAGTATAGTGCTATGCCCTATTGAAATAGGAAAAGCCTCTGAGAGCTAACCTCCTACAAAGTTAAGTGTCGAAACCTTTGCTGTAAAAACGGATCCAGATTAATAGGGGAGAAAGAATTGATTGATAGCAATGAAGTATTAAAGAGCAGTTAAAGGAAAACGCACGTGCAGAACAAATATATATGTCGCGTTGCGCAGAGAAACAAGTCATACTAGGGTGCTAAGAAAATGGTGAGAAGTGAACACCTAGAACGGTGAAGCTAACGGGCGTCTGTGTGCTGACCAAGTGAGAGGAGGGAAGAACTAAGGATAAGAAACATTAATTGACGGAAGGGCAGTGAATAGCCGAAATGCAAGCGTAGAGTAAGCTTGCTTAGAGTATCGGAGCAGTGAGGCCTAACCTCACCAGCTGGGGTGCTAAGATAATAGTACCAAGCTGGATAGTGCCAGCGAATGCTAGCCCGAGAGTAGTATGATTACATGTAATAAGGTCTAAGACAATACATTAAGTAAGGAATAAATGAACAGTAAGAAGGGTGAGGCAAAACAGCAGCTTGCGCTGAATACATTAATACGCCTGCACGACAGAAGAGAGCAAAGAAAGGCTTCATAAAAAAAGACCAATAAAAGAATGAATCCCAGGCATACCTTAAGGCACTTAACTAGTTTAGAGCAAAAATAGGCGATGCGCATATAATAGGATAATGCTGTGGTGCTAAAGGAATAAAACTAGGAAAGACTGAGCCGGGAGAAGCCAGTCAGCATGCTGAACTATTACTCATCAGGTGTCATAGACGAGTGACAGCTGGGCATCTAGCAAGGAGCAGCTTTGCACCGACCGGATGAGCTAAAGAAGGTCGCCAGACGAGTGCTAATAAGGTCGGATAAAGAAAGCACAACAAAAAGAAGAATGATTGAAGGAGTCGTATCATATAATGCTAAAACACGGCGGTGTATAAGTTCACAATGCATGCCATGGTGCTGGGATATTACTACTTTGGAAAGAGCCTGGGAAAGCTAGTCCAATAGCCGGACGCATACAGGTGAAAAAGTCGAAGACGTTACAACAATTAAGAGATATGAGAACGTCTAGAATAGGGAGGCTTAGGAGCGGCTGAGCATCGACTTGAAGATTTGGAAGGAGTGATAGAGAAAGCTGAAAGTTTATATGGAAGGACATCAAACAGTCGGAGTGCATGCATAAATTAAGTCTGCTGAGGACATCGCAGCATACGAGTCAGATGCGCGCAGATACTGAGTCCTGTTACGGTGCTAGGATTTTAGTACTAAGGTAGACCGGGCTGGGAAATGCCAGTGAAAGTTCTGGAATCCAATATGAGCTGGCGTCACAGACTGCAGCAAGCAATGGATAAATGTACGTTTAGAAGGGAGAGGCAATAGAGCAACTGTGCGCAGGCCACATGAATTATGTTTGCTTCACAGAAGAGAATTAAGAAAGGTTTTATGAAGCGAGGACGGCGAACGGAAGAAGCGCAAGCATACGATATGGTTGTTAAATATTTCAGAGCATAAAAGGCGAATACGCGGCGAAGCGCAGAGGATAAACTCATGTCGTGGTGCTAATGTAATAAAAGTAGGGAAGCCTGAGAAGGGCGAAGCCGGTGAGAGGGCTGAACTGCAAGCAATTAGCTGACAAAGACGAGTGACAGCTGTGCATCTAGTAGGAGCAGCTGTGCACTGACCGGATGATGTGAGGAATATCGCTAGACGAGAGCTAAGAAGATCGAAGAACGAAAGGACAACAGGCAAGAAGAATGCAAGCATACAGTGAGTTGACTAAGGGAGTCATATCATATAATGGTGCACAATAGTCGGAAGCAACGAGACCACTGAAACGAGATTAGAGTATAAGCTCAAAGCGTGAAATCAGTAGAATTTATGTCTAATTACTAAAGGAGAGCATCGACACAATAGGCGTATCCAGGAAGAATGCGGGCATGGTAGTAAGGATGAATCTTGGCTAATAATTCATTTCAGTTGAGGGTTACAGATATTTACGTCGGCAGAGCCTAAGTCACTTAAATCTCGGAAGTCCGAGGTGGGTCCGAAAGTAGTAGACTGTTCAGACGAGTCCGGATAAGCCAGCAAGATAAGATAGGCCACCAACTTAGGGTGCGAATAACTGTAAAGAGTGCCATAAGATAAGAAGTTGTCGGGACGGCAGCCGCTCTATGAAAAGCCAGATAGCATATCAAGGAAAGTTCTCGGGATGAGGGGAACAAAGCGTTTGGAATGCAGAGCTAGAGTAATAATGGCTCGGATGTCGGGAAGCAGTCAGAGACGGGGCTGGTCAGCCGAGGGTAGATTAGAGCCAGGTCCGAAGGAATATCCGTCCAAATGAAAAGTAATGCAAAGAGTGCGAACAGGGAAGCGCTCTATTGTGGGGAAGTGGAAAAGCCAACGATGTTTTCAGGGAGATGTGAGCAGACCAATGTCTGCCCATCCCTGATAATTAGGATCACAGTAGTCGGAAACAAAGAGCCCACTGAGACGAGGTTAGAATATCAGATCAAAGTGTGAAATATGTAGTAATATGCAGTAATGTGTGTCATAAGATAAGAAGCTTTCGGGATGGCGGCGTCCATATGAAAAGCCAGATAGCATGTCAAGGAAAGTCTCGGGATGAGGGGAACAGTGTGTTTGGAATGTAGAGCCTAGAGTAATAAGGTCTCGGGTAAGGGTGAGGACGGTTTTATTGTTAAAGGGGGTAAATTTAACGAGGCCTCCGGAGGCATTTAAACAGTCAATTA
>OX104069.1:28879723-28895829 GCA_944474145.2 Dicrocoelium dendriticum
TTGTATGCAAACGATGCGCCTCTTCCTCAGCTCGCCGATATTGCCGACCGTAGTTGGGTATCCAACGCCCAAACATCTCAGGTTCAGTCTACCTCCAGTACAGAGGTAGCAGAACTAAGAGCGCAAGTAGCCGCATTGACCAACCGACTAGAGAAGCTAACACAATCCGGATCCAACCGCCGAAATCGTTCCAGTAGTCGCAGTCATCCTAGCTTACGTTCGAAATATCCCCTAGGTCAGGCTATTGCTGGTACCACGAGCGATTAGGTCGGCAGGCCAGATCGTGTCGGCCGCCCTGTTCCTTCAAGCGCAACACGCAGGGGAACTGGCGGACCAGCACGTAGGGGCGTCGGACATTGCTGGATGCCCCAGTAGCCTTTTCGTTGTCACAGATCGCACTACGGGAGTACGCTATCTCGTTGACACCGGCGCAGACGTCAGCGTTACCCCACGTGATTCTAATGATATGGAAGAGGCGACCGGTTCATTGCGCGCAGCAAACGGCACCACCGTTTGCGTGTATGGTCAACACTCGCGCATACTTAATTTAAACCTACCACGTTCATTTAAATGGATCTTTCTCTTCGCAGATGTTCAGACGCCAATTCTTAGCCTTGACTTCCTTCAGCACTTCGATTTGCTTGTTGACGCCAAGCAACGCCGTCTGATCGATCGTCCAACAAATCTGGCAGGTATAGGTGTTTTAACCGACATAGAGTCAATCAGTCCTGTATACGCCAACCTGTCAAGCTCGCCCATCGGCTTAATACCAAGTACCCCCAAGTCATTCGTGCAATGGCACCGTTTTCATCCGCCACTGATGCTGCGAAACATCACACGGTTACGAAAGGTCCGCCTATTTTGGCCAAAGCCAGGCGAATGACCCCTGACAAGTTGAAGGTTGCTCGCGCGGAATTTGAGCACATGCTTGAACTAGGCATCGTTAGTCCGTCTAAAAGTCCCTGGGCGTCGCCGCTCCACCTGGTGCCCAAAAGGTCAGGAGACTGGCGTTCATGTGGTGATTACCGAGCGCCCAATAACGTTACTGTTCCCGACCGACATCCGATTCCTCACATTCAGGACATCACGGCAAGCCTGCGCGGCACCCACGTGTTCTCGAAAATCGAACTGGTTCGCGCGTATCACCAGCTTTCAGTCGCTGAGGAAGACATACCGAAGACTGCCGTAATCACGCCGTTCGGGCTGTCCGAATTTTTGCTTTTGTCTTTCGGTCTTCGCAACGCAGTCCAGACTTTTCAGCGACTCATCGATTCAGTCACTAGAGGCCTAAATCTCGTTTATGCATACATCGACGATATCCTAGTTGCCAGCGTGTCTAAAGAACAGCACGCAGCACATCTCAAAATACTTTTCGATAGGCAGGCCGCTAATAGCATCACTGTCAACTCTGACAAATGGCTATTTCAGCAGCCTTCCGTTGACTTCCTTGGCCACCATATTGATCAGTGTGGTATACGGCCTCTAGACGATAGAGTCTGCGCCATCAGAGACTTTCCGGTTCCGACTACGTTAGCCGCTATTCGCCGTTTTAACGGCATGCTCAACTATTATCGACGTTTTCTTTCACACTGTGCCAAGTTTCTAAGTCCACTATCCGACCTACTTTCGTGGACGCAAAAACGGCCAGGTGGAATTGACTGCTGCTGCTGCTGCCGAAGCGTTCAAGGTCAGCAAGGAAGCATTACATAAAGCCGTTATGCCTCAACACTTCGAACCGAACGCTCCGCTCAGTGTTGCTATCGACGCATCGGACACCGCCATTGGCGCCGGCCTACAGCAACATCCAAATGGAGGCTGGAAACCTCTTGCTTTCTACTCTAGACGTCTGCATCCTGCCGAAGTTAAGTACAGCAAGTTACGTCGCGAACTGCTAGCCGTCAACTCTACCGTTCGACAGTTCCGACGCGTCCTCGAAGGTAACACCTTCATTATCTTCATCGATCACAAGCCGCTTACCTACGCATCCTGAAATCAATCAGCTCGACACTCACCACGTGAGATTCGTCAGCTGGATTTCATTGCCCAATTCTCGACTGATATCCGACACATTACTGGAGAACAAAACGTCACCGCTGATGCTCTTTCTAAGGTTTCTGCCATCGTCACTGCCGGGCAGGCAATCGATTTGCCTGTTATGGCCGCCGCGCAATCAAATGAGCAAAGATTTTCGGAACTCCGCGATCCTTGTTTGAAGATATCCCCGCACCCTTTGCTGTCATCTGATGGTACCATTTTATCCGACACATCTATCGGACGACCTCGACCCTTCGTTCCAGAAACTTTTCGCCTATCGTTTTCGACACCCTCCCCAATATCGCACACCCAGGCATTAAAGCTACTGCTAAGCTTGTCTCTGAGAGATACGTTTGGACGGGGATGCAACGCGATCTTACGCGTTGGGCACGCAGCTGTCTCACCGGCCAGCAAGCCAAGGTTCAGCGGCACGTGTCCGCTCCGCTTGGTCGCTTTCCGTCTATTTCAGCGCGATTTGCCCATGTCCAACTCGACATAGTGGGACCTCTAGCATCGTCCAAAGGAATGGTCTACATCTTGACCATGATCAATGAACAATGAAAAATGATTTATCACGGGATAAAAGCAAGTGCTTGACACGTCCCGTAGGATGGTTGAGGTGAATATGATAAAATCAAAATATGTCTGGGTCATCTATCGAACGTCTGCCGATATGAATAGTTTGATAAGCAACATCAGTGTAAAATTAAAATAAATAATCAGGCGGAAACATGCAGAAAGACACTGGGGTGCAGTGATCATTGAGGTAAAGAGTGAGAAAAGTAAAATATGGTCGCTCACTTAGGTCCATTTGATACATAAAGCCTGTAGAAATGCATCCTTGGCGTAATCCACCCGTTGGCGCGAAGCCGTTCCCATCCCTGACGTAGCTGCGGAAACCGTAACGCGCGCCTTCGTCTAGCGCTGGGTTGCTTCACACGGCTGTCCAGCCACAGTGACTACAGACAGCGGTCCGCAATTCGAATCTACGACCTTTAACGATCTCCTTAAACTCATTGGATGCCAACGCATTCGCACGACCGCCAATCATCCGCAAGCGGACGGCATAGTTTAACGTTTCCACCGGCAGTTGAAAGCCTAACTTAAGGCCGCCAGGGTGCTGAGTTGGACTGAGGTGCTGCCTATGATCCTCCTTGGGATCAATTCAGCCCTAAAGGCCGATCTACGCACGTCTAGCGCGGAGTTAGTATATGGACAACCACTGCCTTTACCTGGCGCCATCTTCTCCGTTAGTCCCAGAATTCCCCGTTACGACGCGAATTATGCACGTCAGCTAGCCACGAGCATGCGTCACCACAAGCTTCCCGATGTTAGAGAACAACGACGTAAATTTTTTATTCCGCAAGACCTACAGCGTTGTCCGTTCGTTTTTCTCCGCCTCGATGGTCTCCGCAAACCACTGGAGCGACCTTACGTAGGTCCTTTCAAGGTTCTGCAGCGTAAGGACCGCGTCTTTATAATCGACCGTCACGGTAAACGTGAAGCCGTTACGATTGACCGTCTCAAGTTTGCCCACGTGGAACCTGAGCTCGACGAAGACCCTTACTCGTCTTCTGACGAATCAACGAGGCCTATGATGGAAGACTCGACTGCTACCAACATCCCTAACCCAAGAATCACGCTCCATCCAAACCTTCCACTTCAGCTCCGCCGCTTCCCATCGAACCAAATGCCACGTCTTCAGCAGTTCCTCCAATTTTGCGATCCGGTAAGACGTCTGAGACGACGCCTTACTCTGTTTCGAACAAGTCGACTAGGTAGGGTAGACGCCTTCATTGGCCAGCTCTATTAAGGAATTAGCGTTCCTTTCACTTTTCTTATTGCTTTTATTTTCCCTGTTGGCCAACAACGTACGGAACCCCCAAAGCTTTAGAAAACGCCAAAAATGCCGACAAAAGTTTTTTTTTGAAAACCCATAAAGAAAGCAAAATGTTTTGATAACCCAAAAAGGGACAAAATGTTTTGAAAACACAAAAAGAGCTGCGTTTTGCCTGACGCCTACCTCATCCGGTAAGTGTCACACTTTCTTTTGCCCTCGCCCCCACCATCACTGCTCTTGTTTCCGTTTATCTTCTATGTATGAACCGGAGGAGATGCCGAGTCTGAAACAAACAGTTGACATTCAGGAACTCGCGAACATTTGACGCTTACCAACTTCCCCCATTTTGTGTTTTTGGCACCGTTAGGGAGGACACGGTTGTTAGCCCGCCAGGGTCCGATCGCCTGGTTCTCCCCCAGCAGCTGCATTAGGTTTCAATACATGGTCTCTCAGAAGGCTGGGCCGCGACGGACAGTCCTCACGTAGATCGAATGGTCACCCACGATTTCCCTTCTAGGAGAGGAACTGTGTAGTGACTTGGAGCTTCCCCGTATGACTGTGTAAACTATTCTAAAATATTCAAATTAAAGCTTTCTTATGTATTAGGGAACTATTCGGTTTGCCTGTTGGAACGTTGTTCCCGTTTGTTGGAAACACGAACACAATCTCTGCCTTTAGTGCGCGGCTCGACTGCGAACGACGCTGTGTCTACGCTCGATGCCAACGACATTCTCATCAGCTAGCTCTCTCCGGATGCCCTATTTTTAGCATTAGCTAAAGCTCCACCCGTCCAATAAATTTCATCCCTAGTTTACTTATGTGCCTTCTGCCTACTGCTTTTGGTTGGCCGCCTAGTCGCGTACCGGATATATAGCGCACGATCAACGCGCTATAACGTGGATGAAAATGAACATAGCTTTGATTGGGCCAAAACAGAAGTCCTGGCAAGAGGTGAAACAAGGAGCGCAAGGAAATTCCTGTAAGCGTGGTTCTCAACACAAAACGCGATCAACATGCACAACGATATTGACCCAGTATACCAACCCCTTCGACGGAGAGAACTTAGAGAAATTATGAGACGCCGCTTAAATAGGAACAACCCAAGCGACGACATCCACCATGTGGAAATGGGTAGAGATCACTGGACACAGCTCGAAGCCGCCACTTTCGAAATGTCACCTGAACCCCGATCAAGTGCCGACAATTCAATCAGTGAGATTACACCCCTCGTATCGACGCACTGATGATGCCGTCTCGCAAGACGGTGAAACGTAAGCAAACCAATTTCGCAGCTCGGCGAACAAATGAGCAACCGGAACAATGGGATTATACCATGAGTGTTCCCACTTCAGCAAGGCGTTGAAGCAGGAGTTGGCAGACTTTGAAATACTGATGGACCTAAAACAGAGACCGCATCACATTCTGTCTAACCAATCAATGCCCACGTATCCTGCCCTAGCAGTCCCCTCTGGACAGGTAACGTGAATTGAGAAGAAAAAAGTAAACTCAGATGGCAGAAAGAGAAAGTGGAAAGAACTAAGCAAGTAGAATACCAAGGTATTTGCTTCATTATAAAAGAGTTGAAAAATGAAGGTGAGTCAGTTAGGAAAAAGCAAAGGGTGGGTGTTGCCACCCAAGAGCATCGAGCATAAATTAGTAAATGGTATAGTCTCGTTTTACAGAGAATATACCATTTAGTTATTTATTTATTTAACTTTAGGCTCCCTAACCACGTGATCTGAAAGCAAATCCCAGCGATCTATAACGCGGCGCGACAGACGAGCTTCTGTCCTAATCCTATCAGACCGTGGTTTATGCAGTTTCAGTGGATGACCGCGGAGAGTAAGTAAGGTAAAGGAACCAAATAGTCCTGAAACATCTGGACCGAGCTTACCCGTCAAAATACGATAAGTAAGAATCAGGTCCCCACTAATGCTTCGATAGTGCATGGAGTACATCCCCAAAATGAGCAAGCGTTCAGGATACGTCTGCCCCGTAGACCCTACGCTAACCGAGTGATAACTCGTAACACCCTTTCCAAGTCCATTTTGTCTCAGATAAGACAAGGTAGACAAGCCTGGATACAATATTACAAGTGGGGTCGGACGAATGCCAAGAATTGCTTTACAAACCAATTGGCTGTTAGGATTCCAAAAGAGCAGCGGAATAACCACATCATACGAAATCCCCGACAAGCGGCCTTCCTCCAATTAGCGCCAGAATGAAGTGCTGATGAGTGAAGGACTCCTATATCAACCTGCTGAGTGACAACTGGGAGTTTATCACCGTCGACAACATTTCGGGTGGGAGGATAAGCAGCTCTGATTCCGAGAACAGAGCACTTGGCCCTATTTATAGGCATCAACCATAAGGTTGATCATTGCCAGGGACTATCCAAAGCACGCTGAACTGCCTCAGAACCTGCCGGGATATACACAATATTCCAGAGCTTAATGTCGTCAACAAAACTTAGCGATAACACACCTAGCTCTCCGGCAAGTCATTTACATAGATCGCGAAAGATAATGGCCCCAATACCGAGCCATGCTTGACGAAACTAAGGACAGTTTGACTGAGCGAAAGGCTACGCACCACCAGTTCGCAGTTCCCAGCCCTCACAGAAGGCAGACACCAAGTGAAGGGCGCAACCAGATATAAGGATAGTATGATGAAAGGATGCCGATTAGCGTTCATTTACCAACCGTGGCTCCCTTATGGTGAACGCCGGTCATTTACGGTTGTTGTCCCAACATCCAATAGCCATCCATTGTTTAGCGAAATTCGCAACATGCTACTGCGCGTAGAGAGACATGAATTTCTCTATCACCTTATTGGTGCGGACGTATGGAATTCTCGGCGGACGAGTGATTTAGTGCAGGGCTCAGCTGAGGAAAAGCCTAACCTCTAAAGACTCATTGACGCGAGGCTGTTAATCAACGAGCGAGTCACAACGTGTTTCC
Organism: Dicrocoelium dendriticum; assembly: GCA_944474145.2. Taxonomy (NCBI): domain Eukaryota; kingdom Metazoa; phylum Platyhelminthes; class Trematoda; order Plagiorchiida; family Dicrocoeliidae; genus Dicrocoelium; species Dicrocoelium dendriticum. Next base: position 28,886,558 of record OX104069.1, read on the forward strand.
CCTCTGTCAGCTAACTTCGCACTGAGTGCAGGTCATGGCCAACCGTAGGCGTTGGAGCGATCGATGGTTATCTGGGTGCCTCTCTGGCTCCGCGGCAAAGTCGGTTTAGGCGATCAAAACTGCAACGTGCATGTGCGCACGTGATGGCAGCTCAGCTGAGGACGAGGTTAGACATGGCAACCGTTGTCAAGGTTATTGAATCACAGGTAATAAAGCACGAGCGGAAAATGCAGTCGGGATCAAGTAACGTTCCTGGTACTAAGCGCGGATATTATTTGACTGTACGGTGAATGCGGTTTAAACGCTGCATCAGCTTCAAGAAAATACAATGCAATGAACGCAGGAGTGCGTCCCATCACCACTTGGTACGAGCTTAAACTAGTGAAGAAGTTCAAGCAAACTGGGAGTGTGTGTGCCATGAAGAAAACCGGATCGCCTAGCATCACCACCGACGACTGTTCAGCTTGCGCTGTAGTCAGTGAGGTGTCAAAATGTTCCAATCTCAGCATTCGTCGGATCTCACAGCACTGAGACACGACCCGATATGCGATACACCGGATAATACTGGAACGCGAATTGGGGAGGCTCCGTACACTTCAAGTACAGGTTTTGAACCCATGCGATCCGGAGAAGCGGCATAATTTTGCCGCTGGTTTCTGGATCCCTGGGATATTCGTTCTGTTATCTTTACAGATAAGGTATTGATTCACCTGCATGGAACAATGAAACATTACTGTTGGGCTACCACATCACGTATGAACCACAGTGTGAAACTGATGGTCTGGCCCGGTGTAAAATGCCAGAAATTCTTGGCCCATATTCCTTTGCTGAGAATGTGACCGGTAGGTTGTTGTTTTGAAGGACTAAATCCTTATCTTTTCCTAGCAGCGTCGTATTTGGAAATGCTGAAGACAATTGTGCTTCCACATTTGGAGGCTGAAGGGGCATGCAGTGACATTTGGTGGTAGCAGGATGGTGTACCTGCACATTCTGCTAAAGCGGTGCGTACTTACATCACCGACAAATTTGGCCACCACCGAATCGGACGCGGTGGACCAATGGAGTGGCTGGCTCGCTCACCAGATTTGGACCCCATGGACTTTTTTCTATGGGGCTATCTGAAGCGGCGAATGTACAAAACAAGGCCGCGTACATTGGATCCATTTGGAGAAAATATTGTGAACGAATGTCGCGCGATCACGAGGTATACATTAAAGAAAGTGCTCGACATTGCATCAAGCGGCTTCTGCACTGTAAGCTGAATGCCGGCGGACATTTTAAAAGTATTCTTCACTAGCATAGGTGAGCGTTCCAATACATTTCTGTTAATATACTTATCCTCTTTCCCAACTGTGTTAACGACCAAACTGGTCCGCTGGCAAACGGTGCTAAGGATGCTTCCGGTCGGATAGAATTCTTAACCTCCAGGCTGTCGTTGAGCACATAAACAGCGTAGGCAACGAAACGTTCAACGGCTGCTTAGGGCGAAATCACTGAGTCGCTATGTACTGAGGTTCGTCCAGCCTTAATGAAATGCCGACGGGGTTGTTGACTCAGTTTCAAGCTATGGCCTGTGAAGTTAGTGTTCGGGATAAGTTGCAGTAGATGGTAACATGTGTACGTGGGGTCGTTCCGTATCTGGTAGACGAAGATGAGGTCTCCACGTAGCCACCTGTAGTGTCTACTGAACACTCCGAGTGTATTTAGTCGCTGCTCGACCATGGTGAGTTTAAAGCGGTGCAAGGTCACGGTTTAGGCAAACGTGCCAAGTCTGGATTACGTATTCGACGTGTTAACGCACGTAGGCATGCAGCATCATAGAGAAGATGAATGTATCCAAACTTCCGAATGCCATCCGCAAGCTAACAACGTGCTGGATTCCGACTGTCGGGAATAGCCGAAGTCGTCCTGCACCAGCACACCGAGGTCAATTTCCTGAGGGCTTGTCTGCAGGCCATATGCCCCAATATTCTAGAGATAGGCGTGTCTATGGCGGATGTGGAAAATGTGTTACTTGATCACATTTAATGGCAGTGATTTCCTCACTGGTCAATGCCAGGTCCCATCTTGGTCGCACATGGAGGACCTTGTGGTCGTCCATTCTCTTGATCCCCGGTCAACTTTTAACCTCATCCGGAAAAGTAAAACTTTTGTGCTTGCTCTCGCCAGATCGTCGCACGCCACTCGATTAGAGTCGGGCAGAGATGTGCGGCCTCTAACATTGAACTGCTGCTCACGGAGAAAATTGCCAACCCATCCTAATAAGGCATTGCCTACGTTTTTTAATTAGCCCATCATAACATCAGCGATAATTGCTTCCATGACTTTGGAAAGCGCAGAGGTAAGTGTTACCGGAGAGTAATTGGTAGGAATAGACGAACTTCTCTGAAAGAATCCAGCAAGTGTCTGGGCTAGATGAATGGCTGCTGCCTGCAGTGTTTTATGTTAAAGATTCTCCAGGGATGGTAGCTTTTTCAGAACCAATTTTGCTATAATTTTGATACTGGAAAACACAGATTGTGTCGTTCTGCTGTTGTGTCGCCGCTGACGTATTCACCCCACGACCGCAAGAAGAAATCCAAGACGAGCCAGGAGGAGCATTGTATACATGAAATCACAGTTGCTTATATAGTTTGAAGGCAAAATGAATTGAAGCTACCAAAGTAAACTTGAGCCAACCAACTGAAGGAAAACCGTAAAATGCAACGGCGAATAAGCAACCGTGTACGTAAGAGCGAATCGCGCAGGTCCTTAAAAATAGCAACATTGGACTCCAAGCGTAATGCAAACGACCATTTACAGTGACGGTCAATGGCCAAGCAGAATGACGAAATGAAACGTTTAAACAAAAGTCACGAAACAAACGCGAATAAGGAATGCATGCCCAAAAGTTGAAAACCAGTACAATAATTTTGTGACACCAAATATTCCTTTAACATAACAAGTAGAACAGTGATGAGAGGAAAATAACCAACAGAATGTTCTTGCAAACAGCGCTGCTGAGAAGGGCATGACAATGAGCGCCCATTAACAGTGACGCGGATGTACCAATCGGCCGGACCAAGTGGAGCGTTTAAACAACAGTCAAGAAATAGAAAAAAGGAAGAGTAAAGAATAGCTATCAAGCTCGGTCACAATAAATGAATGTCTAATAGCTGTTCCCTCATTACCTTCCTCTCTTAAAAGAAAACAGGTTACCTAAGGTTCACTTAGCTCTTTCGACGCGGATCCACTTGGAGAGGCTGCACGAATCTTCTTGTTCTTTTGGCCTGTGGCGAGCTCCGTTTTCCATGCGTTCCACTGGACTAACGTCACCATTTGCAGGAGTACTCGGCTTGCCGTGTCCAGCAATTCATTGACGTCAAGTCCGTTGGCCTTCAGAACGGCGGCACCATGTGTATAACGTGACCTCAACTGATTTACGTGGCGTCTCCACACCTGTGTTCCCATTTGAACGTTATACATCACGTTGCCTCGGCGACGCAGGACTCGTCCTGGTGTCCATGCGATCCGCCGTCCTTCCTTCGCAGCTGCAAACACAAGATCGCCCACTCTGAAAGTCATGTTTCTTGCACCATACCGCCTGTTGTACTGACGCTCCATCACTGAATTCAGTAGTTGTAGAGACGGGCGCTTCGGGGGTCAGCAAATCTAGTGTGGTTCTCAACCTTCGACCCATAAGTTCTTCAGCTGGTGATTTGCCATCTATAAATAAATAAATGAAGCGTTTATTCTCGGCAAGGCGAGGCACACCTTTACAGGCATGATCATTTTGACAAAACGATGCGTGATAAATTAGTTGCAAAAATCCGATATGTTTGCCATAATAGTGCTTGTTTGTGTAGGGAGAATGTAAATTTGTAACTGTGTGTGCGTTAATGTGGCTGTGTATCTTGCGTTTGTAATTGTGCTGCTCCATTCTTGAATGTTTGCTATCGTCTGCAAGGTGCGATTGGAAGATTGGTGTCCGTGGGTTGGAAAGGATTATCCAGATATCCACAGGGCAGTGACTTTATTTTGTGGCGAGCCACGACCGCCACGTCACAGTGTTGTTAAGCAGACATTTGTGGCTTTTTCTAGGGAGAACGCTTGCCAGGCGAAACCCACCACGTCCTGGAACACTGCCGCCGAACTATTAGCTGGAACGGGTAAAACCCAAACCACCCAGCTGGCACCACGAGGAGGTTGCTCGGCTAGCCAGCCGGTTTGGGGTAGCTTTATAGTTCAACAGGAACGTTCCAATCTTTCGTTCAACGATCCCTCCTATTTTGACTTCCACAATGCTCGTTTCAGGGTATCCACAAATCTTTCCGCTTGGCCATTAGACTGCGGATGATACGGGGCCGTCCTCACATGCTCGATCCCATTCTGTGCACAAAATGCAGCAAATTGACAGGACGTAAACTGTGCCCCGTTATCTGATACGACTGTTACTGGCAATCCGTGCTGACTGAAGACATGTCTCATCGCAATAATTGTGGTGTTGCCCAACGTGTTTTGCATAGTGATTACCTCCGGCCATTTACTGTAGGCGTCAATAATAACGAGGAAATGCGCTCCTTCGACTGGTCCTGCGAAATCCACGTGTGTGCGCGACCAGGGCGATTCAGGGTTTGGCCAAGCTTGTAAGGTAGCACGTATCGGTAACTTGGAGGCACTGATGCATTTGGAGCACGATCGGCCAATATCTTCAATTCGGCTATCCATCATGGGCCAAAAAACGTAGGTGCGCGCAAGCGCCTTCATGCGAGCGATTTCTGGATGGCTCTTGTGCAGTTGCCGTAACACGCGTGACCTGAGTATTTCTGGAATGACAATGCGATCTGCAAAAAACAGGCAGGAATCAACATCAGACAAAGAGTTGGGTCGTGTGAAAAACTGTGTCAATGCTCCTTTCGGGCACTTCTTTGGCCAGCCCCGTCTTGTGTAGGTTAATACCTCTTGCAGCAATGCATCCTGTTCAGTGGCTTGCTTCACCATTGTGCCAGTGACCGGTAAATTACTCACGGCGTCATGTACCATGTAGGTGACATCCGTTTCGGCTGCGATGGAGGCAATGACTGCGTCCTCTGACTCACGCTTACCGGTATCGATTAATCTGGAAAGGGCGTCCGCTTGCCCTATAGAATCCGTAGACAAGTATCGCATGCTGAAATCATAACCCAAGAGCAGAGTTGCCCATCGCTGAAGTCGACTGGCCGTATATGCTGGAATCCCCTTTTTGGATCCAAAGATTGCCAGAAGCGGTTTGTGATCAGTCACCAACGTGAACCGTCGACCATATACCATCTTATGAAACTTCTGCACTGCAAAGATGATAGCCAACGCCTCTTTCTCAATCTGACTATAATTCTTTTCGGATGCCGTCAGCGCTCGTGCAACATGTGCTATAGCCTTTTCGGATCCATCTGGAAAACGATGTGAAATGACAGCACCAATTCCATAGCTTGAAGCATCCATGGCCACGATAATCTCCAGCTTCGGGTTATAATATGTAAGCAATAAGTCTGACTTCACCAGAGATTTCAGTTGCTCGAACGACTGTTGACACTGTGCAGACCATTTCCATTCGACGACTTTCATCAGCAGGTGGTTTAGAGGATGACGCAAGCGGTGCATGGATGGTAGGAATTCACTATAGTGACTCACCATCCCAAGGAATGACCGTAACGTTGTGACATCCGATGGCGCCGGTAACCGGTCTATCACCTCGATATTTTCGGGATCGGGTCGTCGGCCGTTCTCGTTAATTTCGAAACCCAGGAACTTAATTGACTTCAGGAAAAATTTGCACTTGTCCGCTCGTAATCGTAAACCGTAATCTTTGATTCTTTGTAGCACGTCATTCAATCGTTGAAATAACTCATCTTGCGTCGAGCCCATCATGATGACGTCATCCGGGTAGGCTGCCGCTCCGGTTACACCCATCAGCATGGCATCCATGACTTGCTGAAAGAGTGCCGGTGCCGTTTTGACTCCAAATGGCAAACGGTTGTACTGGTAGTGACTGCGATGCGTGTTGATTGTTAGAAGCTTCCTGCTTTCGGGTTCAACTTCTAACTGCAAATAGGCGTCTGCAAGATCAAGAGTAGCAAAATACTTGCCTCCGTTCAGTTTTGCAAACACGTCCTCAGGGAGTGGAAGCGGATACTGATGGGTTCCAGTGCAGCATTCAGGCCCGTTGAAAAATCTGCACACAAACGAATAGAACCGTTCGGTTTCCTGATCACAACAATAGGCGCAGCCCACGGTGAAAAATTGACTCGCTCGATCACTCCGGCCTGCTGCAATCGATCAAGTTCCTGTTCAACAAGTGCTTGGGAAGCATAAGGGACAGGACGTCTGGGTCGAAACACTGGTCTGGCATCCGGAAGCAGAGTAAGTTTTGCCTGCATTTTCTTACAGTGTCCAAGTTCCGACTGGAATACACACGCATACTTCGTTTGAAGCTGTTCAGAGATGCTTTGATCCGGAGGAGTCGGTATGGCTGTATAGTGCACCGTGACATTCCTTTCAGCACAGACACGATTCAGTGGTACATTAAACAAGTTCAGATTTTCAATCCAGTCGATTCCGAGAAGATTGACGTCGGTGCATGAGACTAGGTAGATTATGCCGCGGAGTTGTAGTTCCTTGAAGTTGACCTCACATGCAATCTCTCCATCCAATCTCAGCGGTTCCCCGGATGCATTCTGAGCCGTCAGAGTTGTGCGCTTGAATACTGGTCTTCCAAGCTTCCTCCAAGTGGATCGCGAAATGTTTGTGATGTCGGACGCCGTATCTAGTTGCAAGGTGACTGGAATACCATTGACTTTTCCTGTTAAATACTGTCCCTTGCCTGCGAATTCGGTGCGAAATGCAGCAAGAACTACCTTTGTGGCCAGTCCATGAAATTTCGCCCTTCTGAAGTTGATGTTTGTGCGCAATCTCGAGGGAAATGAACGTTTGAAGTTGTGCGCAACTCGACAGTGGGTTTCCTTATGACCAAACCACTTGCACTTGTGACATTGATGCCCTTTGTAGATACAGTCTCTCACAAAATGCCAAGCGCCACAATTCCAGCATGCGGTCGGGGGCTTCTGAGTTGACCGATTCTGGTTCATCACTTTACCATGGATAGCTGTGCGACAAATCTGCGGTTCTGTCCTGTGGTCAGCAGTTTCAATCATTTTTGTGTCGTGCTTCAAGTTAATCAGTCGCTGGCATTCGGCTGTAATCTCTTGCAGCGTCAACTGTGGTTCTTGTTCGAGCTTGTGGAGAATACGTGTTCGAATATCGGCATCAGCGTGGGACTGGAGACTGCACACGAAAATAAGACTCTTGAACTGATCAGGTGTCAACAGACTCAGTTTGAATCGTTCACATTCGCGATTTACGATCCCGGCATGTGTGACAAAATCAACGGCATCCCGTTTGACTAACTTCAAACAATTGTAGCGAACACTGAAGAGAGAGGCCTGCTCACCGAATATCTGCGTCAGCGTTTTCACCGTCTCATCGAAGCTGAAGTCTCTTGCATTCTTCGGCAACACGAAATTTGTGTAACGTTTATGTTTGACTGCGCCAAGTTTCCTCAACAACAAACGAACTTTCCAGGCATCGTCTTGGTTTGCAAGTTCCACTCGAAAAATATCTTCATACTTTGAGAACCAGGATTCAAATGTCAATCCGTTCAATCCATCGAAAACAAATTCTATAATTGAAGCGGCAAGGGCGTCCACCGATGGCCGTGCAGTTGTCGTCGGAGATTCGCTTTGGATGTTCAGCTTCTGAGATAGCAACTCGATCAACTGTCGTTGAGATTTTTCAAACTGGAGTTGTTGCTGTTGAAGAAGCATCTGCATTTGCTCGAACAAAATTGACATGATTACCGGAACTTCCGTCGCCAGAATATCTGTTGCGTCCCCAGGCGTTCGACTTCGTAAATTGCGCCCCACGAGTCAAAAAGACAACGCACCGGACAGGAGGTATATTTGCGGAACACTACACGGGCCGGCGTGGGTATGAAAACACTCCAATTCCAGTTCCAATCACGGCTGAAGGCTAATTTGAATTTATCGATCTCAAAGAACCACGAGACGTGTGGGGGGTATGTAACAAGCGGTAGTAACAAATGTTCTGCAACACAGAAAAAAACTCTAGTCTACAGTTATGAACGGTTACACAAGTATACCTATGTTTTTCTTTCACCTCCAACAAAAAACAGACTTGGATGTTGCATCATGACAATGCGCCGGTTTGTGTGTCGCTCCTTGTCCGCAACTATCTAGCAATCTGTCAAACTCACATTGTGTCCAATTCGCCATATGCTCCGGATCTAGCACCAGTAGACATTTTCCTGTTTCCAAAATCCAAAACCACGCTGAGGGAACATAGATTTCAAACCATGGAAGAGATTCAGGATAATGCGACAAGAGACCTGCCGACTATCTTAGAAAGGGATCTCCAGAAGGCTTTCCAAAAATGGAAGCACGCTTAGCACGGTATATTGCCAGTAGAGAGGCGCTACTTTGGCGAGGCTAGTGCCCAACATGTGGCACAGTTAGCACAGTCAAATGTCCTAGTAAAAGTTCTCTTTCTTTTTATCACAGCTTATACTCTCCAGACTGTCTTGCCGTCGTACTCACGTTGGCGTCAGCGCACAGCCAGAGAAGTCCAGGTAGCTGCTACTGCCTATGGGCTGTCAAGGCCATGTTAACTTTGGCTTAATTCGCTTAAGTAGACCTGAATGAAGGCAGCCGTTGCAAACTGAAACCTGATGGCTGTTTCGCGGAATGAGTCATGTCTAATTAGTTAACGAACGTTGGCGGAGGATTTTGAGATTTCCAGTGAGGTGTCCAGTACGTGCCAAGCAGAAAACACATTGAAATATGCCATCAGATTGCTAAAGATGGAAGAAACGACTACACCTAACCGGAAGAAGGTTGATCTTTCAGTGCTAAATTCTTCTAGTGCAGTAGACTCGTTCGCTCTCCGTAACACTCCTTGAAAATATAAGTGAAGCGAAGATTGAAAAAATCGTTACTTGTGGCTAGTTTACAGTGTGCGCTAATAAAACTCTGCTGATCACCGTCCTCGAGCCGTTTGGAAGACTCCACGATGGAGCATTGCTCTGTTTGGGATTGGAACAGCACAGCTTTGTACATTCTGTTGAACGGTAACATTGATAATTTCGAAATAAAATATGGTTTATTTAATGCAGGGGTTTCCAAAATTTTTGCAAGGAGGGCCACATTTTGTGAGGTAAAAATAAGTTGGGTTATATTCAGTCT